>PVJH01000077.1:0-512028 GCA_004026705.1 Nesogale talazaci
ACAAACATTATCTTGATTTTTGATTTCACTTGACCAGCTTTGGCAGGGGGTGGGGTGGGGGGGGCAGGTGATGATGGAATCTTCCACTGATTTGATTAATGTTTGCTTTTAGGGTTATAGGAATTGTACCAGTAATGATCTTGGGGAAAACAGTCTGGGTTGCTTTACTGTTGTTCTTTCAAAACATGGCATATTTCTACTCAATGCTCCTTTTCCTGCTCAGTCAAAACCTAAGGAACAAATTTCACAGCAATCTTTCTCGTTCCCAAATCTATCATTCAAATTCACTGAACCAAGCTCCAACAGAGTCCAGATAATTCTCCTGTAACTCCAATGGTCAGTTTTCCATTTTTAAGCAAAGCACACAAATTTTGTCAACGTTTTTGTCCATTTGGAAGTTGACACAGACATCCAGACTGAGGATTACCATGAATTGGCATTTCACTTTTTTTGAAACAAGAAAAAAAAACACTTGTACTCTTGAGTTTTCCCATAGCTCTATCTTTGTAACTTGTGTTCAACATCACAGCACTTTCTATGACATTTTCTCTGAGTAGGAAACAAAATTTCAAAGCTACACGCTGTTTTCTTAAATAGGCCCTCACAAAAAATGAGGTTTCAGTGAAACTGCTTTGATGAAAAAATTCACTGTGACCAAAAAGAACCTTCCCTGGTGATGACACAGAATACACTACCTCAGAATAAGTTGCTTGTAGTTCCTGTAGTGGAAAATATGTGTACTATGAAAACTTCATCTAGTGGAATTTTTCCTCTATATCCTCTATCTATCATCTATCTATCTATATATCTATCTATCATCTATATATGAATCTACCATCTATCTATCATCTATCTAGCTATCAGTCCTCTATCTATCATCATATATCATCAATCTGTCTCTATATATCATCAGACACATATGACTAAGGAATATGGATGGAATCCATCCCCAACCAGGACAGCTGTAGGAAGTCAAGTAGCATATCCAACACTGAAAACAACACTCCAAAAATTATCTGGAAATCAGGATTGCTGGGATAAATGCCCTAGATCCTTGGCTCAGACACTAGCAGTGAAAACTTGAGTTAAATGCTATGTTCTCTGGATTTCAGTTTACCATTCATGAATTGCTAAACAATATGGACTGCACCAAATTGGATGGTATCTTTAAAAAAACAATTTTATATTATTTTTAAATTTATTGAGTTACTAGTTTAATATAGGTAACGCTTACAGGGAAGTGACTGACCAAGAATAAGCATAAAACACTGCAAGGTTTTCTTATGAATAGTAGCATACTGAATCAGAATCGTGTGTCTGTGCTTTTGCAAACTGTGTAATTATAGTTGTATGAGAACAAGCATATAAGTGTACTTTTCCAGGTCCATCATTGATGTGCATATGTTTAAAAGTAAACTTTGATTATTATTTAACTCTCTCCTAATTGTTTTGGGGAAGGCAGCAAACACACACTTCTCTGTTGCATTCTTCAATCCTAATTGTACTACAGGAAGTGCACAGAGACTGCATTATTTTCACACAAAACTGTACATTTTTCTGGGCCTCCACATGTTTTCTAATAACTGCCTCAGAAAGTTTGCCAGACTTAAGCACATTCTTGAACTGGGTGCAGTAAGGGCAGGCTCGGGAAGGGAAATCTCCCCGTGTTGCTGCCTGTGTGTGGTCCCTCCCCTCGCCGTGCCCCACCCTTTGCCTCTGAGAGGCTTGCCAATGGCATTGCACCAAAGGGAAAAGTGTCTCCAAGGTGGCAATTTCATCCCCAAAAGTTGAGAGAAAAACATGCCCAGAGGAAAAGGATTTCAGAGCTGACAGAATAGGTTGGAAAAAGGGAGGAGGGTTGATTCTTCGTTTGGGACTGTGTTCTGATACCAGTCCATTCTGGTTTAACCAAAGTAGTATGCTAGCACTTAGGATGCGGTGATGGAATTCACTCAGCCATTCATCATTTTCTGAAGCTCCATTGTAGGCCAAGCCACACAATCGGGGCAAGGAAAAGAAGGAAATTGAGGATTCAGTCTCATGGAGATCCCACATAGCTCCTTAGGATTTTTTTGTGATGGGTTTTTAAATAAGTAGGTTGAAAGGCATTTTTTCCTAAGGCAAGTATGTGTGTGGACTCAATACTTTTGGATTTTGGTTAGCATCGGGTACCTTAATTATTTGCACCACCTAAAGATTCTATGGTATGTTCAATAACCATGGTATTCTCAATAAACTCAAGGGCATGTGAAAGTTGAACATTGAGTAAGGAATAAGGGATTGCAAAGATGAATTAATGCATTTAAATTATGATTCTGGTGAAGAATATTGACATCAGCATGGACTGCCAGAAGAACAAGCTAATCTGTCTTGGAAAACATACAGCCAGAATGCTCTTTAGAGACAAGCATAGGAAGACTTCGTTTCACATACCTTGAACCTATTGTCAGAAAAAAAGCAGTCCCTGGAGAAGCACATCATGCTTGGAAAAGTACAAGGACAATGAAAAAGAGGCAGACCCTGAATGATCCTCGACCCATCAATTGACACAGTGAGTTCAATCACAGGAACAATTGTGAGGGTGGTGCTGAATGGGGCCGTTTCCTTCTGCCTATGAGTTAGAACCAAATCAAATGGCACCTAAGAAGAACAGATGCCAAGTGGCATAGAGCATCATTTTACCATGGAATTGAATAGGTAAATATTTTAAAATATTTGGTAATGAGGAAGAGGAGGAGAAAGTTCTAGTATTTCTTGAGTGAGGAATGGAAGAGATGCAAAGGCGGCAAAGTGCCTTTTAGCAGAAGGAACAAAGAGCTAGACAGCTCAACATAAGTACCAAGAGTGAAAGCGTCCTCTTGCCTTACTGAAACACTTAACATCTTCACAGTTGAAAGATGTGTCTAGCAGCAGCTTATGACTGAACTGTGTATGTGAAACAAGAGGATTGACTGGATTTGAGATAATTTGATCAGAGAGAAACTCAGACAAAACCCACTGTCATTGAGTTGATTCCTACTCTTGGTGCCCCTAAAAGACAGGGTGGAAATGCCCCTGTTATTTCTCACAAGAGTAGAAAGTGTTATCTTCCTCCCATAGAATGATTGATGGTTATGAATGTCTGTTCTTACAGTTTTAGAAATAACATATTACCAAAAATCTATCAATTATATATTTTAAAAGTCGTGAATGGCCACAAGAGTTGGGCTCTGAGATATCTGATGATGCTTCTGCCTTGTTCAAGGCTGGACAGAGTTGGGCTGGGCGATGCTTCACCTTGTTTCTGTTTAGTTAGGAGGAATACAGTAGCATCCATTCAGGTTTTTACAAGACTGAAGTTGTTAAGAGGTTCTTTCTCCTGGATTATTGGTTTGTCGGTAAGAATACTAAAAGGCTAGATTACAAAAAAGTTGTAGAAGGGACTATAAGACAAACAAACAAACAAACTCCACTACTGTTAACATGACTTCAGCCTACATCAACTCTGTATATGGTTTCTGAGATTGCAAACATCTCTAGAAGCAGATAGCCTCCCTTTTCTCCTGAGTAGCGCCTAGTGGGTTGGAACCACTGATGTCAATGAAAGGGTATATGATGACTTAATTCATTGGGTAGATGGAATAGTGTAATTGGTAAGATGATGAAATTTGGAGGTTCATTCCTTGAGTAAAACTTGTGTGCTTATAATTTATTTAAGTGTAGACAAATAACTTAATATTCCCGAGTATTCTCCCCCATCTGTAATTTGGGAGCAATAGTAAAATCATATAGTAGGTGGGGAATAAATATTAATATCTTTAGATTATTATAGTGAATTAAAGACATCAGTAAATATTTTTGGTGAGAGAAAATATTACCATTTTGAAGTGAACCAAATTTAGGAAACATCTATATTTAAAGGTAGAAGAATCCATTGGTGAAAAGTATAAAACAGTCAGAAAGGATGGGTATCATTAATTACACCCTTGGGATGGAAACTAGTGGAGAAAAGATCTTTTGAAGTGCTTACCATGAGTCAACTTGGGCACACAGTTTAAGGAAGAGTAAATCGAGGAGCATCTTTAAATTTGACCACAGTGAGATGCTCAGTAGGATGAGAATCTTTTCAACAGCATGACCAAGATGAATATTAATCAAGGGCATAAATAACAACAAAACACACCCCAAACTCACTACCATGGAGTCAATGCTGACTCTCAATGACACCCCACTCCCTGAGCGTTTCCTTGACGGTAACCTCTAACAGCAGTAGAAAACACAGACTTTCCCCTGCTGTGTGGCTGGTGATTTCAAACTGCTATCCCTGCCGAGCTCAGCCCAATGCATAACCACTCTACCACGAAGGCTCCGATAAAGGATATAATTGTGAAAATTGTTACTGACCTTGACTTGCAGTGACCCCATGAGTGTCAGAATCACGGTACACTCCCTAGAATTGTCAATGGCTGAGTTTTCAGAAGTGCATCACCCCAGCTTTTATACTTACCACTAATAATTGTAAATGCAAATGTACAAAGTGTGAATGCAGAGAACATGGAAGTCTTCCGACATGAAAATATGCACACATTGTCCCTGGTGTTGCTAGGAGCTAAGGAATCAGGCCTCACGATGACACCTTGGGCAGCAGAATGAAACATTATCTGGCATTGCGTGAGGCCACTTTTGCCAACAAAGCTGGTTCTCCTTGTTGAGGGTCTTCCTCTTTTTCACAGACCTTCTTAATTGCAGAGTATGATGTCCTTTTTCCAGGCACTGCTCCCAATCGAGAACACCTTCACAGTACATAAGACAAAGTCCTCCTGTCCATAATTCTAAGGAGCTTTCTGACTATACTTCTTTTAAGACTATTTTGGTTGTTCTTCTGCTGGTCCCCACTACTAATCAGGTATTACTGATCCAAAATAGACTGGTGGTAGACAGTCACACTGGACATTTGCCTGGCTTACTGTGCCATAAACAAGAAATCGATCAGAGAGGAATGGTGTCATATCCATCTTCAAATGGAGCCTTGCAAGATCTGCTGAAGCACAGTGGTGTCAATAAGAAGAAAATACCAGCTGAAGATTTCACATTAGAATTTTGAACTATCTGACTTACTTATTAAAAATACACTGTTTCAAGCAAACATTCCAGACAAAAAAGGTGGATCTCACTAGAAGGAATCCACAGCTGTAAAATTGATTACATCTATGAAAAGAGATGAAGGAGAAGTTCGATACTGTCAATCAAACAAGATCAGGTGCTCAATACGAAGCAGGCATCAACTGTTCAGATGTAAGCTCAACTTCCTTCCTCAATTAAAATGTGTACATGAGAATCAGAATTCAAACTTGAGCATATCTCACCAGGATTTAAAGAACATTTAATTGGACTGAAGCAATTGGGAGTATATATATGTGTATATATATATATATACATACACACACATGCATACACACATACACACACATATATACGTGTATATGTATATATGTGTGTGTGAGTATATATGGCATTACCATGATAGCAAAGAAAGAAAAGATTGAAACTTACTTTTGGATGTAGCACAACTAAAGCCTTTGGAAAAAATGATGAAACAAAAGAGTTATATAGAAAATTTCATGGAAGCTCAAACAGATAAAACAATCCATTATAATGAGATGTTTGAAGACCTGGAGTTAGGAAATGAAAATATTCAATGATTAAGGAAACATCCAAAGAAGATAGAAGAAACACATTGTCACTGGCCCCTTGCCCCAAATACAGTGTCATTCTAATACGCAGCCTCTGATCCAGAACCAGCGGTACTGAAACAAAAAGTCTCAACTGCACTGAATGCACTGGTGGAAAACAGACTCTGGCCAGGAAAATATTCATATACCTATTTCTGAAAAATTGGAAGCTTTCTTAATTAATTGGAAAATCGTTATATGCCCCTTCCAGAGACAGGTGACCCAACAAAATAAAGCAATATAATTAATATTACATGCAATTAAATCTTTGTTGAGACTCATTCAACAACAGTTGCAATAGTGCCCTGAAAGAGAACTACCTGGAGTTCAGTCTTAATTCAGAAGAAGTCAATAAATAGAAAATGTCATTGTGGACATCATATGGAACTTAACCAAAAGCAGAGACTACTGGGGAGATTTTACATTTTTCATTGAGCACAAAAAGGAATTAGACTGGATCATAGAAAACTATAGATTGCATCAAGAAGAATAGGAATTTCAGAAAATTTCATTAAATTCATGCAAAATCTGTAAATGGACAAAGAAGGCACCATTCAAATAGAAGAAGGAAATTCTGCATGGTTAAGCATCAGGAAAATTATGCATGCACTCTCATGTACTGTGGACATATTATTAGGAGGAATACATCTTGGAAAATGACATAATGCTTGGTAAAATAGAGAATCAGTGAAAAGGGAAGAGTCTTTCCATAAGGTGAGTTCACACAGTGGCTACCACAGGGCTTAAACAACTACTGTGAGGATGTCATAGGATGATCAGGAGGTTTTGTTTGTTTGGTTTGCATGGGGTCCATGAGTTAGTCTGGGTAAACTAGAGAAACTAAATCCACAGAAACTCACATGTGTATTAAGGGAGGGAGTTCTATATAAAGGGTAAGTGTACATTCAGAAAGCATCTCAGTCCAGCCCGTCTACCTTATCCCATACGTCTGACACTGATACACAAAATCTTCCTCAAACACCCAAACCACACGCAATGACACTGAATGCAGGATGACCACAGGTCAGTGGATGGAAAGTCTTTGAATCCAGTGGCTGCGTAAGCATCTCAGTGCTGGCAGAGGTCTTCACGTGGCTTCTCCAGCACCCAGGACTGCATCAGATTAGGTCTATGTGTCTTTTCCTCCGGGATGTCTCACAGGAACTAGCAAAGACAACTGCACACTGGTCCGACCATAAGAGAACAAGAGACAAGATAGGCAAGGTTTGCTGAGCCACTTATCTCTCAGCCCTTCAATTAAACTGTCCTTCAATAAATCCCACATGTGTTCATTGGCCAGGTAGACAGAATAAACCTTAACTATCACAGTCCATGTGAGTCAGAATTGATCCCATTGTTATTACAGCTAATGGCAAGATTTTGCTCAAGGACCCAAGATTCTTGTACAGTGAACCTCCTGGATCCAGCTACATCAATGAGCAGCAGCAGAACAAGAAGTCAGAAGAAAGAAACAAAGTGACAGACTTTCCACCCATGAAACATATAAAGCGGAGTGGTTTTGTTTAGGAGATTGGCATATCAGAGTGATGTGCCTTGGGGCATTTTATTCAGAGAGCTGGATTTTCTGACTCCATGGACTTGAGCTGAGTGCCTTAGGTTGGAAGTGTATAGTAGTGTGGTACACCCCTTTGGGCATTTATTAGCAGACTGGAATAAACATGATCTCACAAACAACTAATTCTGAGCATTTCTCACTGATGTTACAGCTTGTTCACTTCCTTAATAAACCCCTGATCACAAATTGTGTCTGTGAGTTCTGTGTATATACAATGGACATCAGAACACAGAAAAATAACTCTTCATCTTTCTGGATCCTTTGATGTCATCAAGTTGGTTCTGACCCACAATAATCTTAAATACAACATTGGAAATGAGAAACCACTGCCTGGTTCTGCGCCATCTTCACAATAGTTCCTACTCTTGAGCCAATTGTCACAAGCACTGGGTCAATACTTCCTCTTTTACGTGGTCCTTCTGCTTAACCAAGCATGAAATCCTTCTCCAGTGACCGTTTTCTCCTGATAACATGTTCATAGTATGTCAGAGGAAGTTTCTCCATCCTTGTCGCAAAGAAGTATTCTGCCAGGACAATTTATTTTTGGCCTTTTGGTGGTCCATAGTACTTTCAGTATTCCTTGCCAGAACCACAATTCAAATCCATTGATTCTTCCTCAGTCTTCTTTAACAATGTCCCATTTTCACATACATGTGAGGCAATTGGAAATTCTCTGGGAGAAGGATAATAGCGAATGCTAATCAAGCCAATCCAGTGTCCGCTTCAATGAAGGTATATGATGAATCATGAACATTTTTATCATATTTTTATGAAAACTGGCAAATGGAATACTGTTTTCCTCCTTTCTTCTCCTTCCTCGTCTTTGTAAAAACACTATTATTTCAGAGCTTAGAGTGTCAGCGCACTTATTTCGTAGCTTAAATTAAAATTATTTTGTAGTGTACTTCATTGCGTAAAGATTGCCGTTGGCTTTGGTCCACTGGCGAGGGGAGTCAGGATGAAGGCCTTGTGATTTCTTCATGGTTGCATGGTTGCTGTTGCTGCCAGTTCACCCTTCAAAACTATCATTCCCACTGAAAGAAAAAAGAAGAGCTGGTCTTTGTCTAAGGAAACAGAATTCTTCAAGGAATCTAAGAAAATTGATTATAAGCCCATGGTTTGGAAAGAAAAGGAGGGGAGAGATAGCTAAATTGCAGCAAAATAGACTATCTTCCATTGGAAAAAAAACATGAGATCCCACATTCTGTTCCCCATTTCTCAACTGGGATGCAACTGCATTTGATGGAAACTCAGTTCACTCATTCACATATGTCTAAATGCAAGCCCTAATAGAATTTCTCTGCAGGGTTCATGATCTCTGCTGATGGTTTGGGGATTCTTACTCTACTCCCTTGTGATTTATTCTGGTATAATCTTTACTGACGTGTAGCCACAAGATATAGAATCCATAGTTGAATTTAGCATGAGTGTCTGACTGAGTGTGATCTTAAATAAATCCTCTGGAAGCAATATTCTGTATATATATTTTTTAAATCATGCAAACAATAGCTATGCAGTTGGTTTCCCTTCACTACTCTGACTCTACATGTGTCTGGCTCAGGTTTTTTAAAAAATTGCTGAGTAGAATAGAATAATATAGAAAAACTTTTCACAAATAGACCAGAGTTAGCATTCTTGGTCATTTGTTCTCTTTAAGCTTTTTCTCACGTTTCATATCTGTATTCTACATTCTTTTTAATATTTATCTACTTAAATAATTTTATTGGGGGCTTTTATAGCTATTATAACATTCAGTACATCATCTGTATCAAGCTTGTTGCAGGGGGTGTACACTGGAGTTGGAAACATGGGGAATTTAGGATAGATATTCCCTAAGGACGAGCGATGGGAGTGGTGATACTGATTTCCCTCAGGACGAGTGATGGGAGGGTGGAGGGATGGTGGAGTACTAATTTAAGTGATCTACATATAATCTCATTTAGAGGAACATTTGTTGATGATCACATCCTCAAAATGGTGGATCTCTGCATAGTTTTAGCTTTCTCACATTTTACGGTTTTCTTATACTCATAATTTTCTTTCTCTCCTGCTTAAAAGGAAGAAAATATTAAGGAAAATATATAATGTAAAATGTACATTTCAGGGAAACATGTGAGCCATAAACATTCTCAAACTTGGAGACCATGTGACGAATGTTGAAACTTAGAGCACCATAAATAATCTAATGGTAACATGAGCATATACCCAGCACAGAAATCAAGACTCCTGAGTAAAACTCCACCCAAAGAATGTTCAAAGACCAGCTATATTTTCATCTTGGGCAATACCAATGTTAGCCTTACAAATATCTGTTTGGAACAGTTTTCCTGCAAGGACTGCTCCTTTTACTAGAACACTAAATAGAACACCACATGCTTACTATTACATCATGCTGCAGACTTTCTACATCTGTCTGAGGGACAGGTTATAGGAACTTAAAACATTTTCCAATAAATGTCAACATGAGATGCCCACATTTTGTGCCCAGAAGACATTTTTGAACGTTTGATGTTGAAAGTATATATCAGAAAGACCTATGGTAGCTATATTCTTAAATACTATTTGAAAATAAAAGCAGGCACTATGCAGTCTTTGGTTATGTTATCTTTGTTAGTGGCTGGTAGGGAAACAAAAAACAAACTGAATCAAAAAGAAGCGAAACAACCTCCAAGGAAGTATGATTCACAAAGAGATCAGCCAGGAGAATGATTTGCAGGATTATGATTTATATATTTTAGCACTTGCTTTCATCTCCTGCAAGCTTCTAGAAAGAAAATATCTCTTGAGCAAAGCATTACACACCTGAGAAAGTGAGAATTAGATGTGAAAGTGTTCAGTGGCATATTGACCTTTAGAGAGGCAACTACCTAGGAGCACAAGAGAAAGAAAGATAAGTGAATTTTAATAGGAAGGACACAAGATTTTGAGCCCTAACTTTATTGTCTGTATTATGGGTATCATTTAAGTTACCTACCTACTTGTTTCATCACTGTATGGAAAAGAAGACAAGGGAAAAGGTCAAACAAACAAACAGTAATTTAAATTAACTAGTTAAAAAAATCTTCTTTGAGTTTTATGCTCTTTGAAGAAGTTTCTGTGTGTCAAAATGATTGCACATTTCCAAGAATGAAATCAGTGTCACTAAGTGATATTTGCAGGGATTCCGTAATTGGTGTGTGCTTTAATGTGTGTGGTTTCAACAACAACAAAATGAATTTTTTTAAAAAAAGACTACTTTAATATCTGAGCCAGTTAATGAATGAAGTATGAAGGTCCAATTACATGTTTTTTAAAAGTGCTTTTGACATGTGAAAAGTACTCAATCCAAAGACTTACAAAGAAACATAAATCTTTGAGCATCAGTGTGGACTTTGTATCCAGGCTCTTGTTTAATTTCACCTTTCAGATCTTCAATGCAGGATTTCATATACAGTTTATCAACTGCTTAAGAATGTTCAACCTTTTCCATATTCCTATATATAGTTTATAATAGCAGAAACTCATTTTTTTGGTTTTCCCAGTGTTTAAAACTGTGCCTATACATGACAGATTCCCAAATGTTCCCTACACAATTTCCATTGGAATTTAAATTCTCTCAAGCCAAACGATAAAAAGTGCAGTGCCATCAAACCAATTCCTACTCATACAGTCACTAGAGAACAGAGCGCAACTGTCCCTGTGGGTTTCTGAAGCTGGAAACCTTTGTGAGAACAGAAAACCTCTTCTTTCTCCTTTGGAGTGGTTGGTGGTTTTAAACTACTTACTTCATGGTTAACAGTTCAATGCATAATTCATTGTGCCCTCAGGTTAAAGGAATGCAAAAAACCTCTTACAAAATAATGACTCTGGAACAAGTATCTGAGGAGAGATTGCCATCAGAATGTGGACAACCAGGTTGACAGGAAAATAAAGGTATACTTTGTTAGTTTGAATGAGGGATGTTTCTTATTCTTCCATACTGTCTATTGTTTTTTTTTTTGGGGGGGGGCATCACTGCCCTCTACTGGTTGTGGGAGCTACCCAGCCTTGCTGCTGCTGGATCTGAACTGCCAAGCCCGTGGGTTGCAGTCCTGCACTTAACCACTACACCACCGGAGCTCAGCCCCATACTGTCTAATAAAGAGGACTGGAAGACAATTTGCAAAACTGCCATATGTTTCTCACATATAATGCCTGATGATGAGATTCCTCTAGTACATGAATGATATAATTCCTCCCTCATCTTATCTTGAAACAGAAAATGAAATCAATACTCATGTTCATAAGTGTTGAAATGCATCGACTATGCCTGTCACTATGCTTTGCATAAAAATGTTAACATAGCATGATGAGAGCATCACAAACTTAACATTTTAATCATATGCTGTTTTATGAAACAGTCACAGGTTGAAATGTTGTTCTTAATGTAATTGGTTCAAGAAATGAGGTCTTATGATCTGGAGAACTTTGTCCATCAGTAACCTGACTTCCAGAGAAGCATGAGCCGATTAAGTTGGTACTGTTTGCCAGATGACTACCAAAGGAATGCATTCGTGTAGCTATTTTTCTATGGCAGGATCTTTCCTTCATTCATATGTCTGAGAGTTGTGGCCTTCTAAACCACATGCAAGGCATACATCAGCATGGATGCAACGGAGGAAGTCATCTCCGGGTTAAAAATGTCCATCTGTGTACAACCCATAGTTTTGAACCACCTCCAGCCTCACCCCTATGAAAAAGTCTATAATATATAATCTGTTGTCAATTTGAGATTTATGAGTCAAGGAGGGGAGTTTAGTCTGTCAATCAGGTCACAGCAGGATGGCCTGATTTGGAGGCTCGAAGGAGATAAACTGTTTGTTGGAGAGGGGACACACACACTCACTCCCTGAGAGACACTCTTTTTAATAAGCCACGTGGAGACATGCTGATGGCAGCCTGAGTCTCTGAGCTGGAGAAGCCACGTGGAGACTATTGCCAGTGCTGAGATGCTTCCACCGCCACTGGATCCACAAAACTATCTATCCAGTGGCCTGTGATCATCCTGCATTCGGCACCACTGCATGCATTGTGTGAGTCTGAAGAGGTATTTATAGATCGATATCAAAAATACGGGCTAAAACCAGACTTATGGATATGATCTGGACTGGGCTGGGATGTTGTCTCAATATTCAATTGTTATTGTATATAAAGTTCTTTCTTATACACATATGTTTGTGAATTTATTTCGCTAGTCTATCCAGGCTAACACACTCAGGAAAGCCCCTGATCTTAAAAAAATTGAGGTATATACCATGGTTTACAACAACAACCAGGCATACCATGTTGCAACACACATCAAAACATGATTTCTGTTATTATGTTAAAGTTGTTTTCAGTGCAGCCAGAAGTTTCTTTAATATTTTTCATGCACAGAAAGATCCATATATACAATAAATATTTACTAACTGAATAAAACTGTACCTAACATTCCAATTTACATACACATTTGAATTCAAGACAGACTTAGGAATGGAACCACAATTGTCCAAAATTTGGGAACTCCCTCTACATACTGTCTCCGACTGTCAGATGAGCAGCCCCCATGGTGATTTCCTGAAACACAGGCTCAGAGAAGAAAACAAACGTCAACATAACTACCTAACACCGAGTTTCTGTTTTGCTTATTATTTTTCCATAACTTCATATTACAGCCAAATTTTATCACCAAGGACAGAATATTAAGCATTAATTTAAAAGAACTTGAGGGAAATCATATTACAACTTCATGGCAAATTTAATTTAAAGTGCTACAAGCAAATGCTTTTCCTGTACACTGTATTTGCCTTTTAGGAAACAGGAGCATGAGAACGGATTCTCATTTTTATTAAGTGACTATCTGTAATTGCAAGATTCTGAGAGTCAGAAAGGAAAACCCACACACCATTAGGAACGAACAAGTTCTTATTACTCGACAATTTATTTTTTCAAGGCTTGTTAATCATTTTACCCAACAACCAATTGAATCTATTTGAAACCGCCATCCCCTTGCAATGCTACATGAATAAAAAGAAATAGCTCTCAAAATAATTTTCTAAGAGAGAGAAAGAAGCTTTAAAAATCAGTTACAGCTGTAGGCAAATTTTTTTAAAAGTTAGGGCAAAACCCCCCAAATGAGCTGATAATCATTGCCATTCCATTTTATTATTTGTATTTGTTTATTTATT
Organism: Nesogale talazaci; assembly: GCA_004026705.1. Lineage (NCBI taxonomy): Eukaryota > Metazoa > Chordata > Mammalia > Afrosoricida > Tenrecidae > Nesogale > Nesogale talazaci. The sequence continues at coordinate 13,473 of PVJH01000077.1, forward strand.
TTATTTTATGTCAGCACTTTGACTAGGCGGCATGCTTTTATTGTACTTTCCAGTAATCCTGAGGAGATAGTAAGTGGATTTTATTTTGTGAACTTCCTTTCTTTTCTTTTTAGTAAGCCTCACGGGCATGGGGCAACAGATAACACTTCATTTCAGAGGAATTAAGTGATGAAAAGGTTGTGCATCAAAGGCATACATGGCAGACTACCAAGGCTGAGCTGAGCATGACTTTAATTTGCTATGTTCATAGAGGGTATAATCATTCAGGCTTTTCATTGGAAACACTCAGAACTTTGGTGCTGAGGCAGCTTCTTGGTGAAGACTTCTTATAACGGACCATTCAAAAAGCCATCCTCATACCACATTCCATTGGAACCTCCGAAACCAGCCCAAACTGTAGAAACTGCGAGGCTGTTTAAACATTCTAGGTGAACTCTAAATGAGTAGCTTTAGAGCTATAGAATAAAATCAGACTGCTAAGTTAATGATCCTAGAAAATGTTTAATGACCTTGCTCACCTTTAATCTGTAAAATAATCTGGGTTAATGATTTAGCAATTGTGAGGACAGTCCCTTTCCACCTTAAATTTTCCCTGAGATACAGAAAAGGGCCTAGATGGCACCTCAGAAGATTGACATCGTGATCTCTTTAGTTGCAAATCATAATCTCACTCATCTTATTTCATTTCCTACCTTCAACACTTATTTACTGATGATCTTTATGATAAAGTAAAATTTCAATGGATGAAATGAAATTTAATAAATAAGTGACCTAATGACTGATCCAACCAATACTAAGACATTTGAGAATGATGGTAAGATGTCTTTGTTGACTGAGAGCCTTAAATCATATTTAGATCACACATATTGCAGGATAACTACTGGCCAATTTATTTTAGTCGACTCTGGACAAGATAATATGGTTTCTTAAAAGTAGATAGGATGTAAATATATATGCAAATTAAAATCAAATCTGCACTATTTTACCATTATAAAATTTTAGATTAAAGTCTGTACAACTCTCATATTCAAAGCTGTCTTACTGCTTGCAATGTTGAACATATACCTCCACTGCCACCTGCAGAAGGATGAACAACAGAAAGGTGGATGAAGGGAGAAAGTGGACTATGTAAGACATGAAACTTATAATAATTTATAATTTATCAAGGGTTCATGAGGGTGAGAGGATAAGGAAGGGAGGGAAAATCAACTAATATCAAGGACCTAAGTTGAAACAAAATGCTTTGAAAATGATGATGTCTGCATATATACAAATGTGATTGAGACAATTGATGTATGGATTGCTATAAGAGGTATAACATAAAATGTTTTATTTTTTAAAAAGCTGTCTGAGTAGGGACCCTAAGCCCAACAATAGGTCAACTGATATCCCCTCGCAGAGGGGTTGCAGGAAGGAGAGGAGAGGATTCAGTCAAGGTACAGTGTTACAAGGTAATGTGGCTACAATACAACTTTGCTCTAGTTCTCAAATGCTTTCTCCCACCCGCTATCATGATCCCAGTTCTACCTTACAAATTCATCTAGAACAGGGGGATGTACACTGGAACCAGAAACATGGGGAATTCAGAATAGATGATCCCTTCAGGACCAGTTGTGGGAGCAGTGATACCAGAAGGGTGGAGGGAGGGGGGAGTGGAAGGTGGAAACCAATTGTAGGGATCTACATATGACCTCTCTGGAGTATGGACAGCAGGGAAGTAGGTGAAGGGACATATAAGACAGAGTACGATATGCAAAAGTAATAACAGTTTGTAAATTATTAAGGGTTCATGGGTGAGGGGAAATAGGGAGGGAGGGGGGATGTGGGGACCTGGTACTGGGGGCCTAAATGGAGGGAGGATATTCAAGGGTGATGATGGCAACAGGTGTGCAAATGTGGTATGCATACAATTGACATATGTATAGATCATGATGGGCTCATCATGTATGAGCCCCAATAAAATGATTTTTTTTTTGCATCCCTGTCCTCTGGTAGGAGTGGGAGGCTGAGCCTGCTCCTGGAGAGCTGCTGCTGGATTTGAACTGCCAAGCCAATGGGCTGCAGTCTTGCACTTAACCACTACACCACTGGGGCTCAGTCATGAACCAATAAAGTGATATCTATCTATCATCTATCTATCTATCTATCTATCTATCTATCTATCTATCATCTATCATCTATCTAATCTATCTATATATGCTGTCTTTCATTTTCTAGGGTTGCTATAACACAAACTTCAGAATGGATGGCTTTAAAAGAGTTTCTCTACACTGTTTAGCAGCCTAGAAATTCAAATTCATAGAGCTGACTCTAGAGGAAAACTTTCTTTCTCAGGGAAGTTTTCCCCCTTAATCCTTCTTTCCTTTCAACAACTGTGGGCCTATCATCTTGCTATTAATCCTTCCCTGAGTCTAGGAATTGCTTTGCACAAAACCCCAGTCCCAAGAATTAATCTACTCCTGGCTCTTCATTCTTGGGGCACTCAATTCTATTTTTCTCTACTTCTTTCAGATCTTATAAGACAAAGTTGGTACAGACCACCTCTGAGGGAAGTTCCTCTTAAATTGGATCAGGACTGGGACCTGAATATTTGCATTCGGCCTGGTTGACTAGAGAAATAAGTTCATAGACACTTGTATGTGTATTAGAAAGGACTTTTATGAAAAGGAGATTTACTATTGATCAGCCCAGTCCAGATCAAGTCCATAAGTCCATATCACCCCAACGATTTGAAATTAGTCCATAAATTTCTCTTTAGACCCATGTAGCACATGTAATGGTGCAGAAAGCAGGAAGATCACAGGCCAGTGGGTAGAAGGTCTCGTGGGTCCAGTGGCACTGGAATATCTCGATGCCATCACAGGGTCTCCATGTGTCTCCTCCAGCTCTATGAGTATCTCAACACAGAAAAGGGAAGGCAGAGAGGTTGTGTCTTGCCTCCAGGGAGGAAGACAGAAATTCCCAGAATCCTCAGGAAAAGGAGTGTCCACAAAAGACATCATTGATTATGACCGGATTGACAGGCTAGATAGACTCCACCTCTTTGTCCAAGTTGACAGGTTATATAACTGCCACAGTACTATATATCACCCTGATCATATTACAACATGCAAGAAAAAAATGAAGTCTGCTATAGAAAAATAGAATCATTCATTTCCAAGCCAGTTGTTTCCAATAAATAGCAGGTGATGGAAAGAATAAACTTTGTTAGGAAACACTGGCCAAGCACTTTAAAATTAATAACTATTATGATTTTAAGAGTGTAATAAAGGCAGCAAAACTATACACAGGTTCTTCACTTATTTACATGTTTAGGTTTCAAAGGCCAGCTTGTTATTTTTTGAAAATGAGTGCCATGTGAAAATGGAGGATGGTCACAACAGTTCACAAAATTGAAGATGACTGCACTATTACAGATGATCACATTACAAACATTACATACTTTCCAAACCACTGACAATTGTGAAACAGAGAAGTGGACACACAGCTTTAAGCATCAGGACCAGCCATTATTACTCTTACTTTGTAATTGGGCATATGTTCTTGCCAGTCATAAATTGTTAATATGCAAAATGGTTGCATAGATTTTAATTGTTATCATAAAGGTTAAATGTTGAATAACAAGGTAGTAGATACATGAAAAATTGTCAATGATGCCTAAAAGAACAATGAATAATATGGCTTGATTGAATTACTTGTGTGACAATTCTACAAAATATTTCTACCCATATATTCTCTCTCATTTTTAAAAGGAACAGTAGGCTTATGTTGTTGTAGGAGTCATGACCTTGAAGGGCAGAAAATGTCCATCTTGCCCTGACATCAAACCCAATTTCCACACAGTAGAATTCCACTATGAGACTGTCACTCTGACTAAATAAACAGACACAAATTGATGGTTGCTTTATAAAGTCTTGGAATCCTCTAATACTAACCCTCATTAACCCCAAACCCTTTTACCAGATTGTGGTTGCTATTTCCATGGCAATGGTAATTTTTAAATTGACAAGGAAAGCATTCACCACAAATCTTATAACAATTTCTATCCTTTGGACAAAAGACAAAAAGGAGAGTGATCCCAAACATTTTTGTTAGTTTAAGAAAAAATAATATTTGTGATATATTTACCCATTCACATGGATGCTTTCCATGGAAAAGTTGGAAGGTGAGTCAGTTGATCTAGGAAAGAGAAGGAGAATTCCAGCCATAACAGAATCACTTCCCTTTCACTCTCATTCCTCAACTGCCAAAGCCAAGTATGTTGTGGGTCAGAAGCACAGCGTTAATTTTGCTTGTGGAAAATATGGTCTGAATTCCAGAAGAGAGCTTATGATAAAAATGATTGCAAGCAAAATGAATTTTATAAAAGGCAGCCTGAACCATTTTGGTTGCTGTTATGAGATCCTTCTACTTAAAATCTCTTCCAATGAGTCCAATGTGTGTTAATACTGAGATCAACAGATAGCCTTAGCTATTGTTTGTATAATATCATTTTAGATAAAAAGGATACACCCTTATTTAAAGGAAATCTAACTTCCTTTATAAACCTCAATAAACCAACAAAATATATGTATTTTACATACAATATATACATTTTACACACAATATATACATTTTAGTAATAAATATTACTAAATCAAATTTTTAGTTCAGACTTATATTCATTTACTGCTTCAAACTAGTTTACAACAAAGAAAGTGAATTCCCTAGGGACATTGCAAATTAAGCACAGACACAAGAAACATTTTGATATATTTATTTTAGTGTGAGATGAAAAAGAACAAAAGGAAGACATAATGATGACTATGTGGGTTATTCCAACAAGTAAATGATTGCTTAAAGATATTTATAATAAATGTATACAGTGAAGCAATTTATTTACATCTTAGAGCTAGTGTTAAGAAATAGTTCATATCATAATCCTTAAAATTCTAAGAATACTGACTAATATGAAGACTAAGTAGTTAAGCAGCCAATTCATAAGCAGGAAAAGAATGCAAGCAAGCTATTCAGAATGAAGCAAAAAATGTCATAAAATATTTTCAACAAAAGTAAGTGTTAGAAACTATATCCTTTGAATTATCAATCATATGGCAATCTTTCTAAATTTAATAACTTATTATTGAACTTGATGATTTTGATACTGATATGTGTCATTGAGTTAGTTCCAACCCATGTGACTCCATTTACAAAAGAACAAAGCACTGCCCGGTCCTGTACTATCCTCACAACTGTTCTTTTCAAGACCATTGTTGCAACCACTGTCAATTCATCTTGTTGAGGGCCTTCCTCTTCCTCTATTTTTCCAGGAGTGATGTCTTTGCCCAAGTATGATAATATAGATGCTATTTTATCCTTCCAATAATGATATTCATCCTCTTGTCTTTCTGGAAAGCAATTTCAAGTAGTCACCGGTAACTTAAAATTTTCTTTTAAAAGATCCTTATCCTTTGTTAGCAATTTTATTTCCAGGAATCTATATTGAAGAAGAGTTTAAAAATGTGGTTAACCATGAACAGAAGTTTCTTGAGGGCAGAAATCCAAATGGACAACAAATATATGAGAAAATGTTCCCGTCTCTAGGCATAAGAAAAATGCAAATTAAAACAGCAATGAGATACCACCTAACACAGTCAAAGATAGTCTAATTCAAGAAATCAGAAAGTAGCAAGTGTTGGAGGGACTGTGGAGAGATAGGAACTCTACTCCTCTGCTGGTGAAGCTGTAAGTATGTACAGCCATTATGGAAATCGATCTGGCGATCTCTAAAACAGTTGGAAATTGAGCTAACATATGATCCAGCAATCCCCCTACTGTGCGTACAAATGACGGCCAGACACCTGTGCCCCAGTGTTCATCACAGCACAGTTCACAATTGCAAAGAGCTGGAAATCACCCCCATTTCCATCAAAAGAAAAAATGAATAAAAGAACTGTGATACATACATACAATGGAGTGTTATACATCATATAAAAGCAATGATGAACACATGAAGCACATCAACACCTGGGAAGAACTGGAGGAAATTATGCTGAGGTCAGCTAAGCAACAAAGGACAAATACACCATGAATTCGCTGAGGTAAGTTCCAAAAAATCCAAATGGGGTATAGGGATGAAGCTAGGGTATACATACATCTCTGGGGTGAGGGAAGGCCGGGGCCAGACTAAACTCAGGGATATAAATGGTAGCCCACTAAAAAAGAGGGGAAAGAAAAGGAAAATCGAAAGACATGGTAGATGGGGGAACAGGGCACTAACCCACCTAGGGGGAGGATGGTGTTCATATCTCCACAGGGAAAGAGGGACGAGACTTCAGCCCAATGTCCCAAGACAAGAACACAACACACTGTCATGAAGCAGAAAACCAATAGAGAGGCCTGCAGGGCCAACGTCATTACCAGCTACGTAGATTGACTCCCCTCTTACCTGCCCCTTTAACCCAGCAGAATCCACTTCAGAGGACAGTGCTATAATTACAGCTCAAGGCGTGGGTTGTGTCTGATCAGAGCACGCTGGAATCAACGTGGGGGGAGAAAAAAGAGTGAAGTACTTCCTGGTCCACCAAGTCCTGAAGACATTCTTTGTGCTGAGAGAAGTAAATGCACAGAGAGGACCATAGGGCTGGCCCCACCTTGGGGCACAATGTTCCCCACTGATCCACAGCACCAGGAGGGACAACACTCGAGACACACGGCGCCGATTGTGTGTGCCCTGACCTCACCATGCCGAAGTCAGACACTGAGGGTATGAAAGAGAGCAGCAAGAGAAGCAGAGCAATGAAGTCCTCAGGGAGCAGCAACAATAGTCTGTGGGGCCAAGTCTAGGTGCTCCATCAGACTAAACTTGAAAAGACTCATCAAGGACCACAGATAGACATGGAACTATTTATATAGTATTTCTGATGTTGTTGCCTTTCTGTTGTTGTTGTTGTTGCAGCTATTACTTTATTTCTTATTGTCTTCTGTTGGGGCATATTGCTATCACTGCATCTCTATTTGGGAGGAATAGGCAGGATCAATAAGCCAGGAAAGAGAACAACAGATGAAAGTTCTGGAGGAACATGGGAGAGGGGGAGATAGGGAAAAGGAGTGGGTGTTGATAGACCCAGGCACAAGGGAACAGCAAGTGACAGAAAATTGATGGCGAGGAGGGTGTAGGAGGGCTGGCAGGGCTAGATCAAGGAGAATGTAGCTGAGAGGAATTCCTGAGATCAAAATGAAGGCTGCACATGATAGTGGGATAAGAGGAAAGTAAAAAGATATAGAGGAAATAACTAGGAGGCAAAGGACATTTATAGAGATCTAAACACAGACACATACACATGTAAATATATTTATACACGACAAAGGGGAAATAGAGGAGCAGATATCAGGGGCTCAAATGGAAACCAAGTGTTTTGAGAATAATGAGGGAAACAAATATACAAAGTGCTTGACACAATGAATGTATGTGTGCATTGTGATAATTGTTGTACAAGCCCCCAATATAATGATATTTTTTAAAATGTGGTCAACATTTATGTACAAATATATTTGTAACAGGAACATTGTAGTAAAATGTGAGAAGTATAATAAATATCTACTAATAGGATACGTATTATTATAGATAGTAAGAACCACTTAAAAATAATTCAATGAAACTTGTTACTTCTATATTTATAGTGGAGGTAGTCTCCTGAAAGTATTGTGCCACATGTGTAATCTTACTTAAGTCCATAGATGATTGGCTTTTCCATGGATAAATGACAAATTGATAGACTGACAGGCATGGTGGCAGGTAGGCATCTGAGAGATGCAGCAGTTTTCTGCATGAACAGTATAGCACCATAGAATGACTGCATAATGAGAAGGGTTGCTATCCCTTCTAAGCAATGTTGCAAAAGGGCTTCAAAGAAATTTTTTGATGGGACAGAATAGCAATCCAAAAAAAATCTCATGTCAAGATTTCAAGACGATACATTGGTTATTGATTTCTGTATAACAAAGTCACCTAAAAAAAAAAGATAAACACCCACCATCCCATTTGTGCACTATGACCTGCTAAATGTTAAGGCTGGGAACATCACAATGGCTTTTCAGTCATCTCACTTGGAAACAGTCTTGTGACTTAATTGTTAACTTCAAGATGATGGAGCGCCCAGGTTCTCCTCACTCACAGAGTAGGAACATGCACGTGCCTGCTTTGGGGCCTTTTCTCCAAACCGCCTCTTGTCTACAAGGGTGCAACTAAAGACGACTACACAGAATCTACCCCAACGGCAACTTTCTCTAAATGCAAGATGCAACATCTCCCATGTAATCTTCAGAATTTTTAGAAATGCTCAGAAATCACATAATATTTCTCTGACTCATTGGTCAAAGCAAGCCACGAGGCCAGCTCAACTTCAAAGGGAGGAGAAATAGATGTTATCTCTTGTATGAAGAGTGGTGAAATTATATTGCAAAGGGCAGGTACATGAGTCGGGGAGCATTATTGCACTGATTTTGACAAAAAACATATACAGAATAAAACCTAGGTTTTCCATATTACAATAATACTGAACATGCATAATCAACCAGATAGTCCACAAAGAAAATTTCCTTATTTGAGGGAAAAAGAATGAAGTGGTAACAGAGGACCATGTCCCAACTAGTTAATTACTTTAGGAGGCAGAGTCTGGCACTGCCTGTTTCAGGAGTGTGAAGGGCTTCCAAGTGCAGCATGGTGTCTAATTGGGAGGGAATGGCTGGGCATGTTCAATGTGCGAAAAAGAAGCCTGCTGCTTTTTACCAGCACCACAATGCTAATGCATAAATTCATAGTCTATGCTCATTTTTCATTTTACAGCTTTTAAAGGATATTGAAAAACCATACTTTTGGCCAGCCACTTTGTAGTCCCCAAAGTAAAATCTTTAATTCTAGGAAACTTCAAACAAGTTATTGGATTTGGAGTTCTGCAATGTGTTACACTGTTTGATTTCTTAACTGCTGCTCCCATGCATGCTTACTGTTGATCCAAGCAGGTTTCTATTTCCTCTCTACGTATCATGAGGTTGTGCAGTAACCCAGTTGGGAAGATTTTCATTTTCTTTACCTTCAGATGTAATTCAAACTAAAACTGAAGTCTTTCACTTTCATCAATAAGTGCTTCAGTTGGTCTCCATGTCTGTAAAAATGTTTGACAAGGAAGAGTCAATATAGAACGTTTTGTTTGAAGAAGAACAACCAAAAATCAGTCTTCAGAGAAATACCAGATTTCCCCTTACAAACGAGGGTCATAAGACATCTGCTTACTTACTTTGGATATATCACCAGGACAAAATATTTGATAAGTTATAGGGTCAGTGCATGAGGTGTCAAAGAGATCAGTTATCAGGCTTCAAAGAACTAAAAATAATAACATTGTGCCCACCTTCCTGATATGATCACTGATGTCAAATGTGTGTATAAGCAAATGTGGTGAAAAAGCTGGTGGTGCCCAGCTATCAAAAGATATAGCATGTGGGGTCTTAAAGGCTTGAAAGTAAACAAGTGGCCATCCAGTTTAGAAGCAAAAAAGTCCACAGGGAGAAGCACACCAGCCTGTTTGATGATTAGGAGTCAAAGGGATCAGGAATCAAGCATCAAAGAACTAAAAACTATGTCACTATAAGTGAGGGGGAATACAGACTGGTTACCCAAAACCCATCAATAGGTGAAGCGACATCCCCTTTCAGAGGGGTCACAGGAAGGAGATGAGCCAGTCAAGGTACAGTGTAGCAACAATGAGATATGCAACTTTCCTCTAGTTCTTAAATGCTTCCTCCCCTCCCACTATCATGATCCTAATTCTACCTTACAAATCCAGCTAGACAAGGGGATGTACACTGGTACAGATAGGAGCCAGAAACATGGGGAACTCAGGGTATATGATCTCTTGGGGACCAGTGGTGAGAGTGGTGATTCTGGGAGGGTGGAATGTAGGTGGAGCAGAAAAGGGGAACCAATTGCAGGGATCTCCATATAACCTCCTCCCTTGGGAGTGGACAACAGAGAAGTGGGTGAAGGGACACATTGGATAGTGTACAATGTGACCAAATAGTGATAATTTATAAATTATTAGGGTTTGTGGGGGATGGGGAATGAGGAGGGAGGGGAAATATGGGGAGCTGATACCTAAGCATGTTTCAAAAATGATGATGGCAACATATGTGCATATATGGTCTGCATACAATTGATGTTATTATTGATCATGATAAAAGTTGTATGAGCCTCCAATTAAAAAAAATATTAGGTCACTGAAAACAAAAAAAAATCCTCAAGTATATGAAATGGTGCCATTTATTTAACATATCAAAGATTATGGAGATGGCAGGAAATAGTTTATCATTATATATATGGTATGAAATAATTTGAAGTCAACTGGACAACACCTGTCAACAACAAAATAGTCCTAAATCCAGTTTTGAGTCAACAGAGGAAGCATGAGAGGTTCATCTTAATTGGGCCATCTGAGTCCTCATATATTGGTGCTACCAGCAGTTATTCTATTGACTTTGCAGATCAACCACTTGCCTCCCAATTTGATTATTTTGTTCATAGTTGTTAAAATGACCCTTTAATCCATACATACCCTCTGCATTAAAGACTCAGACCCCACTCTGTAATACTGTGGCAGTCATGTGCTTCTGTTAATTTTGTGATTGAAATATAGGGGTGAAGTCTAGCCTGTTAATATGGAGATAGCCATGGAGTAAGCAATGAGGCCTCTCTGTGGGCATGGCTTTCTCCTGAGACTTCTGAGAAATCTCGTGATATTTCTCTCATGAAGATGAGAAGCTATCTCCCCAGTTGTTGGGAGTTAGTCTCAGAGACGATTCATCACAGAGAAGACAAGCTGGCAGCGTTTGAAAATGTGGAGGAGCCGGTGGAGAGACCACATAGCTTTGCCCTGATGGAGCCAGACGTCTGAAGCTGGGGCAGCCTAATGGAGACCTCTGCCGGCAATGAGTTGCTTCTGCTGTTGATGGACCCTGAGCCCTGGAGGTGAGGTGCCCTGCCAACACTGGGATTCTGCACTCACTGACCTGTGACTTTGTGAGTTGGAAGAAGACTATAGACTGATTTTGGGCATATGGCTTAATATTGGACTTATGACTTTGAACTGGACTGGGCTGGAATGCTTTCTCCATGCCCCATTCCTTTTGTATATAAACCCTTTCCTTATATAGAAATGCGTGTACTTGAATTTGTTCCTCTAGTCTACCCAGACTAACACAAATACCAAAGGATGTTGGTAGTAAGTAGACCTTTTGAGATCATACAGTACATCCAAAGTATATATTTATTATTGATTTAAGAGGTCAAAAAATCATTCTGATGTTTGAACCCCTCTTTGAAATATATCCTTGCTGGGATATGTGATATTAGTACTGCATTTTTATGATTCTCATTTTATAAAAAATGAAAGATGGAATCAGGGGCCAGTTAACTACTTAGTAAAGGCCACAGTGCTCTTGAGAATGGCAGTCGGATTTGAACAGATGGAGCGTTTTACTCCAGATCGGGCTTTTTCTAAAGAATGGCATATTTGGGGGAGATACACTTGATATTGAGAGGAATGATGGATGACATATTGGCAGGAATCTGAAGAAGATGTGTTGTCAAGGTGGGCTCAAAGATTTCTGGCTCAAGGAACGTGATGATAATACATGGTGGTCCCTTCTCCAAAGTGGAAGTGGACCAGGTTTGGAGTAGGATGATTCACTTTGGGACATGCTGGCTTTAAAATATCTTTGAGATATTCAAATAAGTATCAGGAACTCAGAATTTAACACTAAAAAGTCTTCCAAAATTATTTTTATTAAATGTCAAAGAAGGTTTTGAAATGATTTTTAAAATATCGCCGAAGTAACGAGAGTTGAGTTATTTCTGTATGCTTATGTTCATAGTTATTTAGCATTTGCATTGTTCAGTTCACAGATTTAAATATTTTCACTTGTGTTATTTATTACTTATGTCAGTGATTATCTAAGATTCATTTGGGAAAGAGGTTGAAACAGTGATTTAAATCCTATTAGTGTCTGTGTGGAAATCCAAGTGTTTTTATTTTAGTGGTATTTCATTGTAACTAGTGTATCATATTCTCAACACAAACAGTCTTTTTATCCTAACTCCATCACAACCTCTTTTTATCTCCTGCAAGCTCTGTGGTGTCTGGTGTTGAATTAGAAAGTGCAGGAAAATCCTGTAGAGACTGGAAACGCTGAATGCTATTGCCTGACAAGAAGCATCTAGAAATACCTGAAAAGCTTTTAATCCTGGTGGTGTTGAACACAGTGTTAGAGAATGAGCAAGTGCTACCATGGTCCAAGCTCTGAATGATAATTTTTCTATCTTCACCTTTGCACACTGTGGAGTATTTAACTATATTTTGTTTATTATGACTGTCTTGTGTATGTCTGGCTATTATTTTATCATGATATTAAAATATTTGAGGTGTTGGACTATAGTGTGTGCAGTTATATGAGACAATCTAAGCACAAGGTATTCAGTATTTAAGATTGAGCCCTAGAAATTATTGTCTTTATTGGTTTGCCTCCCTAATGTTTTAACTCCTTCAACAGTACATTTTCAATCTTGCATTAAGTGAAAGAAACAGATGAAAAGCATAAAAATCTTTCTAGAAAGACAACAAAATCGACGTGGGCCAACAATGAAAACTTTTCAAAAAAACAAAATCATATCCAGATACAGAAACAAAACAAAACAAAAAGACAAGTGCAAAACTAACAAAAGCAAACCTAAGGTTTACATTTTTCACTACCTAACTTATAGTTTATTGCCGGGGTGCCAAACTCAATTGAAACCTGGACCATTTGGTGCAACAGGCAAGATTCACACAGGCCACATCATATTCACAAATTTTGTTAAATTTAAATTTGGAAGTGAGGATTTAAGATTATGAATAGGATCATTAAAACACTATTTAATTGTTTTTATTCAAACAATTATATTATTTAATGTATTTATAAAACTAAAATTAGTTTTTTTTTTACCCAAAACTTGCCAGCACTTTCCTCTTACTAATTTTCACTTACCTCTTATGTTGTGACCAGACAATATAACAAAGTAACTAATGAAAGACAGAAAATATTGGGCAGATGTGATATTGGGCAAATATTGGGCAAACGTGATACACAGTCATATGATACAAAACTATACCCAATGGTTTTCCTCTAAAAATGTTAACTAGTACTGCCACTAGGTGTGATTCATAATAGTACAATCCCAAGTGCCCTTTTAACCTCCTTGCTATTGAGATCTGTTTATATGAGTGACACTCAGAGTGGCAGACATGTCGCTTCCACATGTTGCTAGAACTTAGCATGTTTGTACACGTCCATAGGCCCCCAGGAAAGACACTGTGCCACATGTATACTCAGCTTCGGTGGTTAAAAGGTTAATGAAGAAATTATGTGTATGGTCTTGCCTTGATCTCCCCATAAGCACTATTACTTCATAACTGTTTTTTTCTCTATTTTTATTTTATTTCAGAGCATTATAGATTACAAAAAATTAACTTGGGGGCAGCTTTTGGCCCATAGGCTGCCAATTTGACACCCCTGGTTTAAAGTAATCTTGATTAGCTTGAGTGAAATAAGCTTACCTTAAATGAATTTGATATAATAAACATATCTAACACAGTCAAGTGTTTAGATTCTGGTACTTCTAAGTTTTTTTTTTGTGTGTGTGTGTGGGTGGGTGCGTGTGTATGCCTATAAGCATTCATTTGTGTGCTGTGTTTTGGGGATTGGAAAATGATTGACAGTAAAAGTCCAAAATCCACTGCAGAGTCTCCACAAGGATTAAGCCTCCTATGAACTCCTTCTTACCCAGTCAGTGATGTGAATGTCCTTGTGATAAGACAGAAAGCACTGTCAAGCTGATTAGAGTTGTAAAGAAGTAGCAGCTAAGTGAAAATGCAACACATTATTCAATCTCCCTTTTGACCACTTTTAGAAGCTTTTATTTGTCAATAGTGATTGATTTGTTAATGTTTTCTACTTTCTTTTCTAGTGAGATTTTCCACTATTTTGTTTTCTTATTGTTGTTGCGGTCTTTTGTTCAGTTGCTTCCTGCTTTTGTTTTATATGATTATCTGTATATGTACTTCAAGTTTGGTAAATCTATAGAGACAGTAACTGGATTAATGACTACATAGGAACATGGAAGGGGACAAGGGGATCTAACAACAATGAGTACAAGAAAGGAAAATATTCAGAAATTTATTGTGGTGATGATTGCAAAATTCTTCTTAATAGAACTCAAAAATTCAATTATTACATGCAAATTCTATGGCAATACAACTTTTTTTAAAAAGCTAGTGTATTTTTTCTATGAAAAATTTGAAACCCTCTCTTTCTATTATGAGAACAGTTAGACTTCCAAGTCAAGTCACAGGAGTGTTTGGGGGCTGCAAAGAGTTAAGTACTTGACCAATAGCAAAATTATTGACAGCTGAAATCCATTCACAACTCAAAACAGAGCTCTGGCCATCGATTTGATGTACAGCTCCACTCTGACATACATGGATTGAGCATGAATTGGAATTGATTTGAGGGTAACAAGATAACTTTGCCACTTGTCTATCAGTCTGAAGTACCGTAGTGCCTTGTATGCTGCTGTGATGCTGGAAGCTAAAGCACCTGGATTTCAAACACCAGCAGGCTCACTCATTTTAGGCAGTTTTCAGCAGAACTGTCAGACTCAGACAAAGAAGGAAGTAGGATGAGATGAGAGAGTCACAGGAAACCTTATGAATAACAATGGAATGCTGTCTGATGCAGTGCCAGATGAGGAGACCCTTGATTGGAAGGATCTCAAAATATAAGTAGGCAAGAGTTACCTGCTCAAAATAGTGTATATCTTAATGACACGGATAGAGTAAAACCCCCAGGACTTTAATCTGCCAGTGTATTACCATTCAAAGTAAGAAGACACAGCGAAAGGTGAGAATGAGTGATCAGAATGAACACTATGTGAAGTACAAGTTTAAGAAAATTGGTAGGCATCATAAACTATTTCTTCCACTTGAACTTAGATCTGAGCAATTGATGATCTGTTCTATAATCAGTTCCTGAACTCACTTTTGCTGCTGAGATTGAGGTTTTTCCCTAGTCTCTTTTAACAGTTGTAGTCAATTTGATTTCTGTGTATTCTATCTAGAGAAGCCAGAATGTGAACTCATGATTTGTATTGTTGGCAAAAGGGCATTTTCAATGAAGTTTGACTTGTGAAACTCAATCACGCAATACCCAGCTTCATTTCTATCACTTAGGCCATACATTCCAACAACTACTATTCCCTCCTCTTTTTTTTTTTTTTTTACTTTCACATTTTGTATTCCAATTGCCAATAGTCAACAATGCCTCTTGATCGCATGTTTGATCAATTTCTGATTGACATCCTTGGTGGAATTCTTCAATTTCTTTACCAAGAGCTTTAGCTGGTGCATAAATTTGCATACTAATTGTATTGAATGGTTTTCTTTGAAGCCACACTAAGCCTCCGATGTGAACCTTTTTCCGACTATGCATTCCTTTCTCTGGATACATACAGAAGTATCACTGGTTTTGCTGCCCTAGAGAACCTAGTATGACACAATCACCTACCTGATCAACTGTTAGGAAGAATCGCATTTGTGCCCACTTCAAAGAAAGGTGACCCAATAGAATGTGAAAATTTAAAAAAAATCATGAATACTATACATGATTTTTCCTCTAAAGATACTTTAAGCTGCTGCAATATAATCACCAGGGAATGACAAGGAATTCAAGCCAAGTCCAGATGACAACTCAGAACGAGCAGTCTATTGTTGATATAAATTAGACCATGGTTGAAAACACAAGATATTTATGCACATATTCTTGATTATGTAAAGGCATTTGACTATATGGACGCTGACCAATTATAGATAACACTTGGAAGAAATATAATTCCAAAACATTTTGCTGTGCTCCCATAGAATTATACATAGACCAAGAGATAGTCATTCTAACAGAACAGGGCAATATTGTATGTGTCTGTGAATCCTTTTACAACACGTATTAAATCTGTGTGCTGAACAGATGATCTGAGAAGCTGGACTCCACAACAAACTGGACCTCAAGATTGGAGGGAGAATAGTTGTTGCTGTTGTTGTCTGGTATCAGTGGATGCTATTTGACGTTCCTGGTCCTGTGCTATCATCCCCGGCTCTATGCTTGAATCCATTCTTGCAGCCACATTGAACTGGGCCAATGTATCTTGTCAAGGGTCTTCCTTTTTAGCATGTCTCTTTTACTTTACCAAACAAGATGCTCTTTTCAAGGGACTGGTCTCTCCTGACAACATGTCTCCAGTACGTGTGGCGATGAAGTTTCGCCTTCCTAGCATTCTGGTTGTATTTCTGCCAAAACAAAGGTGCAGCTACAATGCTCCTCAGCATGCTCCTTAGAACTGAGCATGGGGATTGGAGGAAGAATCATTAGCAATCTATGACTCTCAGAAGACATAGTCCTGATGTCTGAAATCAAAAAGAATGTGAAGAACTTTTTGATGAAGATCAGATACTGCAGCTTTCAATATGGATTACATCTAAAAATAAAGAAAACAAAACTCACACTGGACCAACCAAAAACAATATGAATATGGTATATGAAAAATATTAAAGATAATAATTTCATTTTAGTTGGATCCACAATCATTGTCCATGGAAATAGCTCAGAAAATCAAATGGTATGTTTATTTGATATATTTGCTAAAAAGGGTATATTTAAATTGTTAAAAAGCAAAGAGTTTTCTATGAAAACTCAGGTGAACTTGAACCAAACAATAATTGTTTCAGTCATCTTATATCCATGTCAGAGTGAAGTTGCTGGATGGGTAGAGGGAGGGTGGGGTGGAGAGAGGAAGCCAGCTGTGGGGATCTGCAGACTATCTCCTATCTGGAGGGCAGATGTAGGAAGGAGGGGGAGATGTCAGGCAGTGTAAGATATGACAAAACAATAATGATTGCAGAGGAGTGAGGACTGGGGGGAAGGGGGAAAGGTTGGAGGGGAAAGGAAGGGGGGGGCCCATATCAAGGGCCCAAGTGGAGGGGCAGATGTTGGGAGAATGTCGATGAGGACAGGCAAGTGGGGGTACTTGGCACAGTGTATGTAACTATGTATTGAACTAAGTATGATGGAAAGCTATGTATAAGTGCCCAAAAAATGATAAATTAAAAAAACAGATTTTAAAAAAAGGAAGGTTCAAAAAGTATTGATACTTTTGAATTAAGATGTGGTTGAAAATAATAATTATTTTCATGTGAATGAACAATTCTGTTTTGGAAAAAGCATAATCAGAAGTCTCCTCTAAAGGGAGGATGGTGAAACGTTGCCTTGTGTACTTTGGAAATGTCATCAGCAGAAAGACCAGTCCCTAAAGAAAGAGATCATGCTTAGGAAAGTAGTGCATTGGCAAAAACAGAGGAAGATACTTGTGCTACTCAGGGTAGACTAGAGAAACAATCCATAGAAATTCTTATGCATGTAAGAAACAGGTTTATATGTAAGAACAATTGAATATGGAGAAAAGGTCCCAGGCCAGTTTCAATCAAGTGCATGAGTGCATTATTAGCCCATATGTATAATACCAGTCTACAAAAACCTCTTCAGATTCACAAAATACATGCAATGATGCGAAATGCAAGAGGAAGGAACATAAGCCAGTGGGTTAGAAGTCTTCTGGATCCAGTGGCACGATGAGCATCTCAGCTCTAGCAGGGATCTCTATGTGACTTCTCAGGCTCCAGAGGTCTGGTTGTATCCGGGTAGGTCCATGTGGCTTCTCCAGCTCCCAGGGCACAGCAACATATGTCTTGGTCAGTAGCGTTTCTCCAAGAAAGTGAACAGAGACAGAGTCTCTCTTGCCTTTAAGGAGAAAATCCAGGAATTCCCAGAATTCTGAGGAGAAATTCATGCCCACACAGAGGTTTCATTGGCTATGATTCAACTGACAGACTAAAATCCACCACTTCACACTTAATCCTCTAAAGACCCAAATTGGCACCAGATTATGTAAGTACCACAACACTCAGGGAGATTGATTTACACCGTGTCTGCAACTCCAAGCTCAAACTGCACAACTGTGGCATAGGACCAGGTTGTGCTCTATTCTGTTGTACATAGGGTTGCTGAGAAAATTCAAGGTCGTCTAACAACAGCTCAAACCACACCAACACCGTAAACTGAGCTGATTATTTCAACTCAAATATTGTCTCCTTCTCTAAATCACCGTGTCAGTTCATGTGTGTTTCACATGCGTTTTTTATCAATGTGTGGTAATTCTAATCTAGGCATAGAGATCAAACATCTTGCAAATTTCTGTATGTCCATGTCTTCTTTTTACTTTTCAAAAAATATCACAAGAACTAAATAGTACTGAACCTGTAGTAGGTGTCCTTGAGTGATTTTTCCTCCCTTTTCTATAAGAAGAAGCTTATATTCTTGGCTGATAACTGGAAGTTCAGAAATTGAACGCAAAATTATGTGGCAGTCTGTTTCTACACCCTTGGAAGTCTCATAAGACAATTCTACTTCATCCTGTAGGACAGCTATGAATGAGAATTAACTGGAAAAATACTGTTGATTTTTACAAATTTTTTCCTTCAGTCTATTTATACAATCTACTGTTTAATGGGTCAGTATTATTATTATTATTATTTTGTTTCGCCAGGCACCTACACCAATAGACAGAATGATCATTTCTTTTTCCAGTGCACACTATTGATTAGATGTAGAACTGTCTTTACTGTCTAAATGTGCCAGGCATAGAAAACTCATTTTATCTTTCCTCTCAGCAGCCATGAGAGATGAACATTATTAGTGTTCTTATCAGGCTGCTTTGTAACCCTGTGTTTAGGCCATTTGCATGCTACCAGCCTTGTTTGTAAAGGGAAGACTATAAGAGTGGGTATTAGCCACCAAGACCTTTCATGTTCATATTCCAAACACAAACTCTTCCTAGATATATGAGCTTGGGGAAGCTATTTAATGTTTTTGTGACTTAGTTTATGTAAATGTGAAATGTGGTGATAATAATCTCTGCTCCATAGACTTATTTTGTAAATTAAATAAGTCATCATGTAGGACATATATTAATTATCCATTAGCTATTTCGTATTTTTATTGTTATAGCTGAAAGTCTCTAACTCTGGTGAGATAACCAAATGGAATATGATAGTGCCAGATTTGGGCTCCCGAAAGTATAGGTCACAGGAAGACTGCAGATTTTCATTTTCCCCAGGAATGTCTTATGACGCTGACATTGTGACTCATTACACATCAGCACAGCAGGACACTTCAAATACCCTTTCTCTCTTTGTACTTGTGTGTATGTGCTGAAAGATTAAACTGTGGAGCCCACAGAGTAGTTCAGGTCTGTGCATTCTCAGTCTCAAGGAATACCCTCATCAGAAAGCTTCAGATATCAGCTCTGGCAGGATCTCTCTCCCCTTCCTGGGAGCTGTCTTGCTCACTCTAAAGAGCAACCTTCTGGGGAAGCACCATGTAGTGCCTGCCAAAGGTTGGGGGACAATTTCTACCCATTCATGGTGATGTGCAGAGCTCTATACCTGGTTTTCTGCTTGTCTTGCTTCCTGGTGGCTTTGAGTCAAAGCTTTGAAGGGCGGCATTTGCAGTCTGAGTTCTGCCTCTGCCCAAGGATTCCTCCCCATTTCCCATCGCAGGTATTGATTTCTGATAAACATTTCATATACATTGAAGAATTCAATCAAGGTATAGCTCTTTACCTTGAATTATCAGATCTCAAGGACTCAGTCGTCTTCAATAAACTATGTCGTACATAAAGTTGGGGAAACAATTCTCCATTCCAATCTTCTTACTAACAAGTGAGGGTGTGGGGGTCTAGGATGGATTATTGCTGTTCCAGTCAGTTGCTTGTGGCCCAGAGTGCCATTGTAAGACAGAACACAACTGCCTATAGGGTTTCTTTCTTGAAATCAGGGAACTGACAGGGACTTTCGTGTTTATAGATTTAATCTGTTGGAGAGGGGTTATCAGGGTTTTGTTTTTTTTTTCTATCTTTCAGTTAGCACCCTAGCTCTCAACTGTAGAGTCACTTGGACTTCCTCAGAGAATTGTGCTTGTTGTTTGGATGGTGTTGAGTCAGTGTGTTCTAACTCATGCTGTTCTTGTGAACAGCAGAATGAAACACTACTTGATCCTGCACCAGCCTCACGATTGTGGCTATGCTTGAGCCCATTGTTCAGGCCAGTGTGTCAATCCAGCTTGCCAAGGGCCTTCATTTTTTAGTGTTGTTACTTCAGCAGGATTATATAGGCATTCACAAAGTCAATGAGATTCACACAAATTCTTCAGTTCCAGATTAGACCAGAATGTGTTCACTGGTACAGGTAAGAGCTCTCAACACACTGAATCCAGGACACATCAACCCCTCAGGAACAATAATGGGTGTAGTTTTACTGTGAGGGCAGGGAGAAGGTGAAGGGGAAAGGGGACACAATCACAATTATCAATGTGTAACTCACCCCTCCAGATATACACCCCCAGGGAGTGAAGGGAAACAACAGACAGCATAAGGAAATAATAATAATTTGTAATTTCTCCAGGGGGTCACTAGGAAAGGACAAAAAGAGGAGCTGATACCAAGGGTTCAGATAAAAAGATAATATTTTGGAAATGATAATGGCAGCATATGTACAAATGTACTTGATACAATTGATGTATAAGAGCTATAAAAACCACCGATAAATGACTTATTAAAAATATAACACAAATTTCAAATCAAAATGATATCAATTTAATGTTTCAACTAAATATTTGAAAAAAATGATAGTAAGTGATTTGATTCATTTTCTAATTCCCATTCCTCATAGATGCTTTGATTTTTTTGGAGTAGTCCTCCTTAAGGGATATATGAAGAGGAACTTTTGTAAATTAGTTGAAAGCAGACAAACTCAGTCAAAGAACAAAGCTTCGTCTGATGAAGTAATCTTTCTTGAAACTTAATAAAACCTATTATGCTGGGATTTGGGGTTTCAACAAAAATAAAATCCTTTCAGCATTTGCGACTGAACAGTAGGTCTGCCATATGATCACATATCCATGATTAAGGGATTTAGGCCATACCATGAGCTCAGCCTGGGGTCACTGAGATCTGCAGTTTAGTTCTCTGGCTCAGAGAAACTTACCATAGCTTTTAAAACATTGTGGTCTATCGAGAATTGCTTGCATGTGCTTTGCCTAGAGTGGATGTTCTCAATTGGGGTGACTTTAATGCCCTCACCTCAATGACTATATGGCAATATCTGGAGGTATTTAAGTTGTTATAGCGGGAGCAGGGGTTGATGTTGTGCTGCAGGGGTATAGAACACTGGCATGTTAAGCATCCTACCAAGAATTATACCATATAGCACATATGGCAAAGAATAATCTAGTCTAAACTGTCAATAGTGTGGTTGTTAAGAAACTTAAATTCATGTCATTGTCACACACAGAACTGGAAAATGGAATGTGAAGAAGGCATAAGCCAAAAACCCTAAAAGTCAATGTCGTTATCAGGAGTTGGTGCCTTTTGGTGAGTTTCTAAAGAACATTTTAACTGGTTCAGTCAGTCTAAGATCAGGTACATCATAATCCATCTTAAGGACTAACCTCACATAGTCTAATTAGCCAGAACTCCTGTGCATATCAGTGAGTTTTCAATGAGCACAATGAGAAAGGATGCACCATAGTGAAATGAGGCTTGCTAAATTAGTTATAATTAAGAATGGCTGAGAAGTCTGTCCCCTGTTGAGATTTCAAATGCTACTTGAGGTTGAAATGTTATCGAACAAGAAGAGTTGATCAGTAAAAATGACAACAAATGAATATTTTCCAGAAAAATTACATCAGGACATTGATTTTCATTAATTGCCACTAATTTTCTTTTAGACCTAATATATTTCACTGAATACCTTATATAGTATATCCCACTTTCATATTGTAAGAGAACAGTCCACCTGGGCAATGTGAAAAGTGATATTTGGAGCTAATTTCCATATTTTTCCTCAAGCCTTAGGAACTCTATAAAACTATTAGGAAGTGGTTCACAGGCATACCCTTCCTCTTTTTTATCCTCCTTTAACATGGAAAGTGATGAAGGTCACACTTCTGGCAAACCTTGTTTACATGGTGTCATGGCTGTGACCAGTGTAAGGGTGTTGTGCTCCAACCTATTTCCCTTACAATTGATTCACTAATCACATCAGGCCACACGATGTGGGAGGAGCACTACACCATCTAGCTGCCAAATTGCATCATTACTTAGGTGCCACACCACTGGGAAGCACGGCCCAATCACTTTTCTGAGAGGGTTCAATTCAAACCATGATGCAATTTTACTAGATACCAAATGTTCACAGTTGTGTCTTCTAGACACAGAATATAAATAATAGCTGGGCTGTTAGAAGTAGGGAGATTTGCTATTGAGTTAGAACCAATATCTAATTCCCAAAAGGGTTAACAACAGCAATGACAAAAAAGCTGCCCCCAGAAGTGAATTGAATTTATAACACTGAGTTCTGAAGGTAAAACAAGAATAAGACCTGACCTATGGGGGGTGGGGGGGGAATGTCGAAAAGGCAGATATTTCAACATAACATTTCAAATGAGTATTTTTGTATAAAATGATTTTCAACCTTAAGTTCAAGAGGGAAACTACAGCACCTTACCATTGCTCATGACTTCTTTTTAACAAGCAAACTCCTTTTTAACAAGCAAGCAAACAACAGCGAAAAGTCTCTTGCCTTGGTGTTGATTCTAATTCATGGTGACCCTACTAATGGCAGGGTAGTACTGTCCCACAGAGTGTCAAATGATGAAATCTCTAGGAATATCAACTGCCACTTCTCTTTCCTTTGGAGTAACTGGTGGATTTGAACCACCAACCCTTTGGTTAATAGCTGAGTGTTTTAAAAAACAACCACCAAAAATAAATGAGTAAACAACTGTGCAACCTACCTATGCTAATTTTCCTAAAGGATTGTTATGATAATATAGAAGCTTCTCCTGTTGAGTTTCTTGACTGTTTTGCATCAAGATAAAATTAATTTGAACAATTTTAAGGAAGCTTCAATAGAAACCAATTTTCCACTTCTGGGTTTTGCAAAGAATCCTTATCTCATGGCAAACTTTCCACACACATTCTAATAGGATCTTTTGGAATGAGACCTGATGTAAATAAAACAAAACCGTTCTTGAGTGAAGGAACCAGTTCTGAAGCACATTCTTACAAAAGACCATCTCCTTAATAATAAGGAGCCACCTAGGAGCCATTTATTGTCTTTCCTCACAGGCATCCAGCTGTTACTTCCATTTGTGGTCTTAGTGCTAATTGCATAATGTCCCTAATTTATACCCGCTGGTAGATCTGATCACCACATTACCTGGAGGGCAAGCTTTAATTAGAGAAATTTCTGAACAAATTGTCTAAAGAGCTTGTTTAGTGTGATGAAATGTGAGCAGTTCCCCCCACCCCCTCTTTAAAAATGAGCATTTACTTTATACCAGAACTTTGCAGATAAAAAGCAACATCGGTTCTAATTAAGGGCTATAAAATGAACAGCAACATTACCCAAGAAAACCAATTGAATTTTGTTGTCTGCAGCTGAAATATCTAAGGCTCAATGCTGCATTTATTCAACAGCTTTTGGCATTTCCACTTTGCCTCTGTCAAAACTAACAAGGTGAAACGGCAAACTGATTGAAAAAGGATAAACTGTGAAAAGATGATACACTGATGTGCAATTCTAATTCAACTGTGGCTTATGAGAAGAGATTAGAATTGTATGCGTTCTCACCTTCACATCTCCAGGCTCTTGAGCAAACTCACCAGAAAGTAAATCTCCCATATTGTTAATAGGCAGCAAGATGGCATGTGAATTAATATGCAATCATTTCACATTCAAATGAAGTGCAAATAAGATAAATATCGTAATAGGATCAACAAACTTCGATAATCCAAAAAACAGTTAAGGTCAACTTCATTTGTTTAGATGGAGTACTTTGGCTTAATGTCAATGTCATAACAAAGTACACTCAGATGGATTAGCCAAGAGAATTTAGGAATCTAACTCACTTTGCTATCAGCTGCTATGAAAAGTGTTTAGATTATTTTAAATGATCATTAATTTTGACAATGCCTACTTCTGCTGGAGCCCTGCTAAAGAATACACTCATATTACAATTTGTAGCCCTGGTTTTAAGATTTAAGGAGAATAGTAATGCTTGATTAATTATTTGATTCTCTTGAGTGAACCTTTGAAAAAAGTGTTTTAAAAAAAAATTCTGGTCATTAATTTTCCTAATGATTATAAGCACAGTCTACACATTGAAATCACTTTTTAAAAATTCCATGCCCCACCCCAACTAATATGATTACTTGAACTACTATAACTGATTATCTCAAGGAAAACTTTTTGATGGGCTGAGCCTCGGTGGCGTATTGGTTGTGCGCGGGACTATGGCCCACTGGGATGGAGGCTCAATTCCTGCTCACAGGAGCAAAGACTGGGTCTCCTACTCTCACCACCAGGGCAGTGATGCCTGATAAAACAATAACAAAAAAAACCTTTTTGCTGCATGGTTCAAGTTTCAAAATGACTGAAGTCTATGAGTATAATCACTGATTCAATTAATATTAAATATTAAGCTTCAGTTAGTGCTAGGAGGTTATTCCTTGGTCTACATTCTAGAATATTGTTTTTTCATAGAATCACAAACTTTATTTAACTTCTCCTGGAACCAGTGATTGCTAATGTCTTATGTTCTGATTTAAACTAAGTAATTAAATGAATTTTATTTTTAGCATATGTCCATTATGCTACCATATAGTACCCCAAATAACAGAATTTGAAATTTTTGCACACACTGGTCTTTCTTGTCTTTAAGAGATCATCTATTTTGAAGTGATTTCATTTATGGAGAGTGCAAAATAAAGAAAGCTCTGGTTCCCTGGGAAATACTGGGGCAACTACAATGCCGGGTGTGAAGTTTAGTGACATTTACCATTCTCTGGCTTCTCCTTTAATCTCTCTTTCCTGGCCATTCATGGAAAACCCACCAGAATCACTGATGTAGCAATGTGTTTATAATGCACATGTGAGAATGGACAATTGAATTGACCATAAATATATGTCTATCCTTAATCTGGTTACTCATTGATTTGCTAATGATTCAATGGTTTACGATTGACTCAATGACTTGAGTGCTTGGTTGATTCATTCATTAAATGTTTCATTTATTCATTAATTAAATTAATATGTATTTCCTGGACAGTAAATTAGAACACATGTTTTAGCTTTAGCGATTCCCAGTGAGAATAAGCCCATTGTGTTGTCTATCTATGGGAGTAATCTGCTCATTAATTTCACACTGCACCTATAGACCTCATTCTTTTGCCTCTTGGTTTTCTTGAGGCTATTCGTCAATTTTTTGAACAATTTGCTAAAGGTCTTGCAAATATTGGGGAAAAAACTAACTTTCCTCTGGGGTTGTGCAGAAAAGGAAACATACAGAACAAGTAGCCACCGCCTTGTCACCAGGAGGAGGGAGTCTGCCGTGAATGGAGTCAATGTTGAAGAGAACAGAGACAACATATGAAAGATTAAAAATAAATTTAAGCTTGTTTCCATATTATATTGGTTTGAACTCCTGGATCCAGCTGTGCTTAAATTCATAATTACTCTTTTACCTTTCGCTGAAGTGAGTGAATAAATATCTTTGTCTGACATAAGTAGGCAAGTTGGATTTTCATTTGAAATAAAGGAATTATAATTAATTACTTCCTTACCACTCCCCAATGGAATCTAACAACTACTCCTTGCTTTTCACACACACACACACACACACACACACACACAAATTCACTTTCACAGGATTTGTTTTTCCAAAAAGATGCCGGCTTAAAAAAAAAAAAAAAACGCTTTTCAGTATAGCAGGGTTTTCTTAAGATACCTACAGAATATTAAACATATGCTGAATCATGAAAGTCTAATTTTAAAAGGTCTGTACCTATTTGTAAGGAGTGCTAGTGATTGTGTGGGATACACATTGGGCCTCTGGCAGCAAGGTTAACCCATCAGCTACTTCCTGGGAGACAGTTGAAGCAGCAGCCTGCTGCCTTAAAGATCCCGGTCTCTGTAATGCAAAGTGGGCACGTCTACTCTGCCCTATCTGTTGGCTGTGAATTGGAATGGTCAGTAGTTTGGGTTTAGGATTCCTTGTACAACATGTGATATCTATCTCTACATTTAATTACTTTTATTATAGGCATTATTCTCTTCCTCCACAATAAAGCAAATCATTAAAAAACATATTTTTAGAAATTTAGGAAATCTAAAGTGTTCCAGGGTATCTATGAATAGCTTATGTAATGAATCAGGCAACATTGATTTATTAACCTTTTATCTTTATGCTTTGCTTATTTGGGGGTTATTATTATTTTTGGTTGTTAACAGATTTGGGAGCACAAATGGAATTGGAAAACGTTTAAAATATTATGTTCCTTTCCTGTCTTATGATAATTTTCTGTGCAATAACCTTGCTTTGGTTATCACTAAAAAAACCTTTAAAACCTTGTTCTACACCAGTGAATTAGTGTATCATACTGATGTTACTTTAAAATTTTAGAATAAACACTATCTCCATGAAAAAACATTCCTTCAGTGTTCAGTTTCCTTTTTTTCAGGATTATTGGCTTCAGTTTACCAATCAAAATATTATGAGCTTGTTTAAAGAAAACAACTATTCTAAAATGGTAAACTGATTTGTAGTGAAACCGACAATATATGTTGCTTCTTACTTCTTCATACCCTTGTCAGAGCTGGATTCTATTTTTAAGAATTCTCTCCCCTTTGATTATAAAACAACACATGCTCACAGTCTAAGATGTGAAGAGCAAAGAAAAGTATAAAATTTTTTTAATTGTCTATAATATGACTCTCCTATGCTTTCTCTTCTAATACAATTGTGAATTGTATAATTTGTATAAATTTGGTTTGATGGAATTAGAATTATCCTACATTTTAATGCTAATTTGATTTCTCATAATTTTAACAATATACTGAGTTCTCTAGCCATAGAATTAATTACTTTAAAATCCATCTTAAAACTACTACTGAATGTTAAATTTTACAATTATGGCTATTGCCAAAATGAAAACATATTTTAGTGTTAAATGCTATTCCAGTTCCTACTTTAACAATTATTGTGAGGAAAATTCTTTTGTACACATTTTAGAAACATTTTTGATGATTTATTAGATATAATTTTTAGGATTTATGTTATCATATAGCAGGATTCTAAATAAGGATATTGATACATCATCTTAAATACACAGGATTCCTTGGAAAATATCAGATATCTATGCTTTTTTTAACAAGGATAATCAAGCCAAGGATAAGTAGATGATGGAAAAACAATGAAGTAATTGTCAAATAAAACCCATAAAGGCTCACATATTAAAATATCTTT
Organism: Nesogale talazaci; assembly: GCA_004026705.1. Lineage (NCBI taxonomy): Eukaryota > Metazoa > Chordata > Mammalia > Afrosoricida > Tenrecidae > Nesogale > Nesogale talazaci. Next base: position 41,013 of record PVJH01000077.1, read on the forward strand.
CTGGAAAACTTGATATTAATACTTTTTATTTTTGTTTTTTAAGTTCAAAAATTGCATGCACATATGGACATAGCAGAAGCATAAAAAATAAACAGTAGTAGTTATCAAAACAAAGCATGTCATATGTGCTTAATTACTTATCCAAAAATCAGATCTAGTGGTCATATCAGAAGGAGGCATGCAATTTTAGAAAGAGCATTTGGTGGAATTTCACACACACTTCTACATTAAAAAAAATACTTGAAACTGCAAGATGTCAAACAAAATTGTGTTAAAGTAGTTTGCTATTACTCAAAACAGAGTCACTTCCACAATAGGCTAAGCCATAATTTTTGCATTTAAGAACAGTTCTTGCCATTTACTATCTCAAATTCATTCTCTGCCAAAAATATTACCTGCAAACAATTCCAGGTTCTACTTAAAAGGCACTCAGTCACAGGATGACTATGAAAATCTGTGGAGAGAGTTTTACATACCGACGACAGACACCCTACCCATATTTACTGCATGTGCGATCTCTAGGAACAGCATCAACTCTAGGCTCTCTTCCCTCCAAACGCTCTCCTGTCCAACACACTTCAACAATTGCCCTTTCCTTTCTTTCCTTTCCTTCCTCCCACTGCCTGTCTAAATTAAGCATTATCCTTTATCTGTCTCCCCAACCCCCATGAACTTTAAAACAGACAGACCTTGGCCCTTTAGTCTTCACATAGTGCTGACTGCTGCTACATAAATGAGAAAAGAAAAAAAAAAAGACATTAGCCAACAACCCCACTGCCATCAAGTTGATTCCAATTCATAAGGACTCACAGGGGAGAGCAGAATTACCACGATGGAATCTTGAAATTGTGAATTTTAACGAATTCAGAATGAGAAAGGGAGAACCGCCCTCCTCGCTGAGTTCTCAGTGGTGACTGCCTGGGAAGTGCATTGCTCTCAAGTCAGTTTCATGGTGGAGAAGCCGCATGTCAGAGACCACTGCTCCTGTGCAGGAATTTCAGTTTGATTTTTCAGTACTATGCCTAGTCTTTCTTACAGACTTTTCTTCCACGGCACCTTTGGATGGACATGAATCTCTAACCTTGCCACTGCTAGTGACCATATTAAATTTTTAGTCACCCACGTACTCAGCATTCTCCCTTATACATTCTTCATTTATTCCTACTACTCAGATCCACAAACAGTGCTCATGAAGCAGTCATAAAGACATCAAATGATGCATTGTATTAGGTAAATCTGTTGAACAGGACCTCCTGAATGTGTTGAAAAAAAAGGATGTCACTTTGAGGAATAAGATGTGGCCTGACCCAACCCAGGCTATTTTCAATCTTCCCACAGGCAGGCGTAGAGTAGAATTGATGCATCTGAATCATGGTTCTGGCAATGAAATTGAAAGTACCAGGAACTGCCAAAAGAACCAATCAATCTGGTTTGGAAAAAGTATAGCCAGAATGCTCCTTAGAGCCAAGCAAGGTAAGACTTCTTCTCACATATTTTGGACGTGTTGTCAAGAGGAACCAGCCCATAGAGAAGGCCAGTATGCTTGATAAAATTGAGGAGCAGTGAAGAAGAGAAAAGTCTTTAATGAGATGGATGGGCGTCTTTTGCTCTAATTTTTACATAGGATTGCTGTGGGTCAGAACTGACTTGATGACACCTAACAAGAGTAATAAAAAAACAATAGCAGCATCCAGAAGATGCCATGTGCACTCCATTCCATGAGGAGATAGGAAGACAGAGGGGAAAGTCGTGACTCCATTCCCTAGCACATGGGAGAAGACGGTAGCTCCTGAAGCAGAATCAATTTTCATTTTCCACAAAAAGTAGGGAAGGATACAAGAAAGGCAAACAGTACACACTCATACAGAAGTGATTATATATCAGCTCAAAAGATAATTCTTAAGTAGATTTAGATTCAGAATCAATATAGGAGCCCCATAGCAAATGAGAGAATTTATAGGGGGATTACTTTTAAGAATGCTTAAAAGAGGTACCTGCTTTAAATTTTACACTACGTAACTAGCTAAACATGAAGATGAAAATGTAGTCAGAAAAGACTGGAGAGGCCACACCTGCCTAGGGAATATTTAGCAAGCTTGTCAACTGGTTCTAGTCCCCAACTTCTAGTTAGCAGAAAATATGTCATTTACAATCTCTTCTGGGAGTGAATTGTAGACACAGTGGCCCTGGAAGAGATATAAAGTCATTGAAATCAGTCAGGTTCAAGAGAGAAACATGAGCAGATCATCATGTTCTGCTTATTTTATATAGCTGTCAAACAGAAAGCCCGAGGAACTGAAGGTAAGAATAACTTGTACAAATAGAGAGAAAGTTCAAGGAGTGGATGGCATGCAGTGTAAAAATGGAAAACAACCATCTTACCATTTTTGTGGTGTGAAACATCCACATTCATGTAATAGTAAATATCTAGTAATTCATGGAAAATCATCCAGGATAAGAAAGTAAATAGGAATTTAAGTCTAAAATTGAGATGAAACAGAAATGAAAATGGATTCAAGTCACTATGAGCAACAGCATGCTGTACTTGGGCTCAGGTCAGAACAACATAACGGAGGGAGCATGGGATGAAAAGAAAGCAAAAGTTCAGGAATGGCCTACGTGATATGAAGGACTTGGAAAGCAGGAAAGATCGGCAAGGATTCCAGAAGGAATGTTGTATCCACTAAACACCTTGCTAAGCACCACGAGATCAAAGCACAGTGGAGTATCTACTTCCAAGAAGTTAGTCAGAGAGAGCGGGGTTTGGTTACACAGTGTGATAAGGACTAAGACAGGGCCTTAGTAAGGACATCCTTACAATGCTATCTATCAGGAATCATCTGAAGATAGTGACTAATTCTGCAGGGGAGGATTAGAGAAGCCTTCATGTAGGAGCCGGTATTTATAAAAGTGAACTTGTGCATTTGGGGAACGAGAAAACAGAAATAGAGTAATGAGCCAGTTTTTGACAGTAGTAAGAAGTGTCCACTCATCTCAAAACTTTTCTGTCTCACCATGGGGGAAAACCTAGCAAATATCTGGTGATAACAAAAGGAAGAAAAATAACTTTTCTGCATGTGAAAGATGCCCTAGACTTTCACTTTTGTAAGCTGCCATTTCCACCGGTTCATTTCTTTTTAAATTTGTACCTAAAGAAAGAGAGGAGAAAAAACCTTTTCTGAGAAAGAACAAGAAGGTTGAGTGGCAAAGAGATCAATGCAGTTTTCCCTAGAGCATCCTGGCAAAGCAGGGGAAATGCAGATAAGTGGCTTTGCTTGTTAGGGAGGGTTCAGGCTGTGTCAACACAATGCTTTCACCACTGGGAACACGGTTTTGACTTTTTTTCACACACTCAAATAAATAGTAGGACAAATTTTCCCACTCAATTGACCTTTGTTAAACACTATAAAGATGCAACCTGAATCACCTTTGAGACCATGAGGTTTTGATCCCTTACTTTTGGACAAGCAATAGCAAGCCATTTAACCAAGCTCTTCATTTATCCCGTTTATCAAATGTGGACTTTTTAGTTCCCATTTAGGTGTCACAGTGTTTTCTATAGGCCTTTTTCTTCCCCTTACAACCAATACTTCTCGCAAAAGCAAAAACGAAAACTTCTGAAATCCAAACATGATTTCTCTGTTAGTAATTATGATTTTTTTTTTAATCTCAATTAGTATGCTACTGTTGTGGGTTTGCTAGGTTTTCAAATGCAGTTGTACACATGTAGTTAAGCCATGTTTTTTCTTTCTCAAAATTGTTTTTCTGAGCATGGCAAACTTAACATGCTCCCTCTCTGCTAATGAAAATATTGACTGTTCAAGTCCACCCAGCGGTGCTTTGGAAGAAAGGAGTGGAAAACTATTTCCAAAATCAGTTTCTGAAAATTATATGATACAGTGCTCCATTGATATACTAACTAACTAGCCAGCTAGCTAACTAACTAACTAATTAACTTCCAGTGAGTTGACTCCAGCTCCTGGCGAGCATATCGGAGAGAGTAGATGGCCCCTGTGTATATCTGAAAATATACCTCTTCATTGGAATAGAAAGCCTCATCTTAATCTCTGAGTGGTTGATGGTCTCAAAGTGTGGACTTTGCTGTTTACAGCCCAATGAATGATTCATCTGGAACACCAGGGACCCTTACTGTGATGCACAGCATGTCTCACATGGAACTCACTTGACTGCAAGTGTCATACTGAATATCTTCAAAGCAATTTTAAAAATAATTTGTAAAATATTGCAAATCGCAAAACATTGCAACACATTGATATGTGTTGGTATATTTCAGATAATGATGGTCCTATATACTATTTGCGGATAAACAACAATTTAGTTACAGAGGGAAAGTATAATTGAACATTTCTATAGCATCATTAGAATCAAAGATAGTGACTTATTCTCTCATCCTTTAGACTCATCATTTCTAGGGACCAGTGGCTGGAGAGGGACTGGAAATGAAAAATGTGAAGAGCCTCAATGAGATGTCTTGACACAGTGGCCAGAACAACTGGCTCAAACATTACAAATATGGTGAAGATGACCCAGAAGTAGGTAGGTTTTGCTCTATTGTGCATGGGAATATGATGACTTGATAGTACTTAACAGGAATGTCAGGAAAAAAGCATGGTTAACAAATCATTTTATAAGATAGTAAATCTCACCAAGAGACAATATTATGCTTTCAAGTTATATTATTGCAAAGTAATGTGATATATATATATATATATATATAATTAAACAGGATAGCGTGTTTCCTATTGGCCATTTATAAGATCCACCATTTATTTATCTGTCAAGTTTCTTGTACTGAGGTTATTTGTGTCTTGCTGTGACACTTTGTGAAGTTATGTTACTGGTATTTCAAATAGCAGCAGAGTCTCCCCAAATGAGCAGATTTTAACAGAGGTTCCAGACTAAGAATTGGATTAGTATGTCCACTCCGGAGGAATTAGCTACTGAAAATCTTATGGGATAGCACTGGAACCTTTTCAGATACTGAAGGGCTCATGAGTCGATCCAGAATATTGTCAGAGATATTGCCAGAAGATGATCCCCGCTGGTCAGAAGACACTCAAAGTACAACGGAGGAATAGCTGTCTCCTCAAAGGAGAGCTGACCACAATGACGGGAACAGAAGAAAAGCTGTGGCAGTAAAGTTTTCAGGCCCTTGGTTTGTTGATGGGCCACAACTCAAAATGAGAAGAAGCAGTGGCAAACATCCACTAATAATCACAACGTGGAATGTACAAAGAATGAATCTGGGAAAATATGAAGTCTTCAGAGAAGAAATGAAAACATCACTATCCTAGAACTGTTTTGGAGGCACCTAACAACCAGAATGGGGATTTTCATACAAGAGATCTGTCTATTGTTTCTTCCAATGGCTCCTTTATTAGCCAAATAATCTATTTGTTGGAATAACATTTTGTTATTGTTAACTGCGAGTGATTCTGCCTCTGAAACAAAATGATGCCCTGAAAAATTGGTTTAGACAGTTATGATTATCAGAGTTTCCATGGTTAACTCTTTAGAAATAAATGATAGGCTTTTGTTTCTAGTTGGTCTTTGTCTGGAAGCTCCCTAGAAACAGGTTCAGCATGCTTTCAAAACTCACACGCTTTCACTGAGACATTAATGGTGCCTACATGTGAGATGCATGGTCCAGGATGAGAACGCAGGTCTCCTGGAAGGAGAGCTTCTACCATTGAGCCTCACTGCCCTCTATGCTATTGTATGTGCCAGTAAAGTGCTGAGTGACCTCATTCAAGATGATTGTTTTAGTGAAATCTCAGCTCCCTTTGTGGCATTTTTATTGTATACTCATCTATATCCCTAAATCATGAGCTTTTAAGAAGAAGCAGTCATGGTTCATAACATTTGAATTTCCAAAGCCAAGTACTGCACTTAGTATTAGGCAGATAATTATATCTCAGATGCATATGTACTCAGAAGATTGCTTTGTTTAAAATACCCAATAACATTTTCTACTCTTTGATAAGTAAATAAATAGCAAAGTTCACTGACATTGAGTTGATTCTAACTCATCTCTACTGCATGGGACAGAGTAGACCAGAACCTGTGGGTTTCTGAGATTGTAAATCTTTACAGGGACAAAAATGTTCACCTTTGTAGTGGATGGTGGTTTTAAACTGCTGATCTTGTGCCTAGAAGTTCACCAAGTAAGCAGCTATCCACCAGGGCATCTTTCCTTGGGACTACGAACCATGGTTTGGCAGTCACAGTAAGGTCTGGTTATGGAGTATCTTCATTTTTAGAGGGAGACAAAAAGAAGACTAGATTTTTATTTCTTAAATGGAAAATCTGATCAATGGCTACCAGATTGCTATCTAAGTGGCTACCATGTCCTAGCTCTACTTAACTTTCTGTGCAAATGAGAAGTTCTTTGAATCCCAGTTCTCTTCACCATGACTTTTCTATGGAGATCTATAGACCAAATGGGAATCTTAAGCAACCTACACATGACTTGAGTACCACATAGATGCAATGTATGCTTAATTATCTAGAATCCTCTCAAAGGGGACCACTGCTCTATAAAGGGAAAGCAGTGACTTTTGTGGAGAACATACCCTTTAAAGAGAGAAAAATGACATTTTGATTAGAGCTGGGTGCTTTGCTGAGAGTTTTAGGTTGGCAAATTGGGAGATTGCATAACCTGCGTGGGATCATGCAATATGAGTTCTGGGTGTCCCTTGGTTATAGAAGCATATACAATGACCTCATACCCAATGAAGAACAATATAACACACTTGCTACTGGCCTGATACATTGTAAAGATGATATGTGGCATGTCATTGAATATCTCTTGTGGGACCTTCCTTGTACATACACAAAGGAAGCAGGCAACCGACCTGGTGTCCTCCATCAGGCACACACACCTTGGTGGCTTTCCAGAATGAATACATTGAAAGATTGATGCACCACTGTAGCAATTGTACTCTGAGGAGTGTAACTCACAGTGATTCTCTGCCTCACCTCTTGCCAGAGAATAACTGTGCCCCACAGGATGTTCAATGTCTGCAAAGTTTGGAAGCAAAGCACCAGGTTTTTCTTCCAAGGTGCCTCTGGTTAAACTGATGAAAATGCATGTCTTCTGGTGGGAAGCCTAGGATGCTGACCATTGGTATCACTCAGAGATGTCTGCCAAACTTGGAGGTGTATTATTGTGACTGCCATGAGTTTGAGTGGTCAAATCAGGGACTGCTCACAGCAGACTACACATGGCCTTGATCTCACACCTTTGACTCAAGTAGAGAATGAAATGGAAATAGAGATTTGAGTTCTTCGTATAAGAGGAAGTATAATCAGAGCTGGAAATGTCCTGGTTTTCATGCTTAGAGGCGGTGGAAATGCTGGGAAAATATTAAACACCATGCTTCCTCTTTGTTGGCAGAATTCCCCAGACTACCCCATCTTCATTCAGTATACCCTTCCCAATTGGGAAAGCCTGGCCAAATAAGGCATCACGGCTTTCTGGTAAGCAGGAGAGTACATCCTTTCCACAGAGGGTCGGTCCCCTGTGAGCAAAGGCAGAGCTGTGTGTTTTCCTGGCCCGTGGCCTTCCTTTCATTTGGCAAAGAGATTTCAGCTGAGGATGATGGGAAGCAATACTTAACTTCATAACCTTGATTCATGTCCCTTTCTCTTAATGGCTATACCAGGACAACTGAAATTTATATGGCCTGATTGAAAAGAAACTTTATTTGACCCAGACTTGAAGTTAGCATTCCAATTCTTCCCCAGCCGTTGAACCATAAAATATTAAATGCCTAGAATTTGTACCTTACAAGATAAAATAAATGAGAGAAATTTTTTACTGGTAAACGATCGATGGTCTATTAAAACAAATTTAGAATATAATTTTCCTTTTCCGTGTAGTGACAAAGTTTATTTGGTCCTGTAGGATTTTTTTTTCCTTATACAACTGGCATAGGTGTAGAATAAATTTTGGAAGTAATATATTCGAGAAGATGGTGCCCAGGTGGGGTAGTGGTTCAGATATTTGGCTTCTAACCAAAAGGTCAGAAGTTGGAACACCCTAGTCTTTCCAGGGGAGAAGCTTTGGCAGCAGGACTCCAAAAACGTTTACAGTCTTGGAAGGCTTATGGGGCAGTTCCACTAGAGTGTACAGAGTATCCGGGAGTTGGAATCAGCTCAACGACCATAGGTGGGTTTTTTTCAGGGATAATATAATGCAATGAATAATAACTCACTTTGATAAATAGGTTAATTGCAATAAAGTTTGGTATATCGATCTTTTTTCCACTAAGAATTTTGAAGTGCACAAAAACTCACATTATTTATGTTTACCATTCAAATAACTTAGGAGGATTATTAATATTCAGACACACACGCACTAATTTCCTTCGAGAGGAGACAATTTATTGGCTATGAAGAAAGCCCCATTTTTGGAAAAGGATAAAGCAAGTTTAAATTCTGGCTCTTCTACTTACCTGACACATAGATGCTAGATAAGCACGTTAACCTTCAGTTTTCGTAGGTAAAACAATCTCAGGGATAATGATATTGGAGGCATTCGTATTTCCCCAAGGATGTCAGAAAAGAGGATAAATGAGCTTGTGGTTAGCCACACCCTAATCCATGACCCTGATGGCCTCAGATTAACTTTGAGTCACAGTAATCCTGTGTGTCTGAGTAGAAGTGTGCCCCGTGGAGTGGTCAATGGCCAGGTTTTCCTGAGTAGATCTGAGAAGTCTGGGAGAATTCAAACTGCCATCCTTCCAGTCGGCTGTCGATAAAGTGAACAATTTCACCATCCAGGGTTCCCCCTCACTATCCACAGGCGCCATTGAATAGCTGCCAACGCCTAGACACCCTATGCACAACAGAAAGAAATAGTGCCTGGTCCTGTGCCATCTGCACCATTGTGCCTGTGCTTCAGTCCACTGTAGGAGCCACGGTGTCCATGCATTGCCTTAAAGGCCTTCCACTCCTTTACTGGCCCTCCATTTACCTAAGCAGGATGACCCCAGAGACTGTGACAATGAGTCCTGATTGGGCATCAGGGTGTCAGTGTCTGTTTCTCCTCCCCAAGCATACTCCCATTCCTTATGGAGGGGACAACAGAGTACAGGTTACAGGCAATATCGGTAATAAAATAAATTAAATATAAATTTTGGACTCATAGATTTGTCTTACTAGTTGTGTGTCTTAGTTATTTATCTAGTTTCCCAAGTGTCATTTCTTTTCCGTTTATAAAGTAGAGGAGCTGAAACCTTGATTCCTCTTAGCATAGTGATCTCTGAGCAGTACTTGTGTAGTTGGCATTTCTCCTAACACATACAAGCCAAGGATTCGTTCACAGGCTTATGCTCTTCATTAAAATCTCTATGGCACCTTCTAAAGAGCCCTAGTGATTCACTCGATAACCTGCCCACGACCTCCAGAGGACAGTGAGGCCCTCTCCCCCCCCAAAAAAGATGGCCTATCATCTCACCAAAAATATGTCCCGATCCGTAAAACTTCACTTTCCCTCTCATTTTCTTTCCATATGAATCCATTTTCAAGTTACTTTTGGGTTGGAAGGAGTTTTAGAGGAACTCTGGAGTAGGTGTTAGCCTGCTAACCACAGGATTGGTGGTTCAATTCCACCATCCAGTCTTCACGAGGAAGATGAGACTGTCTGCTTTCACATTTACAGGTTTGAAAATTCTATATTGAGTCACTAAGAGTGTAAAGTGTGTTGATGACATTTACTTTGGTAGGTTTGGGGGTTGAAGGAAATTCCTTCTTGAATATTGAGCTTATCACGTGACACTGTTATCCTGTAAGATGCCATTCAAACTAGAATAGAAGTGGCATTCTCCACCATCCAATCCTAAATCACCCCATTCAGCTTTAGTTTTGACCCACATGGTCTGCTTCCCTTAAGACAGGTTGGTCTATTCATGTTTTTGCCCTAAATACACTTCATGCATTCGAGGCTTGTGCTTTTGTATATATCTTTCCCTTTGTTTTGAAGGGCCCACATCTTTTCTCCTTCTTCAAAAACATAATTGAAACTCTAGCTCTTCTGTACAGTACTTTCTATGAGGCGCTGGAACGTTTTCTTCCTTTTACCCAAACCCTACTGTGAATTTCCTTTCATGGATATACTTCTTTTCTTTCCAGGTCCAGTGAAGCTACTTGAGAACAGATCTAGCAAAATATTTTTCTTCTAAATTCACTAGCATACAGAGCTTTCCTTCTTTACCTCCCCCCACCCCCACAACAGACACTTTGTGCCGGAAACCTTGGCTTTAGAAATGGATAAACTAAGTTTAAATTCTGGCTTTTCTACTCACCTTGTACAGAATGCTAGATAACTGATCGAACCTTGATTTTTCTTATCTGAGTAGTGGGTTGGAGGTTTGAGTCCATTCTAAAGTGCCTTGGCAGTAAGACTTGACGATCTTTACTTGAAAATGAAGTGTCATTGAAAGTCCTATGCAAGTACGGTTCTATTATGAAATACGTCGGGTTACCTGGAGCCAGAATCTGTTCAAAACTAACTGGTCCTGGTATTTAGTTGCCAAGAAGGCTTTTAGACATTTGCCATTCATCACTTGACAAAACTCTATCTGTTTTTAAAGATGTAAGAGTGCCAAATTGTTTCTGCTATAGTTTACTGACTCTTGGAAAAATAGAAACAGCAATAAAAAATTTATTATAATTAAACTGATTTCAACTTATGGTACAAGTCTGCTCCACAGCACTTTCCATGGTGGTGATCTTTTTGGGAGCCCTTGTGGTGAAGTGGGTGATGTGCAGGGCTGCTAACTACTAAGCTAACAGCTTAAAACCACCAGCCACTTCTCAGGAGAAAGATGTGGCTTTCTACTCTCATCAAGGGTTGAGTGAGGCAACACTTCACTGAAGAAAGGCAAAAAAAAAAAAAAAAAAAAGACAAAGATGACCAGCTTAGAAGTATTTATAATTCTGCCCAAAATGAAAATGCAAGATGATAATTTGTCATGGCACTTGCTACTCAAAGTGTGGTTCCTGCACCAGCAGCATATCACCTAAGAGTTACTTCAAACAAAGACTATCAGTACATTCGGACCATCAAAATCTGAGTCTGCATTTTACCTGTATCCTCAGTCAATTGGATACACATTCAAGTTTGAGAATTATACTTCTTAGAAATTTTCCAAAAGGAACTGTTTTTGAATTCCTCAGTGGACTATCTGCAGCCATTTGGCTTCTTGGGCTTCATAGAACTAATCTTATAAATATTCCTATAATTCCATAAACAACCCTAGCAATGTCCCAATCACATTATCTCTTACTGAAAGTGGCAAGATTCTTATCCTATTATTTGCAAGAAATGTTCTAAGATAAGTGAAGATTCCCTTTCCCGAAATTTTGAAGAAAAAAAGATGAAACCCCAAACTATACCTTTCAATTTTAAATTAGACTTTGATAATATCAAGTCAGTATTTCATGCATAATTAGAAATATAATGTCCTTAACTCATGACCATCATATAAAAAAGTTAAAGCCAATGGTTGGTTGATATATAGAATTTGGTATTTTTTGTTGGCATTAGGGTTTTCATCTGATTTGCATGTGTATAGTTCATGAATCCTCTATTCGTTTTCTATTTTTTTCACATTGCTTCCCTGGTGGGTTTCTATTTTTATATAATAAAATATTCTAAACATAAAAGTTCAAGAAACCAAGGAGCATTTATCATTTCACAGTTTCTGTGAGCCAAGAATTTAAGAATGGCTTCAATGGGTCACTTTTGCTCAAAGTCTCTCATGAGATTGCAGTGAAGATGTTGGCCCAGAACTACAGGCATCTGACGGCTAGCATGTGACGGAAGAACTGATCCCAAGAAGGCGTTCACACATGGCTGACTTGGGGCTGCTGCCTGTGGGAGGAGGCTTTAGTTACTCCTCATATCTACTTCTCCATATGTCTGTCTGATAGCCTCACCCCCATGAACTGACTTTCCCAAAGGAAAGTTATCCATCAGAGCAAGGTAGTTCTACACTAGAGTTCATAAACTAGCCTCAGAAGTCATCCTCCATCAATTCTGCTGTATTTTACTGATTACATAGGTTAATCGCCTTCAGTGCATAGTTGACTGTGGTAGTGACATAATGTGTTGCAGATTGAGAGTGAAGGGGAAGGAGTTAACCTGATTGTTAGGTCACAGCTTGATGACCTTGTTTTGGAGGGGTGAAGGACATCAATAGCTCATTGGACGTAGGACACTTGCTCACCCCCTGCAAGCCATAACTGCAATGAGCCTGGTGGAGCTTTGCTGATGTAGCCGGATCCCTGGAGCTTCCACATGGGGACCCATGCCAGTACTGAGATGCCTCTACCACCACTGAATGTGCAAGACTTTCTACACACTGCCCTTTAATCTTCCTACATTCAGCTTCATTACATGTGTTCCATGAGTCAGAAGAGCAACTTGTAGATTGATATCAGACATATGAGCTAATATAGGACTTGTGGACATAATCTGAATGGGTTGGGATATTTTCTCAAAATTAATTTGCTCTTGCATCTAAGCCTCTTTCTTATACACATATCAGGGCCTATACACTTGTTTCTCTAGCATACCAAGCCTATGAGTGGACGCTTTGTGTTGTGAATACCAAGGAGGGACCGTTAATGACTGACTAACACAAAGTTCATATTTCATATTATTTAACTTTCTTCTTATTTAAAAAAGAATGATACACAATAACCCTTTTTATGTTTTTTTGGGGGGGGCATCACTGCCTCCAGGTGGTGGGAGTAGGAGACCCCACCTTGCTCCTGGAGAGCACTGCTGGATTTGAACCTCCAACCCTGTGGGCCACAGTCCTGTGCACAACCACTACGTCACCGGGGCTCAACCCCACAATAACTCTTATATGTATGATACACAACTCTCTTACATGTAGATCTAGACCAAGATGTAGGATCTGTGACAGCAATTTTAGCACTAAAGTCGAATGTCATTTCATATCATTTTTACTGCCTAACTAATCATTTTATATATTTAAGAGCCACGAAATATTTATTGAACATCTGCTATAGGTTAATTCCTGTTTAAGAAAATACAATAGTGAATAAGACAAACAAAATCCATCCCTTTGTGGACTTTATAATCTACTGTGGATTGATCTTTTGACCAGTCACCGAGTGCTTAACCAACTACACTGTGAGAGAACCTTAATATTTATATGATGGTGGCACATAAGTAAGTTAATTAAATAACTAAGAGCAATAACTATCACTGAGTGGAATGATGATATCCTACAAGGAAGTTCATGGTCATCTAAGATCGCTCTTTGAAGCTTCTGGAAAAGGCCCAAGCTCATGCACCTACAAAGTGAAGCTGATCTAAAGCAAAAAAGGTTTTTGATACCTTACTGAGCTAAGGGCAAGTGGTTCTGAAATATAAAGATTTTAAAAATTGGTATTATGAAGCTTTAGACAAGTTCTTTTTTTTAATATGCTAACTGACCCACGATCAAAGACAAAAGCTTGGCACATTCTACAGGCATCAAATAAAAAGTGGAGGATAAAAGATCAAAGACGAGATTTGTTAAGTAAGGTAAAACTATTCCTAGACTTTCCAACTATTTACTTATGGACACTTATTCAAAAGTCAAGTCCAAATTGAAATGGATATCACTATTTTTCTCTCTAGAGCTTAAGAAAACATAGGTTAAGATCCAAAAGAATTTTTTCTTATAGCATTCAATCTTGTGTTAATGAAAGATTCAATACACAAATCTGATATCTCCAGCAACGTAAAAGCAAAATATCTAATTAATTAGGGAAATTAAAATTCTCCAAAATGCTCCTTAGTACTGTAAACATGTGAGGACAAACTGTGAACCAAATGCTAATTAATAATTCAACAATTTTATGAGCTTTCTCTTTTTCTCTCTCAACATATGAAACCAATAAGTCGCAAATGAGGTAACATTGTAAGATTCAGTATTCTATACCTGGAAATAATTATGGAATTTTATTCATTTCCCTTGACTTCCACCCATTTGATAAATGCAATCAATGTGACACTTGAAGTAGAGCAATTTGTTTAGTGTCACATGGCTAGTTATTGAAAAGTTGAAACTGAGAAATAGGCAAAATTTTTGTTCTTTCTCTCATTGTAATACGAGGGGGTAACCCCCCAAAGTGTAAAAAAGCTGCACTGGGTGGCCATTTTGGAGTACAAATATTTTTTCCAATAGATAGGCATCAACCAAATCGCTTGGAGTTTGAGCACCCAGTGGCGTCATCTGGGAAGGTTATCTTTGGTCACACTGAAGATATACATAACAGCATTTTCATTCAAACTTTAATTTTTGTAATTACCAATTTAAGAAAACTGTGTATAGCTATGAAATTTTGTTCCCTGTTCAGGAAAAATGCTGCAGAAACTCATGATATTAAACATAGTTTATGACTAGAGTGCTATCAGCAAAGCTCAAGTGTATGAATGACTTTCTCACATAAAAAAGTCAAGAGGTAAAATATTGATTGATGACAGATCTCGTTCTAGATGTCCCTCAACTTCCCAAACAGATGAAATTGTCCACTAAATTCGTGCACTTGTTTTTGAAGACTGATGACTGATCATTGAAGAGATGAGAACATTATCTTGTCTATTTTGGAGCTCTATTAGAGTATCTTAATGGAATATTTGGAAATGAGAAAATTTGTCATTAAATTGTGCCTCAGCTTCTGACTGAGAAGAAAGAAGAGAATCTCGTGGAAATGTCATGCTTTGAAAGAACATCTCTGAAGGGATCCAGACTTCCCCACCCCCGAAGGTAATTACTAGTGAAGAGATATGGTATTGTTTTTATCTGAAAGCAATCAATGAAGCCAGTAGAAGACACTATTGTCCCCTCCTCCAAAAAAGCTAGTCAAATCAAATCAAAGATCAAGAAGATGCTCATGTGTCTTTCTGATGTGAGGGCAATAGTGCTTTTGGGGTTTGTTCCACCAAGTCAGACTATTAATCCAGCTTTCTATTTAGAGGTTCTGAAATGTTTACTAAAAATGTGCTATGGAAAATGTCTGATTTGGGGAATATGGGAGACTGGTTTTTCCATCAGGAAAATGCACCTGTTCACACAACCATCTCAGTGTTACAGTTTTGCAATAAAATGACAAGCCTCTCTTGCCCCACGCACCTTACTCATCTGCTCTTACTCCATGTGAATTCTTATTTCTGCAAATCAAGAGGGACATGAAAAGACAGCGATTTGATTTGATGAAGTAGGAGAGGTAAAGAAAAAGAATGAGGGAAGTTCTGTCAGCCAAACAAACAGATGAATTTGAAAAATATTTCCAATAGTGGAATCACAGATGTCATGTATGTGTTAGGTATAATGGAGAGTACTTTGGAGGTGATATGATTATTTTGTAAAAAAACAAATTAGATACATAGTCTTGAAAAAAATCTTTTATTTTGGGGCAGGGTACCCCTCACTTATAAGCTTCTTATCATCTTATTGTGCTTAATTCATAGTGATTGCTTTCTTCAGGACACAGAACTGACATACAGTGTTTCCAAGACATTCCTAGAAGGGGAAAGCCATATCTTTCTCAGACTAAATGATGGACTAGATCTCCAGGCTTTCCAGTTAGCAGCTTAGTGTTTATTTAATCACTGTGCCACCTGGGCCCACCAATATACTATAACCAGTCAATTACAAATTAATTTGCAGTTACCATTTTTATTAAACTGCTGATAAGTGAAAGGTAATTATAAAATAACATCATTTTTTACTCCTGTTGTCAAATTGCAAATCCACCGCTGAAGCACCCTTGTGGTATATTAAAGAGATTATACAGCCACAAAACTGAGCCAACTTGGTTTCCATCAGCATCCTCCATGCTGGAGAGTGTCTGCCACACTCAACTCATACGATACATTTTTGAAACATAAATCAATGAACTTCTTTTTGGTTCTTATTAACCTCTCCCGGCAATCCACAAAGGACAAACCCTATTAATGAGAAAATAGTCCTAGTCTCCAGTGCCTCCTGGATAAAGTCAACTTCTGCGAGATGGGACATGGGGCCTCTTAAAATAAGGGAAGACTTCAGCGATGGTACTGGATCTTCCTCAGCCTAGGAAAAAACATGGGCAGAGAAAGAGCAGAGACAAATGTGGCTGGGATTCTCCAGAGGTCAGAGAAAAGTCATGTGAGAACTGGTTAGAAAACAGTAACTGAAATCAGTAAAGGAGAGCATCCCACCCAAGCTCTATGTTCTCTTGTCACTACTATATTGTGTTTCCTTGTTGCATGCTAGTGAAATTTTGCTCTAAAGAGCTTCTCTTGAAATCCTTTCTGATAAATAACTAAGTACTAATCCATACTCCTGATCCTTAGAGGAGGTGTAAGACTCTTGAACAAATGTAGATCCTACATTAAAAAGCAAGAAGTGCACGTGGAGCTGTGAGAGACATAGTGGGCTGCTAACTGTGTGGTCAGTGGTTCAAAACAACCAGCTGCTCTAAGGGTAAGGATGACGTTATTTGTTCCTGTACTATGCAGTCTTTGAAACTATAAATACAGTTACTATGAGTCCAAATCCACCAGACAGCAGTGGCTTTGGGGTTCAATGAAATAACACATTTATATTTGTATATTTAAAATATTGTCCTCGACTTTATTTTTATTCAAATCAAACAAGAATTTTGGTCCATTAAATTTTCAATGGCTGATATTTTGGAAGTACATTGCCAGACTTTTCTTCCTAAACACCTCTGCGTGAATTGAAACTTCTATTTTAGTTACTAGTCAAGCACGTTAACATGCTTCTAAGACCCAATGACTTCCAAACATGCATCAAGCAGTTTCTTTTTCACCATTCAGCAAGAGTGTACATCAGCAATTTTTAATCTTCCATGATTTTTAAAAATAAAATATGGCAAGGAATAAATTATGAGACTTTTAAAATCTGTTCACTCTGCATACACCTTCCCTTTAAAATTTGATATTGAGGAACTGTACTCACTCCATAGCTGCATGAGTGCCTTTATGTATCCTTCCAGGATGCAGCTGTGAGTATTTCGCAATCAGCTACTTCCTTTTGTCCAACCATGGATGAGTAATAATTTATGAACAACCAAGACACTGAAATGGAGTCCTTTTCTAGATGAAAAAATTGAAAGTCAAAATCATGCTCTATGAGCTTTGCAACCTCAGAGCCTTCTCAATCAGAAGGCAACGGTGGAAGAAATGTGGTTAACTTGAGCACTCTTTTGTGAACACATACACCTATCTGTATGCACAAATACTTACTTAGGCATGTGCTCCCAGAAGTCAATTCCTAATATTCTTGTTACCTGGGTCCTCAGGGCCTGCACAAAAGTGAAGTAGGTTCCTTGAAGGGCTGACCAAATGTAAGTGGGAGCCATTCAGCTCATCAATCCAAAGAAAGCATCGGGGACATCACTGCACGTAGCCACAAGAAACTCTGGGGCAAAAAGATACATCAGGGTATCTGTCTTTAATCAATGAATATGTGTGCCATTATTTACAACACTGAGGGTTCTTTATCATAAGGTTTGCATATTAATTTTAGTTTTTAACTTAATGCATTAAATACTATTCCCTTGATTACTGAGCATTTTATATTTGAGAACCCCTTTAAATGTTGCTTTTTAATGAAGTGCCTCATTATGCTCCATCTCTTCTCCCAAATGTGGGTGTGGCTTGTACGATTCTCTTTTAGCCACATCATGCAAGAAATAGTCAAGGATTCTCAGATCCACAGATTGCATTCTATGCTTTCGGTTTCTCATTGACCAACATGAATGTTCACCCCCAGAACAACAACAAATCTAAAAATATAGTCAGATGACATTTTGGAAGAACAAGTGATAAGTGAAGGAGAAGAGGAACATGATTTAAAATATTCTAGTATGGAAATCTAAGGCTCAGATGAATCTTGAACACCAATCATTTGTTAGAATGTGGTGGCTTGCATGTTGCTTTGCTGTTGGAAGCTACAGCACCAGTATATCACCTCTTAGCAGGCTCATCCACAGTGGACAGAATGCAGCCAGGC
Organism: Nesogale talazaci; assembly: GCA_004026705.1. NCBI lineage: Eukaryota > Metazoa > Chordata > Mammalia > Afrosoricida > Tenrecidae > Nesogale > Nesogale talazaci. The sequence continues at coordinate 59,081 of PVJH01000077.1, forward strand.
TTCCAGAATCAATAGCCTACAAAGGAGATCTTGGCAGCCTACTACTGCAAAAAAGGACCAGTGTAAACCTTGGCTATTGATAGCATTTTCCAACATGGTGTCAGAAGTTGTCCCTCAGGTTGGAAGGTACTCAAAATACTTTTTAAAAGCTGCTAGAGAGTCCATGGAGAGAGTGAAGATTTCAGGACCTTTTTGGCTGATATGGCATGGATCAAGAAGACAAACAGCCATAGATGCTCACTGCACATTGGAGCGTAGAACAGACAAACTGAATCTAGGGAAACTAGAAGAGATATGGCTAGAATGCTTCATAGAAGTAATAGTGACAAGATTTCAACTCCTATACGTTGGGCAAGTTATGAGAAGGGATCCCTGGAGAAGATCCTGATGCTTAGGAGAGGTCAGTGGACGGAGAAAAAGGAAGAGACAAATCAGCCCAAGGGTACAGCAAGGGGCACCCCCATAGCAACACCTGTGAGAATGAGGCAAGGTCAAGCGATGTTTCATTTTGCTGCCCATAGGGGTCACTAGGAGTCAGAACAGGCTTGCCTGCACCTCACAATCAGAAATTGGAGAACCAGAAAATATGACAGGGTTTTCAAAATGTTGCTTGAAAAAGAACGGATTTTTTCCATGAACTTTTTGAAGCTCTCTTTTCTCCATAAATTTCAAACATGAGTCTCGTCTACATCCCTAACACATCTAGGCACCTGCAGTGATGGACATCGAGCTTCTTGCTAACACACTCACTGGAACTGTAACCTTTTAGGAATTGGACACCAATAACATTTGAGACTTTCTTGTTGACATCTCACACAATGTCTTCCACAAATCCTTGAGCTACTATTTAACAGGACTGACCAGGCTCTCTCTCTACCTTAGCTGTTTGCAATTGGAAGGCAGACAAAAATGGCATCCTCTTAGAGGAAGTACCTTTCTTTGTAGACGTTTATCCTAAGGAGATAGTTATTTTCTTGTTAAATGTTATTTGGGTGTCTAGTGCCACTTTGAAATAAGTATGAAAATATTGGCTATTATAATTGTCATAATTCCATGAGAACCTGGTTTTCTTAGTGTTGAAAACACGCTGATCATTGCAACCCTGGCTGATTATCAGACTTCTCCTGTGGAGTTTGTAAAAGTCAATATCTATAAAAGACTTTCATGGATTTTAAAGCTCCTTCAAAATGTACAATCATTGGCATACTGTTAAAAAGACATTTTTTGGGAAAGGGGTTGAATGTCTTTCCTGCAATGCTTGTGGAGAGGGAAATTTTAGTACTACCTCAAAGTAGTGAGGTATAGGTCTTCTAGAGATGAGAAATCTTGGTGAATTTTCTGTATTTTTATCTCAGGAAAAGGCCTTATTTTTCCTGTAAAATGCAGTTACAAAGGATAGTCATGATTCCTAATGCCTTATATCAAAAGTTTTGTTCCTATGCTCTCATGCAGAGACACACAAAAACTCCAAGACGACAAGAAGCAAAACATCACATCGGTATGCTAACTCATGACTGTGACCTGTTCAAGGAGCCAAACATAGATTACAGGCACTCTAAGGCTAATGATATTAATTTAATTGAGTAAGAGCTACCATAATCACAATATTAATCTCTATAAAATATGCTATGATTATTTTATTAGTTTAAGAAAATATTAATTCAAAATAGAAGAATAAAAAAAGTACTTCAAGTTAACCAGGTTTAAATGATAAACCTGGTTTATTAACATATTGATTTGACTGAGGGATAAGATATCTTTATAATTACTATTTTAGAAGAAACATTCACTGACTTAATCAAATTTTATTGTACCTGATTAACTCTTGAATTCATCCACAAAAGCCAACATGTGCAATACAGGGAAAGAGTGTGTGGTCTTGCTGGTTATTTATATGGGCAGAATCAGAAGCGCTTTTAAATCTGGCTGTATTTGCTATTTTTAAACTATTTCCCATTTACTAGCACATAATAACTTCAAGGCATATCTTTAGGTTTCCTTTGATAGTATGAAATGTAGAATAGTTTCATTCAGGGGAGGGTGCCTTGGAGCTGAAATGCATGTTGTTAATTGAGAGTTTCTTTGATTCAGAGTCTACTTTACTGATAAACAGCTCACCTCAAGGATGCAGTGATTAAAATATTCTGACCCAAAGGTCAGTGACTCTACCTCATCAGCCTATTAAAATCAAACAGAAAAGATTTGACCATCTGCTCCCATAAAGATGTTATCCTAGAAAACCCTATGAGTTGGGTATACTGCATTGCATAGCATAGCTATAAGTTGAAATCAACTGAAAAGCATATCTTTCTCAGCAATCTCAGGGTGCTAGCATTGGGTTAGGAAGTCTCTATTCAAAGATGAATGAGGCATGGAACATATTCTCATAAGTATTTCTTCAAAGTATCAACTGTCATCTACAAAGAGATGACAGTTGTATAAAAGAACTAAGCTATTATAGATCCACAGTGGCTGAAGGCTTCCATTTGCATTCATAGAGTCATCAGATGACCAGCCACAGGCCTGCTCATCATACCAGGTTGAAATAACGCAATGGCTAATTAGACATTGAATTGATGACTGGTGGTCAGAACAGAGAATCATGAATACGTCAATACTACTCATGAGTCTATTCTGTGGTAACTTTCTTTAGTTTGTGCTCTTACAGATAAATATAATAAATTTCCATTAGAGAAAATTATCCAAATTGTATTAAAAGGAGTCTTGTCATAATGGTTTCCCAATATTGCTTTGATTTAATAAACCCCACTGTAACCCTTGTCAAATAATGTCAGGAGTTTTATGCACAGAGATTATTAAGGTTAAACAGCACATATTTATAGGCTTGAAACTAAATTTTTGCAAAAAAATCTCTCTTGCAGTTTGTTAAACCCTGTTAAGCAAATTATTGCTGAGTTAAGTCAAAATCTGATTTCACTGTAAATTCAGGTTACCCTTGACCATTCCCTGTTGAGCTACAAAGACACATTGTCTGCTCCATGTATACCGTCATCACTAAAGGGAGCTGGAAAGAGACATCAATGTGAGAAATGATCACAGAAGCCCTCCGTGCTTCGTGTCCAGCACGTCATGTTGGATTCGTTAAGACAGAACCGGCAGTCACAGAATGCCTCCCGGACGAACTCCCACAGGCTGTTTGGCCATCTGTAGCATTAAAGAGTATCCATTATGGGAGCCTGGGGGCTAATCTTTTAGAATTCATTACAAAGTGTTCACGATGCATTATCTAACATGGAATTAATGGCTTTAATTTTCCTAAAAAAGAAAAAAATCACAAGGAGCATTCTTAAATCATAAGTAAGGAATAGATTATGTGTTACACTTTACATTTGTACTGAAAGACTACATAAACATACATACACTTTTGATAAACCAAACACAAACCCAGTCATTGTGAACATATAAGGTAAAAGAGGACTGATTTATCAGGTTTCTGAGACTAAATCTTTAAAGAAGCTGACTGGTGGATGATACTACTACTTAGCCTATTGTAACACTTGGGTTTTTTCATTGTTTGTAATATATCTCTATTAACATTATGTCTGACCCAATGATGGTCATAGAAACTGTATGGGAAATATAATGCCCCATAGGTACCCTTTCCTTCTTTATTTGTAAAGTAAAGAGAGTATCTCAAAATGCACAAGAATGCCACTCCCAAAAAGGAATCATGAGTTCTCATCTTCCTTAAATGTGGAATTGAGATGTAGGTGAAGAGATCTCTCTCTCTCTCTCTCTCTCTCTCTCTCTCTCTCTCCTTGTAGGAAGAGGAAAACTATAATCATGTGAGTATTTCACATCACTTGATCAAATTTAAAACACCTTTGCTAAAAGCCACCAGATGAACACCCTCTGCAGTACATTTTTATTGCATCTTGGAGAGTTTTAAAAGGTTTGTGCTGTTGTCGTTGTCATGAGTTGTGGTGTGACAGTTCTGAATCCATTGTGACTCTATGGAACCAGAACGAAGCGCCCCCTGATCTCACCCCATCCTCAGAATTGTTGTTCTGTTTAGGCTCATGCTGGCGGTCTCTGATGTGAATCCATGTTTATTTGCTTGTTTGTTTTATCAGCCCTTACTCTGTCTAGTCCTTTCCCAGGGACTGGTCTCTCTTGACTTGTTCCAAATACATGAGAAGAGAAATGTCTCACCATTCTAGCTTCTAAGGGACAGTTTTATTGTACTTCTTCCTAGATAGAGTTGCTTGTCCTTTTGACCATCTGTGGAATTTTCATTATTCTTCAACACCACAATAATTCACATTTTTTTCAGTTCTTTGGGCTTCTGTATCAAATGTTCAACTTTTGTAATTTTTTTATGTGTTATAGTCTCTTAATAGTTTTAGGCATGATGTGGTCATACAACCAATATTCAGAATCAGGTAAGTACCGAAACACAAAGACACCCTTTCAAGGTCGTCCAAAATGATTGCTCTAGTTTTCACTGTCCCCTTTATGCTGCTTCTCTCAGAAAGCACAATGATGAAAATATAATTTCAGTCTCAAATGAAAAATAATTTTCCAGAAGAAAATTATCAGAAGAAAATGGTGTAACTCTTTTGCAAGTTAAAATTTTAATTGTTACCCTCTATCACTCATAAAAGTTTTAATTTAGAACTGATCCCCTAGGTCGTTTTGTCATTGAGTCTGTCTGCCATAACAAGAAGTTATAACACATACCCTTCATGGCTTCCCAGAGAATTCACGTGAAATATACATTGAGTTTAATTGAACTAAATATCTTTGACAATAGATACGTACCCATTTGAGTACAATTTTGTTAGGTCCTTCACGTTTGGATTTTTCTAAATGTTAGACTTTATCATACTTTACATTTTTTGAGGTTGACTTATGTAGTTATTTGATCACTTGATGGAAGGATTCCTCTTCTCTAATATTGAAGAATTGTCATTCCCACTGTCACCTACAGTCTCTAAATAACCATCGGCCAAGGTGTCCTTCATGGCCAGTTCAGAGATTATAGCAGACTTCCTTACCAAAAGAGAGAAATAGGACAGGAGCTAGACCTCTATTAAAGGACCTCCAATCTTTGGAGCATCAAAACAAAAATTATAAATGAAAATGAAAACATAACAAAATAGTAGCAGCAAAAACAGCAGGATGGGGTTTCCTCTCCTGATGCTTCCCAGATCAGATCATTTCTCGCAACTATTGCTGTTAAGTTATACTTTCCCTTAAGTGTAGTCTATTGCTGAGACTCCACTTTATTGCTTTTACTATTTCAAAATCCACCCCAGCATGCATAAACAAACCTGTGCTATGGACCTACATTTTCTGCAAACAAAGAATTCCCTCATCAAATTTCTGTTATTCTGTTCTTTGTGCTTAACTGTATTTCCAGTACTTTTGTTTATCCATTGACACAAAGGCAATTTTTAATACTAAATTCCATCCTTCATCTAATCCCTGTTTCCTACAACTCTGATTTAGATTGCTTGAATACTATACCTCATCAAACTGTGATCACCCTATTGTAGACTTTGTGCTCATATGAAATTGAAATTACATAAGACGTTATAAGATTTATTATTCTTATGATTATTATTGACAGATAATGACCTAGTTTTTGTTCCTTTATCTGCAATGTCATTTCTGTCTTCTTAATTTTAAAATTACGTTGATGTTTTAATTTTATCCATATTATATTCTGTTTAATGAATTACAACCATTAAAATAGCATCTATTGGTTATGTGGCTAGACGCAAGGACAGCAGTTTGAAATGATCAGCTGTTCTTTGAGAGAAAGACAGATTTTTCAACTCCTATAACAAGATACAGTTTCTGAAACAGACAGGGTTAGCCTTACCTGCATCAACTCTATGGAAAGGAGCTTGGTGGTTGGTGTCTTCATGATTAGGTGACCTGAAATTATCTGTGACTCATAGTGACCATATGCATAAGAGAAGGAAATATTGCTTAGTCCTGTACTGTCCTCACATACTCTTTTTTGGATGAGTCTATATTTTACTACACACAATGTCATTCATTAGGAATTGGTTTCTTCTGATCCTGTGTCCAAAGTTTGTAACACACATTTCACCAGCTTCCTGTTTAAGGATCACTATGGTTGTACTTCAAGGAATATTGTTGTTCTTCTGGAAGTCCTTGGTACTTGTCAATATTCTTTGCCAATAATATAATTAAAATTAATCAATTACTCTCAGGTCTTCCATATCCATTTCTTACCTTTCCTGAGCATGTGAGACACTTGAAAGTACCACTGATAGTATGACATACCTTAATTCTTAAAGATATTTTTGCCTTTAACACTTTATTTTTTGTATTTAACACTTTAGATCTTGTGCAACAGATCTGCCCAGAGAAATATACCCAGTCCTTTGATTTCTTCATAGCAGCCTCCATGATCATTAATTTTGGATTCATGTAAAATGAAATCCTTGACAACTTTAACCTTGTCTCTGCCAATCATGATGCTGCTTATTGGTTCTCGTGAAGATTTGGGTTTTCTTTACATTCACTGGTAACCTATGCTGTAGGCTGTAGTCTTTGATGTTAACCAGTGTTTCTAGTCTTCTGAATAAAAAAAGTTGTATGATCTGCATATTATAAATTTTTGATGAAATTTTCTCCAATCTTTTTTTATACAGTCATAGTTCTTCTGCTCAGCTTACAGGTTTAATAGGTGTGCTGAAGGAATACAATGTGACACAATTTCCCTGTTTTTATGACTACACATTGTGTCTTTGTTCTCATCAGATGGAAAGATTACCTCTTGGTCTAGGTTCTCCACAAGAGCACAATGAAGTGTTCTGGGATTCTCATCCTTGTCATTTTTATCTGTAGCTTGTTATGCTCTACAAAGTAGAGTGCCTTTGTATAGTCAGTAAACCAAAAGTAAGCATATTTCTGATATTTTCTATTTCCAGCTGCCATTAACATTAACAAGATCAATCAGATGTCAGCAAAGATATGTCTTGCAACATACTGCTAATTTCACTTTTGCATTCTCTTCAAAAAAATATAGGTTCTACAAAAAATATATAGCTTCTACAGAATGTTATTGTTTGATTTTTTGATCATTTCAAATAATCAGAAACAAATTTATTATTGTTTCATGATTTCTGCTGGGGTCATCTTTCTTCGGAATAGGCTCAGTAAGTATCTGTCTTCCAAATTTCTTGACACAGACTGGTGAGTGCTTCCAGTCCTGCATCAGTTGGTTGAAGCATTCCAATTGGTAGTTAGTCAATCTTGCAGCCTTATTTGTTTCTACTGCCTTCTGTGTAGCTAGAACCTCTCTCTTCAGTACAACATTCTCTGGATCATATGCAAGGGCTTGGTTTTCATAGAAGAAAATCCAGTGGCATATATCTATTTGGGTCTAGATCTAGGTATTTACCTCTGGCAGGTCAGATGGTAGGATATAGAAATATAGCCAGGATAATTATCAGGGGGAAGAATGGCGAAATGTTGTCTCACAGACTTTGGACATGTCAGGAGAGCCCAGTGCTTAGATAATAAATCATGCTTGATACAGTAGAGGGGCAGTGAAAAATAAATACCTTGGCAAAATGAACTGAACCAGTGAATGCAGCTGTGGGTCCAAACTTCAGGACAATTATGAGGATGACACATTTCCAGGCAGTGAAAGTTCCTGTTGTATGTTGGTTTATTATGAGTCAGAACCAACTCAATGATACCTAACAAAAATCTATCATCTATCTATCTATCTATCTATCTATCTATCTATCTATCTATCTATCTATCATCTATCTATCTATCTATCTATCTATCTATCATCTATCATCTATCTATCTATCATCTACATCTATATCTATCTATCTATCACCTATCTATTTATTATTTATCTATCATCTATATACAGAGAGATTGGTATCAAAAATGGCTCAAACAATTGTAGAGTTGTTCAAGTCTGTGAGTTAGATGTTAAACTATAGATTTCTGGTTTGTGTAGCTTTGTAGACTGATGAACCAAAAAATTAAAGGACCACCTAGGAAGCAGGGAGATGATCTACGAGGTGGAAAGAAGCAACAAGAAGCTCACAGACTAGCGGAATCTAAATTTTCTGTTGTACTTTGGTTTATTATGACTCAGAACCAGCTCAATGATACCTAACAAATCTCTCTCTCTCTCTCTCTCTCTCTCTCTCTCTCTATCTATCTATCTAGCTATCTAGCTATCTAGCTATCTATCATCTATCATCTATTTATCTATATCTATCTATCGTCTATCTATCTATCAAAAGTGAAGGTTGTGCTTGCGGAGTCCAATGGGTCCAACTTGACAGGTCAAATGGCAGGGCAGACAGCAGACTGCAGATAATGCCCTGGATTGACAGGTTAAGCTCAAAGATCCAGACATCAATAAACCAAATGAAAGTCTAGACCAAGCTATCTTCCCCTTCCCCATAATATCACTTTATATGAGAAGTAGGCCACGCTCCAGAAGAAATTCCCTTCCAGCTGCCTCAGAACTATGACCTGAGGAAAGGAATTGCTGTCCAACCGAATCTTTCCACTGATGCTTGGCTACTCACAGAACCTACCATTATGGTGTTGATTGCATTATGTGAATTCTCATCCTGAGGAATCACTGCCAGACTCCTGAGAACATGGTCCAGCCACATTTACAGAAAACCTAACTATTACATTTATCTTTTTTTTAATGCTCTAAATCATTCAATATCTTGACAATTATTTAAATTTTAGGCTTGAATTTTTTCTTCAGTTCTTTAAACTAAATATATGTTGAATGTGTTCTCTTCTTTTGGCTTTCTGTCTTCAGAACTTTGCATATTTCATTGTAATATTTTATTTTGTCTTCTTGAGATATCTTTTGAAAATTTCTGTTCAGCCTTATTTCTCAATCATTACTTCTATTCAATTTAGCAATGTTACAGTCACGTGCTCTTTTCAGATAACCTCAAATTTTCCTTTAAGTTTTTGTCTTTTCTAACTTTTTAATGACCCTTTGCTTTCTTCATGTACGATTATTCCTGATGCCACCCACAACTCATCCCTTCTTCGATCTGTCACAGTCAATCTGTCACATCTATTACTGACATGTTCTTGACACTTGGATGAGATATACTCAAATTTGTATTCATGAAACCATTATAACTTTCTAACCTTCGTCCTGAACTTGCATATGAATGATTGAGTCACATTTGTTTTGATTTATGATATTGAACTTTGCAATTGTGTTTTGGTTTATGATATTGAACTTTGCAATTGTATTTCCCTGCAAATTCAGTTAATTTGGTACATATGTATTATTATGTCTGGTGATGTTCATGTGTATAATTGTTGGGGTGTACTTTTCAATAAAGAAGTTTTCAGTTTTGAAAAATTCTATCATTCCAGGGGGTATCAAAAAACCCCTGGAATTGTACTGGGTGGAACAGAGCTTTCTTAGTATGCATTTTTTTTTCTGGCCAGGCAAGCAAAAAGAAAACTTGCTCTCAGTTAGTGCACCCAGTGGGGTTGCCTGGGAAGGTTCTCTCTGGTCACAAGGACATTTTTGGTGATTGCAGTTTTGCTCAACCTCAATCGTTTTATGTCTGGTTTAAGAGAATAGTGTGTGGCTGTGAAATTTTGTTTCCTGCTCAGGAAAAAAGCTGCATAAACTGTTGTGGTGTTAAACAAAGATTACAAGGACAGTGCTATAGGAATAACTCAAGTGTATGAGTGGTTTTCTTATTTCAAAAAAATTGTTATGTCTATTGATGACAAGGCTCCTTCTGGACATCCATCAACTTCCTGAATGGGCCAAAATGTTGACTCACAGTGCATTTGGAGTTCATTCCATCATGACATACAATTAATCAAGCTTCCTGTTTAAAGGTTCTGAAAATATTGCATAACAATGCATGACAAAAATGGGTTAATTTGTGGCAGTTGGGGGACTGGCTTTGCCTCTACGACAATGCACTTGGACATGCAGCCATCTTCATGCTCCTGCTTTTGGTAAAAACAAAACAAAGCAGCATGCTTCTTGCCCTATGCACCATTCTCAACTAATTTCTGGTCAATTTCTCTTTGCTTCTGCAAATGCAGGGGAAGATGAAAGAATGGTGATTTGATGACAGAGAAGAGCTGAGGAAAAAGAGAGGGAGTGCTGTCAGTCATCTAAACAGATGAACTTGAAAATTGTTTCCAAAAATGGAATCACTGATCAGCCTAATGTATTAAGTGTAATGAAAAGCACTTTGAGAAGATAAGGTTGTTTTGTAAGAAAAGTTTAAACATATCACTTTGAAAAAAATTCCTCTCTAGGGGGCAACCCCTCCCTTAATCTTCACTTTCATTTCTATTATCATGGCCATAGTTTCCAACAATTGATCCTTCCTTTTTGAATCCAATGTTCATATTCCAATGATTTCTTATCAATATATCTTAATTGCATGAATAATCAATTTCAGATTAAATAATTTCTTCATCACTGACTTTCATGGATAATGTGTCAATTTAAGTTGTAGTTGTATTAACTGTTCTTATTTGTAAGTTTATAGATACTATCTTATCATAGGCAGTATTATAGTTTAAAATATCTGGAAATATTTTTTGACCATGAAAACCATATTACTCATCTTGAATTTTTCATTGCCAGCAACTGTGGCCATATGATTTTCTTACTCAAAATGGCCAGTATTATCCCAATATCCTAGACTTACTAATGTCTTGGTTATTATTGGTCTTTATGGGTTACATTTAATTTTTTTCCAACTTTCTATTTTCCTAGATTCATAATTTGTACATCCCATCTTCCAGTTACTAGTAAATGTTTGCCACTGTCCCTTCTCAGTTTGAATCCTGCTCCACTAACAAGTGAAAGTGTCAAAAACTTTGCATCATCTGTGTCTTTAAGATTCATTCTATTTTGAGGAAGCATATCTTCCTAATTTATTTTTTGAGTGTTTTCAAACTGAGGAGTTCATCTACCAGCATTATGTTACAGGCATTGTGTCTGACAATGCTCCCCTGCTAGTAAGAAGTTTTTCTATGTTTAATTTCTATGAAGTAGACAACTTTTTTTGTTTCTAGTCTGTTGTGTAGAAATTTTGCTAAAACCTGTTCATTATGGGTGACTCTACTCTTATTTTATATATAATTGACATAAACCCTAGCATCAAACCAAAGCACAAACCAACACCATAGAAGAAGCTGACAAAAGAGTCAAGAACGACACACTCTTAATGGAATCATGCTTCAGAAAGAACACTCATGCTTGCTTTAAGCAGAATATTCCATTCGTTTACTACTATGTACCATTTTTATTAACAGGCTTTTTTGCCACACCATGCACATATCATACAATTCAATAGTTCAATTATATCAAGAAGAATTGCATAATTTTTACACCAACCAGTTTTAGAACATTTTTCCTTCCTAGTACTCATTGTTTCCATGTAATTTTGTTTTCAAACTTGGAAAAAATATACAAAACAACTAAAATTCAGGGACTTCTATATCTGTAATTCAGTGTCATTGATCATACTCTTCATTTTGTACAACCGTTATTGATAACCCTCTCCAAATTGTTCCACCATCATTAAAAGAAACTCAGCGTCCCTCAGCAAAACCTCTTCTTTCTCACCCAGGATAGCCAGAGGTCATTTGGTTATTATGTTCTATGGCATCTCTCTTCTGTTTTATTCTAAAATCAGACATATTTATGAATTAGTCAATGGTATCTATCTATATTAATATAAAATTTCTAGGAATGATATTGCACTACAAAACAAAACATAAAAATCCAGGAAACTCGCTGCCATCTTGTCAGTCCTGGCTCACAGTGACCCTTAAAATAAAGCAGAATGACCTCCTCAATGGGTTTTTGCGGCGATGTTTCTTTCAAAATTAAAAAGAAAAGCAGACTCACTGCCATCAAGTTGATGCCAACGCATTACAAGCCTCTAGCCCAGGGTCAAACTGTCCCTGTCAGTGTCCTAGATTGTACCTCTTTACAGGAGTGGGTAACTCTCATCTTGGACTCCTTATTGTAATATAATTATGCAAAATGAACGCTTGGGAAAGCTTAGCGAAAGACATAGCTTATTCATTTGTATTATTTTTAAGCATCTGCATGTGAATCTGTCATTCATTGAAAATAAAAACAATAAATAATAATAATAATAAAAATTAAAATATAAATTAACCAGAAAAACTTTAACTTGTGATTCACTAAGAATTCATCAAGAGGAATTTATAAAACATTACAATTGGATATTAACAAAATGTTAATTTTTAAAAGGTGATTGCTGTATCCAATATTTTAAAATATTTTTGTAAAATGCATTTCCACTTAAAACAGATAATATTCACAAATATTAAGACTAAATATAAGCATATGTGGAGTAAAAGGTTATTTATGAGGAAAAACTTACAAGGGCAACTGGAGAGTTGACAAAGGACAAGGAAAAAAATCACCCAGAAAGGAAAGTATTGCAATAAATAAAAATTATTTGCAGTAATACAAATAAAATATGACATCATAACTCACTTATTCAAAAGCATATTCCAAAAGATTATAATATTTTTTGTGATTTTTCTAGATAATATCTAACCTGCTGTTAAGAGCATATGTAAGTACACATCTTTCAGAAAACAATAGCATATTCTGTTAACCTGTACAACTTCAATAGGTAGACTTGGTCCCCAGTGTTTGGGTTCCATTTTAAGTGTATAAAGAACTTCTGTAAACATTTATATGATAAACTATATACTACAGTGAGGTATTAACTAAAGCTCTTACACCATCCGGTGAATTCCAGCTGAGCGCATGCCTAAGTTTGGCCTGAGTAGGTTTTCAAAGGTTGCTTTTGAGGAAGTAGGTGGCCAAGTCTTTCTTCTGAGTCACTCCGTCACAGTGAAGGCGTTATCCGTTTGGACTGCCTCAGCAAAAATCCAATCGCACCGCCATCCAGTCAGTTCCTATTGACGGTGACCGTACAGAAGAGGGTAGGCCTGCAGCCATGGGTATCTGAGGCTGCAGCCCTTTACAGAAGTAGAAAGCGCCGTCTTGCCGCCATGGAGTGGGCTGGGGGTATAAAGCGGTGAACCTTGGAGTTAGCAGCGCAGCGTGTAACTGCGATGCCTCAGCGCTCCTCTTGGACTGCCCAGGGACTCCACCAGGGCAGTGACAACATAAGAAGGAAATAAGTAAAGCTTTAACCTGAATATTCAATACTTTGATTCTGTTTAAATGTATCTACAGATATATTATTTACAGCTCTAATAAGGCATCTTTTCTAAGAATATTGACCGGCTGAAGTACTGACGGAGATGCAATAACAAATTTCCAAAAGGCTAGCCATCAAACTCCTAACACGAGGGGAAGTTAGAAAGGGTGGCCGCATAACCACGTAATCTACAATAAGCCAAAATACAAAAAAATGTCATGCTATGGCTTCTTACCGCATTCTCTGTTGATATAAGGTGAACTTTCATCCTATTTTCTAAGGAATTATCATGCATTGATCTCCTGTGATCATGAACCATGTACAAGAAAATAACAAAAGATAACAGTATACCTCATTTGGAGGGTAGATAAATTTTTCTTTTATAAAGTCACTATTAAAAAAATAAGAAGACTGGATAGTAGTGATTTCAAGTGATTTCAAGCACTAATAACAATATGGTAGTCATAGACAACATCCCAAACAGACCTTATATTTTCTTTCTTGTTAGGCCCTAACCAGATGATTCGGACTCATAGAGAGTGTGTGCACAACAGAATGAAATACCGCTAGGACCTGTGCTGTCTTTGAAACTGCTCACATTTGAGCTTATGCTTGCAGCCACATCAGTTATAAGCAATAGGACTCTTCACATTTTAAAACAACAGCTCAGGGGACTGTGGATACAGGACATCCATCTGATTTTGGCTCCAGGACGCACTGGTAACAAAACAAAAGCTATAGAGATACTTATTTAATTACATTGCAGTGTTTCAGGTACTAATGAGAGATGGGTTTTTTTTTTAAAACATCCAGGAATTCCATAGTTTTCAGAAAAAAATGCTTCTTTGGATAATTCATAACAATGGAAGATATCCAAACCATTTTTCTTTCCCTTTAGAAAATCCACAGAATGAAGCTATTAATTATACCATAGCAATCCATTTCACATAGAAGTGAGCAAAACTCAAAATGTAAAAGTTTCAACCTGGATGAGGAGAATATGCACTATGTAGATGTTATTTTGCTTGTTTGGGTTTGTATGAGTAGCTATTGATATTACTTTAAAACTACTGTATCTTAACAGAAGTCTTTATATTCGTCAGACTAGCACTTACACAGTGCCAAACAAGATTATTACAGGAACCACAGAGATCAAATATTACATATAAATATTATATATATATATATATATATATATATATTTAGTGCCATACAGCCCAATTCTGGAATGTCTTTCCAGCTGTTTATCTTACTTGTTCTTAAAATAACAGTAGTTATAACCACAGTTGGGTGGTTGGTGCATATATCACTTTATTCTTTATAAGGTCGACAGGCACCTGAGTGAAGATTTTTAGAAATTGAATTTCCCTGCAGTAATTCTTCAAGTATTTACATGTGCATGCAGTTGTTGTTTTTTGTTGAAAAGGCTGAACATTTAGAAACATCACAGCAAATAATCGGTATTAAAATAATTTTTAATTAAAACTAAGCCAATGTTTAGAAACCAAGATTTGTTCAAAAAACCAGAAAATAAAATAAAAAATTGTGCTTCTGACTTGATAAAAGGATGGACTTAAATCACAGGTTTATATCCATATAAAGTGTTGTGAAATTCATTCCATATCATTTTTAATTGGAGAATATTTTTAATATCATTGAATATTAGAATCATTGTATCAGGTTTTATGTTATACCTGTAGAAGAAGGAAAAGTTGAGTATGTATTTTTATAAATGCTTAACTGGAAATGTCCATTAGGTTGTCTAATTTTTGATTATTTTTTCATTATATATAGATTTTGAATATTTTCAGTACTGTATTACTTAGCATCATTCTTTTAAGTAAATTCACTAGATATTTCTATTTTTGTTTGCTAAAATTTCTAATGATTTGATAAAGTAGTCTATTTCTTCCTTTTTCATTCATGTGTTTTAAAGAGCTACATATAAGATTTAATGCTAACCACGGATTTTCAATTTCCATGAGTATCTCTTTAACAGTTGATATGAAAAGCTACCATCTTAAGAAACAAAGAAACAAATTACAGACATATACAGGATTTAGCTGTCAATAAACTCACTCCTAGAACATCTAACTATATATCTTACCGGCATTGAGAGTGGCAGGATTGTTGTTACTTAGATCATCTCAACTTTAATTAACCTGACAGGCAGCTGAGCTGAAATGTTTCCTAATTGCATGTCTTTTCAGTACTTCTCCAAGCCCTTGAATGTAAAATGTCTAGCATTTAACCAACTAGTAACTGTTGATCTGATTCCCAAACGAGCATCTTTTTGATTAAAATATGTTTACAAATAGTGCCTTCTCACTAAATTTTGTTTTGTATAACTATGTTGTATATACTTATGCATGCCCCACAATGAAAATCCATTCTAGAGATTGGCTATTAGATTAATTGGTTTAAGTTGGAATCACTTAATTTACAGCACTTCTGTGGCTTGAGAGATGAGTCATTGCTAGAGGGTGGGAATCTGTATCAGAAATTGTCCAATTTCACCTTAAGATAATGAAATAAAACCTTCCTCTGCTCATATTCTCTTTTTTATTACTGTTATACCTAATAGTATAAATCAATTAACTTGGTTGGAGCACTGTGCTTAGTAGACTAAGAACAGAAGTTAAATCTTTTCACAAGCTTATTAATTTTACACACAGACACACACACAATCATTTCATACCTAAAGATTGTCCCCTCCCTCACAGATTCAGATTATAATTCCAAGGAAATCAAGGGCATCATTTAGCATATAAACACTTGATCTTAAGTGGAAAAATAGCTCAATTCTATAGAGTTTTAATATGAGATTTAGCATAATATATATTTTTTGTGGCATCACTGCTCGGTGGGAGTAGCAAGCCCAGCCTCGCTACTGGATTTGAACTGTTAACCCTGTGGGCTGCAGTCCCGCAAACTACCATTAAGTCACCAGGGCTCAGCTTAGCACAATATTTTCAATTATTATTTTCATTACAATGTTCTCTGGGTTGGTTAATTGATCATATGGTTCCTATTAAAACCAGACCAATAAATTTAATGTCAGTAAAAATTAAGTTCAACTACAGATGAAAAAGAAAAAATGACATCCTTTTATTACTAAGCTCTTGTGGAATAGGGTATATGACCACTCCTCTTAGTATCCTCTGAACTTAATTAGGGAGTAGTCTTAACCTCACAAAGATGATCTGATAGCATATACATCTAATTTCTGTTCTTGGCTCTTGTAATTGTGTATCTTTATACCTCCCTCTCAGATTAACTTTTTATTAGGTGATTTTAAGATACTTAAATCAAAAATTTCAGATAAAGAACTACTGTGGAGCACTTTCATTGTAGTTACACTGAACTCATATTACCACGTTTTAATTAGAATAGGATGGATCACTTCAACAGCTCTCCCTCCAAAAAGATGCTGCAATGATTGAAACTAAGACAGTGGCTCCCTGTCGTTGCTCATCTGTGATTGTGTACAGGGCTGAGGAACTGCCGAAGGTCCTCTGTCTTTTAATCTTTCTTCTCCATTTTTAGATAGTCTGTGCTCTACCTCACTAACATTACAAGTCCTGGAGATAGGCACTCTCTCGAGATGTTCACGGGTGTTGTTGTTGCTATTGTTGGGTGGCCATGAGGCAGTTACAACTCACAGGAGTCTGAGAACATGCTCAAAGTATGTGCGAGGAAGTCTGGTCATTCTGGCTTCTAAGAAACATGCTAGTTATACTTCTTCCGAGACAGATTTATTTGTCCTCCTGATTGCCCACAGAACTTTCAATAATCTTTGCCAACACCATAATCCAACCACATCAACTCAGTAGGTTATAATAAAGTAACTACTTCTACTAGGGATAAAGTGGTTAATGTTTATAGTACCAGCATGATCAGAATATGGATTAAAAGTGTGAAAATAAATACCCTTATCAAAACCCACACCAAACTCCCTGCTGTTGAGTCAAGACTGATTCATCTTGACCTACACTAATGGGTAGAACTGCCCCAGAGGATGTCTGAGTCTATGTCTTTTTATGAGGAGAAAACCTCTTCTTTCTCCCATGGAGTGGCTTCAAACTACTGACTTCACTGTTAGCAGGCTGATGTGTCAGCAGGGCTCCTTACATTACCAGAGACCTTTTAAAATAATTTTTTTGGTAGCAGATTCAAAGATACTTGGCAAAAAATATTCACATGAATCCTGAGGTATGAAAATATGTGTGGAAGTATCTGTATCTATCTTGGAATCACTGCTATCTGAATGGAACATTAACCACTGCTGAGAAATTAATCATAGGGCCCTAGCCATGGAGCCCTGGTGGGCACTATCAGGTGAAGGATGGACTTCTAACTGGATGGTGAGTGATTCTAAGCACCAGCTCACTCAGCTGGAGAACATGAGGCTGTCAACTTTTCTAGTAAATATTTACAAAGCCATGGGAACTCTAAATAGGGTTTCTGTGAATTAGAATTGGCTCCATGGCAACTGAGGAGCTCTAGATAGCATGAGTGTATGTGAAGTCCTTACCTTAGGAACAGCTGCTTTCGTTCCCAGCTCTAATTCTGACATTTGAAATAGGAACTTTTTCACCCTTATCAATTTTTGTATTTATTTAGTTTGGGCAAGTGCTTATATAATAACCACTAATGGACACTTAATACAAACAACGAAGAAGCCGTGGTGGTAATAATGGGACCCCAAACCCATCTGTAGGCAATTGAACAGCCTATTACAAAAGGGGAGGAGATGAATCAGTCAGGGTGCGGTATACACCGGTGAAGCATACAACTTTCCTCCAGTTCTTAAATGCTTCCTTCCCCCACTTTCGTGACCCCAATTCTACCTAACACATCTGGCTAGACCGGAGCATAGGTACAGGTAAGAGCTGGAAACAAAAGGAATCCAAGACACATAAGCCCCACAGGATCGATATTGAGAGTAGCCATACTAAGAGGGGAAGGGGAAGGTGGGACGAGAAAGGGAAAACTGATCACAATGAGCTACCTGTAACTCTCTCCCGGGAAAACATGGTCAAGAGAAAAGTGGGTGAAAGGAGAGACTGATCAGTGTGTTAGTCTGGGCGGATTGGAGAAACAAATCCACAGAAACTCATATGTACATAAGAGAGAGTTTTATGTAAAGAGTAAGTGTACATTAATACAGCTTCCCAACCAAGTGATGTTCAAGCCCATAAATCCAACATTAGCCCCTATGTCCAACACCAATCTACAAATTCCTCCTCAATCTCACAAAACACATGCAATGAGACCAACTGCAGGAAGAAAGATGAGTCAATGAGTGTACAAGCATCTCCACGCTGACAAGGATCTTTATGTGGCTACTTCAGCACCCATGAGTGCATCAGGTTAGATCCATGTGGCTTTTCCATAGGCACGGCTTGTGCAAGCTGAAGCAGGGAACTGACTAAGGCAACTCTACCCTGGTTGAACCATTAGAGAGCACGAGACCAAATGGCTAGAAAGGAAAGACTCATGGAGCCACTTGTCTCTCCGCCCTTCAGTTAATCCCATATGAGCTTATCATTGGCCAGGTTGGCAGACAAACCTTAATTGTCTCAGTTAGTGTAGGACTTGAAAAAGAGAATAATAATTTATAAATCATCAAGGAGTCTTGAGCAAGGAAAGGTAAGAAAGGGAGGGAAAAATATGAGGAGCTAATACCAAGGACTCAAGCAGAAAGACACTGTTTTTAAAATGATGATGGCAACAAATGTACAAATGTGCTTGACACAATGGATGTACATATGGGTTGTTATAAGGGTTGTATGAGCCCCCAATTAAAAATTTAAATTAAAAATAATGATGGAGAAAAAATAATGATGGGTAAGCATTGCCTTTCTAATCATGAGGTAAGTAACTCAAATTCATCAGCCAGTCTAGAGGAAAAAGATGAGATGATGTTGTAACCAAAAATTTACAGCTTTGGAAACATAAAACAGTGTTAACATGAGTCAGAAAAATATTCGTGGCATTGGGTTCTATTTTTTTATTTTTGTACTGTGAATACAGATAAGATTCATTCACTATTAATGTCAATTTGAGTTAATAGTTATTATCTATTGAACCCAAGAACTCTTAAAGCTATGAAAGGCATAAAGGAAGAGCATAACTTAGAATATATGAAAGAATTAAAAAAATAATTCATCTCTAGTTCAATACTGAAAGATTCCATGGGAAAATTATTGAATATTGGAAGGAGCTCAAAAGAATTTTAGAAGAAGAAAAAAAGTTGGGAAGAATATATGAAATCATTAAAATATCAACTAGTAGACATTCAACCAGTACAAGAGGCAGACCGATTGTACTGAAGGAAGAAGTCCAAGATTTACTGAAGGTATTAGTAGAGCCATGAGGAACATGGATCTAGCCATTGAGAGAATACCAATAAAAAATTTAACAAGCTAATGAAACCCTATATATGAAGATTTTACCAGCTACTTACTCTGAAGTGGGCAGCTCATTCCTTTCTTGTAATCTGTTCTTCATTTGGACACTCACTGAAAACTGTTCACTTTGGGTGATGCTGCTAACATTTGAATTGACAGCACCATGGCAACATGTGGACGACTGACAGAAAAGCATTTGCTGGTGAAGATTAAAAGGTTGTCGTATGTAGTGAATAATCAGTGAAAAGAAAATCAAAATCCTCACAATCACACCAATTGATAACATGAAACATGGAGAAAAGACTTGCTACCGTCAAATTTGCTTGGAATCACAATCGACATTCCTGAAAATAGCAAACAAGAGATCAAAAGATATATCACATTGGGTAAATCTGCTACACAAGACTTCTTTAGAGTATTGAAAAGCAAGTATGTTACTTTGAGGTTTTTGCACCTGACCCAAACCACGGTATTTTCTTTTTTTTCCAACCATGATATTTGCAATTACTTCATTTGCATTTCAGTGATTCAAACCACCAGCTCCTCCATCAGATAAGAAATGACAGTTGGTTCTAGTACAGATTGATAGCCTTGGAAACCCTAGAAGGTAGTCTACCCAGTCCTTTCGTGGCACCTCTGCATTGGAATTGAGTTCATGGCCATGGATGGGTTGTGGTTCACATTATAAATATCTAGTGCTTAAAGGCATCTTCTTACTCTACCTGGAAATCTGCATTAAAATACCAAGAGAGGTTTTATCATTGTCTTTCCTACCTCTGCTGATCTCCTCACCCATCAAAGCAGATAGCAGATGTATTATTTGAAAACAAAAGAAAACTAAAACACCAAGGTATTTTATAGCATTGTTGCTCTTCCACTTCTCTTCTAAAACACTTATTGTTTTTAAATGTGTCAGAAAGTTGTAGGGGAAGGTTCATAGAGGAATATTTTTGCTCACCTCTTGTCTAAGAATGTTATATACACAATTATCATGTAAACAGGTATCGGTTTACCCACATCTAAGTCTCTTTCTACCCAAATAAATGAAACAGAAGAAAAATGCAGCAGTTAAAATTATAAATGTGTGTCTAACAGTCCTAATTATTAACTTTTTAAAGGAGGAAGAATTCTCAGCCTGTAATGAATAAGCCTAAGACTTCATTGGGTTGATCTTTGGAAAATGACATGCCAAATTTCTTTATTGTAGTTTTTTATTGTTTTTCAGTATGGCCGTATTTACTTCTCAGAAGGGCCAGCTGTATTGTCCTGGCTGGTGAGTCACCCTTGGATGTAATACAACAATTCCAATAAATCACTCTGCAGGGCAGTATGTTTTTCCCAAGGAAAAGTAACTGAATTCATTTGGGATGTGCACAGACCCTCCCACACCCTGCCCTTCCCAGACCTGAGAGAACATTTTTAATTTGAGCCCTACCCAAAGAATACATCACCACTCACATTCGTGTCAGAGGATATTTTTATCCACCAGCTGATTGCATGGTTCAGAGGTGCTGGAATGGAAAAGACAATGGCATATCCAGCAGAACAAACAAAATGGCCACAAATGTACCATCAACCGCTAGCTTTCCGTATGGACGGTCCTATGAAAGGCAGTGACTATCTCACCTTGTCACAAGTAATTGAATTGGCTAACTCATGGTGGAAGATTATTTCAGGTGAAATAAAAGCAACTCTTTGCAATAACGTTTTGGTTTTGCAGTGAATTCACATAATTTAGCATTTGTCACAAACTCAATTTGCTAAGGTAATGCACATATAAAAATTAATGCTATACATATACTTTACAGCCTCTGCTGAATAAGTGCCTTTGACAAGTGTACGCCGTACTCGCTGTGCAACATCAACACTGACAGCTTGTAGAATAATGAAGGTAATAGAACTGTGAGTAACACCTTCCCCATCATACAAGCATTATATAAAATGAAGTTTTAAATTAGGTAACTTTGCTTCCAAAGACATTACTTAGATTTTCACAGAACTGGTAAAACTTTCATGTTTAAAAAAGGTGTATTTGTGGGAAAGGAATAAGACACATCCAAGTTAGAATAAGTAACGGGGATGATTGGAAGACTACTAGCAGACGTGACCTAGAAGAATACCAATGGCCAGGAAGGGCAGGTCCAGCATGAGGTCAGACCATAAAATTTTCACTTTGGAATATTGCCATGAATTTGACTCAGCTTCTTGTGTGATCATCACAGCAGACTTCCACGTTTACATTTCAGTTTGTCCTTCCAGCTTATATGGTGCATAGAGGAAATCTGATGCACTCAGCCCCTCTTTTTACAACCGGTCATCTCCTAGTCTGCTACCAAGTGTCTCCTAGCTCTGCTTCATTGGTTCAATGGACTCAGATCAAGCAGAGAGCTTTAGATGAGGCTTTAAGGAGGGACTATAGCTGAAGATCACTGGTGCAGCGTGTAAGGTCTCAAACACACTTAGCTTTCTGATCCAATCCTCTAATCAGTTGCATCTAACCAAGGATGGATTATCTCAAAAGATGGGTTCTAGCTTCTTTGGTAAGTAATATACAAATGCTATGCAATCTCTTCCTAAGGCGTCCAATTAATCTGTTACCAATCCTTAATACACATTCTTCTTGTTGCCATGTTGGCACCCACTTACCATATATATTCGTGTATAAGCTGAGTTTTTTCAACACATTTTTATGCAGTTCTTGTGGTAAAATTAGTTGCCTTTGCTAATATTCGGGTTGGCTTATACTCAAGTATATATGGTACTTTAACCCAATGACAATGGTCTTTGTAGAAATTGTCCATTTCTTCCCCTAAATGCTCATTGAAGCAACTCCTTTGGCCTCTGCCATTATCAGTACATCACTGATATACAGGTTTATTAAAAAAAATAGAAGTGCTTATAAACATAAAGCTGAAGTAGATGTTTTTATCTGAGAAAGCTGATTTTTCACACAGAAATTTCGTAACCCACAGACAATTTGCATTGTCTAAAGACAATTTTGTTTACCAGAACTGATTGAGTGCTACAGTTATTTAGCTGGTCAAGGCAGGAATGTTATAAAACTTCCTAAAATGCATAGGACAGCATTAACTACGAATAATTCTTCAATTCAAAATGCTAATGGTGCCAAAGTGAGAAACCCTGCTCTAGAAGAACTCACACACTGTCTCTTAAGGAGTCCAATTAATCTGCTACCAATCCATAATACACATTCTTCTTGTTGCCATGTTGGCACCCACTTACCACATATATTAATGTATAAGCTGAGTTTTTCAACACATTTTAATGCAGTTCTTGTCATCCCATGATGGCGTGTTTACAGCCTAGTTTTGAACAGCCATCTCCAAGTTAGAGCAAATCTGCTAGGTATCTGCTTTCCCAGACATGATCACTGACATCCTTGATACCATGTGTTGTGTTCCTTGTCAAGGTTCTGATACTATATGTACACAGACTGTTTGGGGCGTGAAGGTCTTTTCTCTTTACTCTTTCAAATGATAGTGTAGAGAGAACAATTCCCAATTCCAAATCTTACCAAACATGCCCTCTTGCATATGCAGATGCTTAGAAATCTGGATACAAATAAGAGCCCTCCTGCCCATTTGCTGAGAGGTACTGTCTGCCCTGTTCTGACTCACAGTGACCGTATATCCAACAGAAGGAAGGAACCATTGCTTGCCCCTGTACCATCTTCACAATTGTGATTAGGTCTGAGTTCATTGTTGCAGTCACTGTATTAACCCAAGTATTTTAGGGTCTTTATCTCTTGCACTGCCGTTCCACTTCACCTAGCAAGATGTCCTTTTCCAGGGACTGGTCTCTCCTGTTTGTATGTCCAAAGTATGTGACACAAAGGCTGACCATCCTTTCTTCCCAAGAGCATCCTGGTTGTACTTCTTTCATGACAGATTTGCTTGTTATTCTGACAGTCCACAGTAATTTCAATATTCTTTGCTAACACCACAATTCAAAAACATTAATTCTCTATCTGTCATCCTTATCCAGGGTCCAACTTTCAAATCCACATGAGGTGTTTGAAAATACCATAACTTCAGTCAGGTACACTAAGATCCTCAAAGGATATATTTCCTCTTTAACATTTTAAGCAGAGTTTAAGCAGAAGAGTTGCCTAACGCAACATATCTCTTGATTTCTTTAAACCTACTTCCATAAGAATTGGTTGTGTAGCAAAGGAAGATGAAATTCTTTTTTCTCTCAATGATTTTCATTTGTATCAAGCACATTTGTACATATGTTGTCATCATCCTCAAAACATTTGCTTTCTACTGTAACCCCTGGCATCAGCTCCTCACTTTTCTCTCCCTGCACACTCCCCCCTTCCTCATAAACCTTTGCTAATTTATACATTATTATTACTTTGTCATAGCTTACACTATCCGATGTCTCTCTTCACATACTTTTCTGTTGTCTGTTCTCCAGAGAAGAGGTTATATTTAAATCTTTTTAATCAGTGCCCCCTTTCTATCCCCACCTTCCCTCCAGCATTCTAGTGTTCTCACTCTCACCACTGGTCCTGAAAGGATCATCTGTCCTGGATTCCCTGTGTTTCCAGTTTCTGTCTGTACCAGTGTATATTCTCTCATCTAGCCAGATTTGTAAGGTAGAATTGGGATCATGATAGTCGTGGGGAAACAATTAAGAAATAGAGGAAATTTGTATGTTCCATCGTTGCTGCCCTGCACCCTGACTGACTTGCCTCCTCCATGGGACCCTTCCATGAGAGAATGTCCAGTTGCCTACAGATGGGGTTTCAATGCCCAATCTGCACTCCCATCATTCACAATGATATGCTTTTTGTTCCTTAATGCCTGATACCTGATCCCTTCAACACCTTCTGAACAAACAGGCTGGTGTGATTCTTCCATGTAGACTTTGTTGCTTCTGACCTTTGAAGACTCCAAATGCTATATCTTTTGATAGCTGGGCACCATCAGCTTTCTTCACCACATTTGCTAATACACCCATTTTGTCTTCAGTGATCATGTTGGGAAGATGAACATCATGGAATTCCAGTTTAATAGAACAAAGTACTCTTACATTGAGGGAGTACATGAGGAGACCCAATGACCATCTGCTACCTTATTAAACCTACAAATATATGCACATAGATGCATTTCCCCATTTTCATATATAAATATACTTGCATATGTACATGCCTTTGTTTAGACTTCTATAAATTACCTTTGCCTCCTAGCTCCTTCCTTTACTTCCTTTTACTTTCCCCTTATCCCACTATCATACTCAGCCTTCATTTAGGTTTCAGTAATTTCTCTGTTATATTACCCTTGGTCAACTCTACCAGGCCTCCTCTACCCTCCTCATCCCAGTTTTTGATCACCTACCCTCCGCATCCCAGTTTTTGATCACCTATTGTTTCCTTTTCCCTTGGTTTATTAACACTATTTCCTTTCCACCACTCCCCCCTCTCCCATGTCCCACCCAAACCTTTGGTGTTGGTATTTTCTCCTCTAGCCTATTTCATCTAGATAGACCCATGGGAATAAGAACGTGCACAAAAAATAAGGAAGAGCAAAACAAAGCAACAACAAAAAAGACAACAACAAAACCAATGACAAAAAGAAAAGCCTTTAAATAATTAAAGGACTTCTTGCTGACCTTTAGGAATGTTTTCCGGTTGAGTCTGATGGTGCACCACACCCTGGTCCCAAAGTGTATTTTTGGTACTCTCTCAGGACATCCTTGCTCTGCTCCCTTTTCTGTTCTGTTGCATTCACCTAGTGTTTTTCTTGGGGTGGTGGGGTCAGATCAGATGCAATTCCCACACTCTGTCTCCACTGTTGTCCCTAGTGGGTCTGTGGGTCAGTGAGAGATGTCATGTCTCATAGTGGAACCGGCCATATGGTCTTTTTGGTAGATTGACTGCTCTGTGCGGGGATGGGCAGAAGAAGGAGGAAGATAAAATTATTGACAACTACAGTCATTTCTCTGGTTAGTCTGATGTTACATTGCCTATTATTCCATTTGTGAGAATTTTTTGTTGTCTTTACATTGAGTAGCAATTCATAGCGCAGAATATATAATCTTTCAGGCTTTTCTTTATCTAAATGTACAATATTTTAGTCAGGCCCGATCAATTTGGTCTTCTTGGATTTCATTCAAAGTGTGGGATTAATAAAGCTAGGAGAGAAGCAAACATTTTCTGAGCTTTTGCTGAATACCAGATCGGATGCAGTCAATGGTAAGATAGAAAAAAATTCTTTATGCTCTTTCATTTAATAGATCATTGTTTCTGCGATATCATTGTTTCTTCATATGAGTGTAGTTTTCCCTTAATGCCCATGGCAGCCCACAATGCCAGGTCTGTCCTTGGTGCTCACTAAATATTTTTTGAACATGCAAATTTTTCTCAACACTTTACTCTTTCCCAGTACAAAGGAGGAATATATTAGCACTCCCACACTCCCATCAATAACAACAAAGTGTCTATTTTAAAATAGATGTGAGGTGGGCTGTATTCAAATATGTGTGAGGTGGGAGGACAGAAAAGAGAGTGATATGGTACTTTACCAAACACCTCAAGTGCATCTGGTTCTTCTGACCAACCGGGAACGTGGCTGCGTTAATTGTTCTTACCAACATTTCTATATCAGCAAAGCTTTTCTTGGTTTATAAAACATGTAAAACTCTAGCTTTGCCTAATACCCAGAGCAGAAACAACACTAGAATTATAATAGCCAAACAATAGCAAACATGGTTTGAATACTGACTAGGTATCAAGAATTATTTAAATTCTTATATATCTATTGTCTCTTTAAATCCTATGATTTGGTTACCGTTATTAATTCCATAATATACACGAAAGAAATGTGGTGCAAAAAAGTCAATTCAGATGGCTTTTGCCACCTGTCTCCAGAACTTAGTCTTTCCCACCATTTCCACCCATCCAAAACTCTGCAGTTCTATCTGTCTCAGAACTATGTTCCTTAATTCATAAGATTATCTCATACAGTTTGGAAATTCAGTGTGCACTTTCTTTTGATCACTTTCATATAGGTGCATTCCTTTTTTATTTGCCAGGGCTTATTGGGTAGTGAAATCTTTCAGGGAAGAAATTTCAAATGTCCCGTTTATCTTAATCAGATAAGATAAATGTTCATCTTATAACCTGATACTCAGCATCAATTTATTTCTCTTTAGAATGTACATAAAATCAAGTGGAATCCAAATGGAATTCAAAAGAGGCAAAATTTTGACCCTAGTCAATATGAGAGGATTGTTTCATAATGCTGTATTTTCTAACAGTAGGCACCTCCAGACTCACAAGACTGTTTCCCTTATCAGAAGCCATGAGCCCAGATGACACAGAGGTACGAGGACTGACCTACTGGTTTACATGTAAGAGAGAAGGTTTTCTGGGATTCCTAAAAAAGGAGTTATTCTTCTAGGTAATTTTATTTCTGATGACTGATTCGTCAACATTAACAACTGTTTAACCTAATTGTTTGTTCTTCATATCATTTTTATAAACAAAATTCACATTTTACTTAGATTGATAAACTGTACAAAATTGATTTTCTCCACCAAAAATACCAGTAATAGTTCCTGTATTATTCCTAAATAAACCACAAAGCATTTAATCTTGAAGGTCTTTCAAGGTTTTGCTTATAAATCAGGACGAGGCATTGGATCTGGTCATGGGAAAGGCAAAAGAGAGAACATCAATAATCAGTGTCCATGGCCTCCGATTCTGGGTTGACCACGAGACAGTGTGTTCGGCAGGGACCCGCTCAAAAGTAGAGGACAGTGTTGGCTCAGCAAAGGGATGTCCACAGCAGCAACCAGGCGTGGGACCATTCAATCTCCAATTGTGACTTGTTCCTTTAGGGTCAGTGGATAAGGACAAAATCTACACTGAGATTCTTGTCTGGGAGGCTGAGTTTGTCTCACCCTGGTAATTCCTCTAATCGCCCACTATAGATTTTTAACATTAACTCCCACTAAGTCAACAATTAGTCTTCAGATTCATTGCTACCCCACCCCTCCAATATCTCTGCCTCAAAGTTTATTTCTTTAAAGAACTGTAACTTAATACCTGATCATGTCATATCATTTTTATAACCACCAATAGAAAGGGAAATTATCTGAGAATCTTTTTCAGGGAAATAAAAAGTCAAACCCCATTATCCTCTTCTCTCAACACATCTCCTCTCCTTTAAACTTTGCTTGTATGTGTTCACATTTTCCTTAGACATATTTGCTTTTAGCGAGCAAGACTGTGTCATATACTTTTCAAAGGGAATTAGTGAGGCTTCATCAAACCTCAATGATATGTTCTTCACATAGTCAGGCTTATCAGTTCCTCGCGTGGTTTACACATGGACTATTTTTGTGGAAAAAACAACCTAATTCACACTTTTTAATAATTAAAATCAATTCCTGATTCTAAAATACACAATAAACCCTTCTGCTGTTTCAAAGTAGGTTTCTTTGTATGTGTACAGGTTCCATATGACATCAAAAGTGTTCTGAAATTCTAATTTTTCACAAGGTTTTCAAATGTGTTTATATTCACATAGACAGATGTCCAACACAGGTAGATTTCTGTGTTAGGCTGTGTTGTCTAGAGAAACAAAGCCAAAGAAATCCATATATGTATAAGAAAGAATCTTATGTCAAGGAGCAATTTTATAACAGGAAGCCATCCCAGCCCAGTTCAACTCAGAACTAGGGTTGTAATGCAAGAGCAGCCATGATGAGACTTACAGAGCTCCAGAGAGATGATGGAGACAGGTGAACTAGGAAGAACGTAGATCACAGACTGGTGAGTGCAGGGAGTATTGGATATAAAGGAATGGGTGATAGAAGAGGACACTGACGGCTCACAGATTGACTTCCAGGGTTAGCAGCCTACCGGGGGCCACTCCTGGAGACATAAATTCCTAGCATTTGGAAGGTAGAAGGGCCAGAAAGAGAGAAAAAAAAATCTCCATGTCTCTCTTATAAAAAGGCCACACACACTAGGAAGCATAACAAGGCAACTACCCAAATGACAGATTGTACTCCATCAGACTCAGGTGTCCATTGATCTGAGTTTGGATTTTCTTTCTTTTCTGTATTTTTAATGAGGGTCTGTTTTTTCATATATGATATTATTGACATCAGATCAAAACTTGTCTTCCCCACAAACATTGCTCTTCACTTATTCCTGTGGCTGTCTTAAATCCAGGTGAGCTATACACAATCATGCATTGGGTCTAATGGACTTGTTTTAACTTTTTTTAGCTATTACATAACTTGTGAATGAGCAATTGATGGATTTTTGTGGCATTTGCCCCCGGGGCTATTCTGAAGAATACTTTTGAGCTTTTTGAAGAAATATTTTCCAGAAATATCACTGCTTGAATTCCTGTGTATTCCAGGACCCCGCAACCAAAGTCAACATCATTGCCATCGCTGACTCATAGAGAATCCCCTTTGGGTTCCATAAAATAACTATGGGAGTAGAAACCCAGTCTTTGTCCGACAGAGCATGAGGGTGGTAAGTAGCTTAATGCATAACCACTATCCCAAAAGGCCTAGACTCATTATAAGGATTTGAAATACACACCAAAAATTGGTTTGGCCTTCCTCTAGTTCCCATGCTGCTGCCCATCCACTATCATGACCCCAATTCTACAACATAAATCCAGCTAGACCAGGAGATGTACAGTGAAGTTGGAAACATGGGAAACTTAGGATGGATGACCCATCAAGACTAGTGATGGGAGTGGTAATACCAGCAGGGTGGAGGGATGGAGGAATGGAGAGGGAGAGCCAACTTCAGGGATCTACACATAGCCTCCTATCTCGGTCATGGACAACAGGGAAGTGAGTGTTGGGACACATTGGACAGTGTACAGGATGAAAAAATAATTTGTAAATTACTAAGTGTTCAAGGGGAAGGGGGGGAGGAAGGGTAATATAGGGAGCTGATAATGGGGGCCTAGAAGGAGGGAGAATGTTTTGAGAGTGATGATGGCAATGGGTGTGTAAAAGTGGCCTGAATACAACTGATCTTGTTAGGGATTGTGATGGGAGTTGTAGGGCCCCCCCCAATAAAATGATTAATTTTTTTAAAAAGGGGGGGGAGGGAAAAGGGGAGGGTTTTTTTTTTTAAAGAGGAGCTTGTATCAAGGGCTCAAGTGGAAAATATTGAGAAATGTATGTGGAAATATGTGTGCAAATGTGCTTGATACAATGATGTACTGAATGTTGTAGCAGCTGTAAGAGCCCCCAATTAAAAAAAATTGGTTTGGGAGACATTTATATGTGATTTCTGATATTTTTCTATCAGCAGGCCATCTTTTCCAACTTCTGTTACTTCTTCATGCATTTTGGTGGTACAACCATCTGATTCAACTTGAGATGCCATCCAAGAATGCAGCAGTCTGAACTCCCCAGTCACTCTACCAGAGAAAGATAAGACAACCTGATTTCATAAAGAATTACAGCTCTGGAACTCCTTTGAGACTGCTCTAGTCTATCCCAGAGGGTGAATCAGTGAATGAGTTTTGAAATGCTTCTACATTTACAGTAGAAGTCTTATCATCAGAATTTAATAATACATCTTTAGTGCATGTTTGAACAATTTAAACTGGAGAACTTAGTAAAAAATCTTTAACTTCTTAACATTGGCATGAGCTGTTGGTACACAAATTTGAATAATAGCCAGATTAACCAATCTCCTTTATAAGCATGTCTATCTTTCCTTATTAGTGATAATGCTGTCCTCCAGCATAGAGTTTGAAATATTATTTTGACAATGAATATAACACCATTCCTCTTCAAAGCAGAAGACCATATGATTTTACAATTTTAAATCACCTCCACCAATCTATATCAGTTCACTAATGTTGTGACATCTCTCTCTGTCTATCCCATTTCACCTTGATGATTTCTACTTCTATATTCATATACTTTATATAGTCCATGTGTCAATTGATAATGAACATTTGCAGGTGTTTACTCCTGTCAATAACTGAAGGTTCTGGAAGCTCTCCCCCTTCCATGGATTCTGAATTGCCAGTTCTTTCCTAATCATATTCTTACTACCTTCAAACTCTGAAAGCTCAACTTTTGCTATGAGCTCCCACAATATTTTGCTGGTATACATAAGATTGTTCACTAGTCCATTCAAAGAAAATTAGAAGTAAGTGACCAGGTCATTCTTCTTTGTCTTCTTTGTCTGGAAGCACCACTGTCTACCTTGGTGACACAACTGGTATGCGAACTACTAGTGACATCATTTGCCTATCGATCATCTCAGCCTGTAAGTCACTGCAGAGTCACACACAGAGGAGCAGAGGATTCAAGAATGAGGGACGTAAATCTTCAAAAATATATCTTGGGTAAATTGATCAGTTTCTATTACCTTATTAAAAAGCTAGTGAATATCAAGATGACACTGACTCGTGATGGCTCCATAGTTTTCAAGGAGAACTATGATTCTCATAGGGTTTTCAGTGGCTGTTCTTGAGGTTGGTCACTATACCTTTTTATTAGAACTTTGGGGTGAATTTGAACCTCCATTTACGTAAGCAGGAAATTGCATTAGCCATTTGCACCCATTACCTGATTATCAGCCTGGAACAGATGATATCAAAGATTGAACTTTCAAAGGAGGAGTATTTGAAGGACATGATAAGTTGATTAGCAATTAAGTTATGTATTATCTGAGCTTTTTTTCAGGGTCAGATCCAGATACCAAATAACAGCATTCTAATTTTCACCTCCTCTATTGCCATGAATGACAGAGGATTTTTTTTTATCCACAGGGTACAAGTCTGGTTTCAGTAAGTCTAAACACAGAAATGAAACCGTAGCCTCCTAGAAAAGAGTTAAAATCTGTGTGTATTCTTGTCATATAGATTATGATCTAGATCAATTTATTACCTCGATGCACTCCAAGCAATTAAAATTACCATGAGCAAATCACAATATGCCAGGGCAAAAGTCAGCATATTTAAAATGAAATTTTGTGTGTGTGTTTTCTATTGCCTTGTCTAACATCATAGAAGAACCATAATCAAACTGAAATAGGAAAAGGAGGATACAAATATATAACCTGGAAATGAAAAGAAAATTTATTTTCACCTCTGATTATTTTCTTTTTTTATAAGTCATTTTATTGAAGGCTTTTTCAACTCCCATCATGATCAATACATATGTCAATTGTATGTATTGCACACCTGTTGCCATCATCACTCCTGAAACATCCTCCCTCCACTTAGACCCCCAGTATCAGCTCCCCATATTTCCCCTCTCTCCCCCGTCCCATTCCCCATGAACCCTTAATAACTTACACATTGTTATTACTTTACATATCATACTCTGTTCAATGTGAGCCTTCACCCACTTCCCCACTTTCCATACTTCAGAGAGGCAGTCATATGTAGATCCCTAAAATTGGTTCCTCCTTTCCACTCCCCCTCCCTCCGGCCTCCTGGTATCAACACTCTCACCTTTGGTCCTGGAGGATCATCTATCCTGAATTCCCTGTTTCCAGCTCCAGAGTACATCCCCTGGTCTAGCTGGATTTGTGAGGTAGAATTGGGGTTGTGATAGTGAGTGCGAGGAAGCATTTGAGAACTAGGGGGAAGTTGCATATTTTATTGTTGCTACACTTTACCTTGACTTACTCGCCTTCTCCCTGCAACCCCTCTGCAGGGGAATGTCACTTAAACTCTTGATGGACTTTGGGTCCCCAATCTGTACTCCCCCTCATTTATAATGATATAATTTTTAGTTTTTTGATGCCTTACACCTGATCCCTTTGACACCTTGTGATCACACAGGCTGGTGTACTTCTTCCATGTGGGCTTTGTTGCTTCTGAGCTAGATGGCTGCTTATTTACTTTCAACCATTTAAGACCCCAGCGAAGAATTTTTTAATATGTGAGGCATTTCAAATATCTGAAAACTATATTTCTTTGAATGACTGATGCTTCACGTCAACATGCTATTTTTCACGTATGCTCCAAGTTTAAGGTAGCAGGCTTAGGGCAGCTTTCATGCAATGTTCAGAGGTAATGTAGTCAGAAACCTTAATTTTAAAAGAGGATTTTCTTCCCTCATTCAGTCTGAAAGCCCCAAGAATGTGAATCTTCAGCTTGTTGTATTTTAAGAATTAATTTCTTGTCCACAGAGTGGAAGGATAGCTGGATACTTGAGTTATTTATTTTTGTAGGAGACATTTTACAAGGCTCTTCTCAAATGTCTAAACCAGTAGCTGTGCCTAGGTGCACTGAGAAGTGAGCCCAAGAGAAGAATCTCCTAGCACACTAAATGAATTAAGATCATCAGACATGCCCTGAGACCACTTTGGAATCTAATATATAACATCAGGAGAGTTTATTTTTCCATGTATCTTTCCTCCAATTTACTGTATATTCTAGCTCTGCCACTTCATGCAACGTTATGTAAAGAATTCTCTGTTAAAGTCACAGCTATAAACTCCACTGAGTTTAACTTCTAGGGTTCCCTTTCCATGGAATAAACAGCCTACACATGGTATTCATTTAGATGCATTTCATCTGCAGATGCTGTCATTTGGGCTAGATAACAAACATAGCAGCATTGAAAGTAATGTGATGCAGAAGATATTGTTAGTATTATTATTTTATCTGGATTTTTAAATCCGACTCACAGAATGTTTTTCATGTCTGGTAAAAAAGGAGACTGTAACCCAATCACTGGACAATCTGTTCATAGCAAACATCAAGGAAACATAATTCATTTGTTTTGATAACTTCTCATTGGGGAACTTTTAGAAACCACTCTAAAAATTACTTGTAACCAAGTTAGCAGAGGTAGGGTGGTGCCATTCTTGGGTATGTGAAGAGGGAACTATCCTACTGGTTACAGCTACTTGTTTAAGCACAATCACATACTATTTTAAAATGGTTATCCCCCTGCAATTTAAGGAAAGCACTAGGCACGTGGTGTGGATATAGTCCCGCAGAGAAATTTCTCTTTCTCTTCTGGACCAATTTTTTTTCTATGTTCTGCCCCCAACCATGAACACCTTAAGAGAATACTAGTATGGCTTAATTTTACATATGCTATGTTATCTTGTTGGCAGCTTTTTGTTTGCTTATTTTAGCAATAGTCTTGCTTTGATCCTGTTACCAAAACGAAAAAAATGCCAGTGAGACTTCCTTACCATATTAGTTGGACTGATAGGGAATGGATGTAGTGTTTCTCAACCTCTAGCTATAAATGGGGGTAGACTTCCTCATCTTTCTGCTGCAGTCGATGGCTGCTTTGAATCACTAACTTTTGGTTGGCAGCCCAATTTCATAATCCACAGCAACACTGAGACTACAGATTTTTCAGAATACTCAGGTCATTGTGAGATTTTGAGTGAGCATATGTTCTATTCTCTCTAGTGTATCAGCATATCCCTTGAACTTAACGAATGTTATGTAGTCAAGAACTGTTATTGAATTAAGTTATCACTAAGTTTTTATAACAGTGTGAAAATAATTCCATTAGCCTCAAGTATTTTCAGTTGTATGTAGGTAAATAGACTATTTACGTGGCTGAAATTGGTCTTGTCATTACTATCTTTTGAATTAGGGCAGCATTTTTACCTGAAGATAGCTGGAGATTCACTCTAGTCTAAATGCTTACCTTTATAAATTGTATTACTTATGTAAAAGGCAAGGTTAAAATAAAGTCTATGTTGAGTAATTGAAATACCCAATTTAGACATATCCCACACTGCCTCTTCTAAAAGTTATTTTGATCTAAGGTAAATGGACATATGAGATGTCAAGTATACTAAATTGCTTTTATTCATAGGCCCCGCTAATTCTCCATTATACTTAATTATGTTTTTCATATAACATTCACTTTTTAGTTTCTATAAATAGCACAAGTATGTACTTATGTGCAAGCAGTGAAATATTTTTAAACTAAAACAAATTGGTGTACCATGCCTGAGTTTATACAGAGATAAAGAGTGTGTACTCCATTCATTAGTATAAATTACTGAGACTCCATTTTCTGGATCAGAAATAAGATAACATGTCTTTGTTGTCATGGTCATAGAAAATAAGCAGCAAGTTCTGATTCACAGTAATATCACCAGAGTAAGGATTTACTATGAAGGTACAGCTTATGGCTTTAAATACATACATTTAAAATGGGCTTTATGAAGCATATGCTGTTGGATTTGGATGCGTTTGTCTCATTTAATTGTTTTTTTCTTAAGTATGTGTGTTTCTTATCAGATTCTGGCTGTTAGAGTTATGACATAAATAGGATATTTTATGGGATTGACATAATGTATGCAGTCAGCCTTAGATGGGTTAGGCCTGAACTAAGTTCATTATTTTTTCACTACTGTAATGTAAAGTGCATTATATAGTTCCTGTCTTGGTTATTTATGTCTTAAAGTTAGATGTAATGCTTTCAAAGAAGTAAGGTGAGATATTGGGGGGAAAACACAAGATGCAACATTTTCAGTTTTCCGTTTGTGAGTGGTTTTCTTGGAGTCCTGGGAAGTCAACAATACAATTAGGCCGCATTGATCGGGTCTGTCATGACACTGCAGACAGACTGGCTAAGGTTTTGCAGTTTACATGTCTATGTGACTTCTCTTGGTTTGAGGTTGTTTTAAAATAGATAGAAAGCTTCAAAGAAGTGTCAAATTGACACGCTCTGACTTCATCCAGGCTTTTGTGAAATATCGGGGGTGGAACTGAGGACTGGAGCTTTACCATGGGATTCTGAGTACCAAGGTGAGATCCAATGAAGAAGTCAAGACACACTGAACCTAAAGTCTCTCCAAAGCCCATCATTCCCCAACCCCAGCGGCTAGCAGAGGACAAAGAGGACTGACAGAGAAGCAAGTGGTTAGGGCTGAGCATGATCAAAGTCGCCCCCTTCCTGCAGCTATCTGCAATCCTGGTATTGACCACCC
Organism: Nesogale talazaci; assembly: GCA_004026705.1. NCBI lineage: Eukaryota > Metazoa > Chordata > Mammalia > Afrosoricida > Tenrecidae > Nesogale > Nesogale talazaci. The sequence continues at coordinate 94,645 of PVJH01000077.1, forward strand.
CTTTGCTAGTTCTTGCTCTACAACAACTGGCTCTGTGCTAACCCATCTTCACCATTTCTTTCTTTCTGTCCTCACACCAAAGCCCCAAAAGCTGGTACTCCAATCCTCAGAGTGCAGATGAAAAACACTGAGGCACAGATCTCGTAAACAAATAATTTCAGGCCCTAAAGCTACAAAGGTGGCAAAACTAGCTTTCAAGTCCAGACATAAACTTGAAAGGAAATAGTGTTCTTTTCTACCAAAAGTTCTCCCACCACCAACAACCCTGCCCCAATGCAACATTACACTCAGTCTGCACCTTTGGGATCTCACACGGCTTATTTGTGTACTAAATATGCTTTTTTTGTCAATGCAGATTTGAGCAGAAAATTTTGATCAGCCTCCTCTCAAAAGCTCAGGGTCTACTTCCCACGTAAATGAATTAGACTTCCATTGTGGACCATGGCATGTCATTTTTCCTCTTTATGAGTATCACAATGATACACTTCCATGCCATTAAAACATTGGATGTAAGATAGATTCAGATGGAGACTATAAATGTATGATAGAGTCACTGCATGGCACACATGGTTAAGCATTCCACTACTAGCTGAAAATTAGTGCTTCAAACCCACTCCGTGGCACCTTGGAAAACAGGCCTGATCATCTGCTTTTCAAAGGTCACAGCTTCAAAAACATGACAGAGAACAATTCTGTGCTAAACACACGAGGTCAGGCTACCATGTGCTGGAACTGATTCAATGGCAACTGACATCAATAATGATGTGTGCGTGCTTATGTTTTTGTATGTGTATCTCTATATAACATATATATAATTTATAGAAAAGTTCCATTGTTCTTTAATTCCATTTTTTCATGAACTTTTGAAGTCCTCTGCTGTTTGCTTATGTGGGGGGGGGAGGCAGGGAAGGGGATGTCCTCATTCAAGAGAAAGACACAATGCAGGGAGTATACGGATTGCTCATTGTCAAGATCCAGTTCCTTTTTTCTCAGGTGACTTGAGAAGAAAATGACAGAGAGGACTCATGGCTGTACTTTTTGGTCCACATATCAAATAACCTTGAGTTTGAATCCTGGCAACATTTAGAAGTTTCAGCTCTTTAAACTAGCTTCTCTGATCTTCACATTTTTCCTTTCTTTATAACAAAAAAATGATCACTATATCAGACTGTCCAACATTTTCCTTCAGGTTCTTGGGTTTCTAGTTGCTGCAGTTGTACAGACACTGTCATTTGAAATGAATCCTGCTCCTCGATGAGGCTACCCTTTGTGTGAGAGGCACTCACTTCCCTCACAGGTAAGAAAGAGGTAGGAAAGTCAGAGGATAACTACACTTTGAGTAATAAAACAAGGTTGGGATCAATTAAGCTTGATGTCAAAATTGGCCGGGCAGTACACAGGGGTTAAGGTCACAGGAAGCAGAAACGACCTCTATGGCAGCTTCCTTGGTCCTAGTGGACCAATCCTTTTGGCAACAGGAGCCCACGGAGTAGGGCACAAAGCTCCGTGAACAATGATGGATGTGTAGAGTCAAACAATGGACAAAAGTCAACCACGTCGGTTCAAGAAGGATCTTCAACATTCTATTCTAAAGATATGCAAAGAAGAAAAGATCCAACCCTAGAGAGATTTCTTTTGAAAGGTGACTTTGATATCTTTTAATTCATGATGTATCCAGGCACAGACCAGGTCTCGATCATGTGACTCGAGGGGTGAGGTTCAACTGTCAAAGGCATGCATGCGAATTCTCATTTATTCATAAGTGGACATTGTGATTAACTACATGAAGTCATTCCATATATTCACTATAGATGTTTATTGATCTAAATATGCCTATTTAAAATATTTGGCAATGACCACATGTAGCTCAAAGGCATTGATTACATTCATCACATTATACAAACATCACCACTATCTGTTTCCAAAGTATGCCACCACCATTAACAGAAACTCAATATCTCCTAAGCAAAGATTTCTCTTTTTGTCCTCTCTCCCACATTTAATCACCAATAATAAACTTCAGTGCCTATGTATCTGCCTGTTTCCTATAAATGGTATTATACAATATTTGCCCTTTTCTGACTGGCTTATTTCATTTGGCATAATGACTTAAAGTTTCATCCGTGTTGTTTGTACATTCACTTTGTCTTTCATGGCACAGTTCATTCCTTGAGGCTTGTCCTGTCAACCCAAACTCTGGAGCAGCACAATCGCTAACAAGCAAGTGTACCCTTGGTCCTCAGCATGCGCCCTCCCTTTGAAGAAGATACAACCTCACATTCAAATATCATTGAAACACACTGAAGGACTGAGTGAATATAAACAGTAATCTAAAAGACAAGCTAAAACAACACATACTATTTTCTAGTTTAAAAAAGCAACAAAGAACAGTGATTAAATCAATAGAATTTTATAAGCTGATTTGATTACAGTGAGCTGGGCCAGAAAATAAATAAAAGGAAGTAAATAGTACTCATAAAAATTTGAGTTGAGGCACTTTTAACTTCATTTTATCTTCATGTGATTCCAGGATTTTGTATTCATTTTCTGTTCATGTTTTTTAGCACATTACTACAAAATGAGTAGCTTAGAACTACACATATTTATTATCTGACATTTCTGGAGATCAGTGGTATATTAAGTAGCTCATAGAGCTGTCTTCCTTCTCAATGCTGGTGAGGAGATTACATCTCACTGCGTTTTCTATATTCTAAAACTTACATACATGTCTTGGTTTCTGGTCCCTTCTATGTCTTCAAAAAACACATAACTCTAACCTCTCCTGTGATCTTCTGTCTTGCCTTTGACTGAACACCTTCTGTCTTTGTTTGACAGTGAATACTTCCTAAGAGGTCAGGATGCTCACTCAATCAAGATCTTTAATCAAATCACACTTGCAAAGTCACCATTGCCATGCAAATAACATATTCATAGGGGTGCTAGTCCAGGTAGACCAGTCAAACAAATTCATAGATTCATACACACACTCATATATGTGTAAGAAAGAGCTCTATATGACAGAACAATTTAATATTGAGAAAACACCCCTTCCTAGTCCAGATCTAATCCATAAATTCAATATTAGCCCCAAAGTAACATAACAATCTCTAAAGATCTCTTCAGACTCATGAAACACATGCAATGATGCCAAATATGAAAAGACCACAGGCCAGTAGGTGGAAAGTCATATGGATCCAGTGGAAGTAGAAGCATCTCAGCACTGGCGGGGGTCTCCATAGAGCTCTTACAGCTCCTAGGACTCTCACTTCATCAGCCTCTCTCCATATGGCTTGCTGACACCAATGTCTCACAGGGAGTGAGTGTGTGCCCTGCCTCCAGTGAGTTATTTATCTCCTCAACACCTCCAAATGAGGTCATTATGCTGTGACCTGATTGACAGACTCAACTCCACCCCTTCACTGGTAAGTCTGAAATTGACAGCTGTTTATGTAATACCACAGTAGACTCCAGGGATTTGAGGTGTGCGTCTTTCTGTCAACCCTAATGGACAAGAGTAGAACTGCCATTTTGGGTTTCTGAGACTGTAAAACTTTGCAGGCGCAGAAAATCTCACCTGTCTCTCTCAAAGCATGGCTTTGACCTTGTGATTAGCAGAAAAACTTGTAATGCACTCTGCCAACAAAGTTCCTCTGTACATCTTTAGGGAGTCATCATTTAGCTTGTCACATATATCAACCACAATTTATTGAGCAACTTCAAGTTCTACCACCCATCTGTCAGCCTGTCATACTATGATAGCTTGAATATTGCTATAATACTAGATGCTATGCCACTGGTACTTCTAAGACCATCAGTTGTTAACCATGTGGACAAATGTCAGCAGAGTTTCTACATTAAGGTATTGCTATGGTGTTCAGATACCAATGAGTCAATTCTGAATCATTGTAACATGAAGCATGACAGAGTGAAACGCTGCCTGGTCTTCAACCATCTGAATGATTGTTCTTATATTTGAGCCCATTGTTACAGCTGCTATGTCAGCTCATCAAAGGGTCTTCCTCTGACACTGTCTCTAGATTTTACCATGCTTTATGTCCTTTTTCAGGGACTGGTCTCTCCTGATAAACTGTCCAGCTATATGAAACAAAGTCCTATACCTTCGTTTCTAAGAAGCATTATAGCTCTACTTCTTCTAAGACAGACTTTTTTTTGTCTTTTTTGTCTTTTTCACATTCCATAGTATGTTCAATATCCTTCACCAGCACCATAATTCAAATGTATCAATTTTCCTTTTGCCTGATACAATGCCAAATTTTCACATGAATATGAGCTATTTGAAAATACCATGACTGGCTGAGCCCCAGTGGCGTAAGTGGTTGAGTGCAGGACTGCGGCCCGCAGGCTTGGCAGTTCAAATCCAATGGCAGCTCTCAGGAGCAGCACTGGGTAGCACCCACGACCACCAGAGGTAGTGATGCCCACCCCCACTGGCCCAATAAAAACAAGAAAATACCATGACTTTGGTCAGGCTCATGTTATTCTTCAAAGTAGCACAGTTAAAACTTTAAAGGTATGGCACAACTCAAAATGAGAAGAAAGAGTTGCAAACATCTACTAGTAATTAGAACTTGGGAAGTATGAAATTATGAATTCAGTAAAATTGGAGCTGGTCTATAGTAAGATAGTTTAGAAAAGAGATGTGGTAATCTACTTTCAAAACCTAAAGTCAAAGATAAACCTAAACATATGTCACCAGAATATTGTCAGATATCATACTAGCAGATACAGTCCTTAGAGCATTCAAAATACATAGTGTCAGTAACAAGGGACTCAAGCGAACAATAATCGTGAAGATGGCTTAGGACCAGATGATATTTCCTTGTGTTGTGCTTCATACCTCTGTGGAGCAGAGCCAACTTGCTGTCAACTAACAGCAATTACATTTATTACTTCTATTGAACATACTAAGATCTTATATAAGAAAACACATGTTAGTGATACAAAACTGAATATGGCTACATCATTACCCATGATATAAGAAGAAACATTAATATTTTCCAGGACTTTGTCTTGCTTGGGTCGACGATCAAGGCTTATAGAAACAGCAGTGAAAAGATGAAACTATACATTTTTAGGTAACCTGCTGCACAAGGCCTCTTTAAAATATTGAAAAACAAGGAGGTTCCCTTGAGAACCGAGGTGCTCCCAAGCAAAGTCATGGCGTCCTCAATGGCTTCATATGCATGTGGAAGTTGGGCATTGAAAAAAAAAAGGTCCAAAGAGAACTGATATATTAAAATGAGTGTGCTAGTAAAGCTTATTGAAAGGACCATGTACTACCAAAAAGAAGAAGTAGATATGTCTTGAAAGAAGCACATCCAGAATATTTCTCATAGGCAAGGATGGTGAGATTTTTTCTCGTGTAATTTGGCTATGTCAGAAGAGACCAGTCCCTGGACAAGTACACCATGCTTGGGAAAGTAGAGGGACAATCACAAAGGCCCTCAAATGCGAAAATTGACACTGTGGCTCAAGCACTGGGCACAATACAAACAACAACAGAGCAATTTTGAAAAAGGCACAAGACCACAGAGTACTCCATTCGTAGTCCCTGGTGTTCCTATGAGCTGAAACTAACTGGATGTCACCTAATAGCAACACAGCATGCAAAAAAATCAAATATTTTCTGAGTTCAAGATCTGTTCTAGGCACTCTGCATATTGAATTCTTGTTTAAATCACATAAGAGCCACATTGCAGGTGACGGCGTCACTTGGACCATTGTACAGCTGAAGAATCTGAATCCCTGGGATTTTAAGGAATTCTCCCACATTGAATAGCTATTGCTGTTAGATGCCCTGGGGTCAGTTTGCAGAAGTAAATAAACTATCTGAACCTAGGTAGTGCATCTCTGAATCTGACACACACCAACTCTCCTGCCAAGCAGTTCTCCTGACAGTTCAATACTTATTTCTTGTCAGAATAAATCAGTCAGACTTCAGCAAACTTTAAGAACACTTCCTGGCAAATGGTAAGCACTGTGTAAATCATAATGATGGCGATGCTGATAACGATAGGCTTAATAATGTTTTGAAGAACAAATTGTCTTCCTTTACTTGGAAAAGATTTGACTAAGAAAAAACAGAACTCTAGTGTTCAAGCAGTCATTAGCACTGCCAAGATATCAAAAAACATGCCAGGTTCTAATGAATGAGTATTCCAGAGCACAGCTCTTGATGAGGAAGAAAGAGAATAGCCAGTTCTGGATTGCCATTTTTATCTGAAATCTCTGCTATCTGTTTCTAGAATGAGACAATATGCTTCTCCTATGGTTTTCCTAATGATGAACTAATTAAGGAGATGATGGATAACCACTGTCTCTTCCTCATAGTAAAACAGAGTAGGTGGGCCAACTCCCTAAGCAAAGGGGTGTGACAAATGAACAGCAGGGCAGCGCATCTGCCACCAGACACGTAGCCTCAGCTCCCAGCACGGGAAACTCAGCCCGTCTTTGCAATAGTCCTGTGATTAGATTTGCTCTCAATTATGGCCTTCCAGGTTGTTCAAATCCAGAAACTTCTACATCATCTCAAACATAAACTAAGCATGCTTAAGGACACAAATTGACATCTCAGTTCATTAATGGCAAAGTCTACTCAATCATGATAATTGAATTTCTGTTAAACCATCCTGGGAGGTAGCGTTTTACTCACACGAAAGGGAAGTCATTTTAGTGGCTGCCCTGAGAAATAGGACTCCATACATTGTAAGCTCAAAATTTCACCTCCACATATTATTTACCCCAAGCACCACCAGCAATACCGCCAGGCTTAGTGGTTCTGGATTTGAATTTTGCTTTTACTTTCAATAATATCATTACCAGAGATGTCTCAAGGATGGTGCATTGAGTATGAACTGTGCCAGGTAACACTATTACAGATGGTAATGTCTATAAATTATACAGTATTTCAGAAAACATAATGATTTTTTAAAATAAAAATCTCTGTAGTTAGCAATTAAAACATTTCTCACAAACTCACCTAACATGTACCGATATCTATATCTATACACATACACACACAGAAGGCCAAACTCCCTGCCAATTTACATAGTCTAACAAATCCCTTCATCTTTTATACTTTGGACATATTGTCAGGAGAGACCAGTCACGCTTGGTACAATGGACAGGCAGCAAATGAGACTCAGACTCAGACGTAGGAACAATCACAATGAAGGTGCAGGACATGCAGTGTCACGTTTGGTTTTCCTATGGGTTGGAGCCAACTAGCTGGTACCTTACAACAATAAATTTACTGTTTGAATTCTCTAAAACTTGCTAGTCAGAATTATCATTATTCCTCAAATTGCATGACGCTTCATACCACGTGACTTCATCTGCATGAACCAAAAGCTGTTGTTTTGTTGCCGTTGGTGACATAGTTTGTCAAATTTCATGGTATTTTAACCCTCACATTATGTCATTTGGTACTTATGAATCTATGCCAATAACCTTTTAAAGCAAAAATAAAGGAAAAGGAGAAAAAATAGAAAGCTTATATTCAGTTATTAATAATGTAACTATAAATGTAATTTACTGTAGAAAGACTTTATAAAACAATGTCATCACTTTCATGTGGTCAAAGGAATAAATTTTAAAAAGGAATAACTATATTGTATGATATGATTAAAATGAACAGTCACAAATACTACTAAGAATTTTGTGTGGTCTGATATGGCAGGTGGTCCACAAAACTGGGTATGGTGATGGAATGAGCTAACATCAAACCTCGTGATGCCATGGTTACTAGACTGGTGACTAATATTTAAACACTGAAATAAAAGTAGGGTCCAATTGTTGACAAGATGATACTAACAAGTGTCCGACTAATAAGACTTTCCTTTAAATTAAAATCTGGTAAGGCACACAAGTAACTAACGTGATAGTTGTTCTGATTGATTATAAATCCTTGAGGCTTATATTAGCTAGTAAGAGAGTTGGAGAGACAAAAACATTTTTAAACTAATATGCCATACACTCATTCATCATTCATTTAGTGAATAACTAACAGGTTAATGTTCATGGGTGCATTTAGGGTCAGAGTGAAAATGGAAAATATCAGATTTCATAGAAAAGCTGGCTATTGAAATTTACATTTCAGGTGAGATAGGATTATGAATGAAAGAGATAAGGGCGAGGAATGTTAAACACATAAAGTATCAGAGGTGAAGATAATTTATTTAGGTAGAGAATCAAGATTTATTTCTATCTAGCTAATGATTTTGCAACTTTCTGTAGTATAATAGAATGCTAGAGCCAGAAAATATTAGATATGAGAAGAATAAAAAGGATAAATGGGTTTCACTGTTTGGCAATCTTTTACTCCTTGAATGCTGGAGATGAAATTATCAATAAGAGGAAAGACAATGTATCCGTCTCAACTGACTAACATAACAACTATGCTACAAGTTCCCAGCTTAAAAATTTCTGGGATGTGCACTTTGGTAGACACTAGACTTCTAGACAGAAGGTCGATAATTTCAAGACATTCAAGAGTTCAATGATCTACTTTGAAAAAGCCACAACCATGAAAACCCTGTGGAACTCAATTGTATTCTGCACAGTGCAGTCAACATATGGCAAATCAAAATTGATAACAAATAACAGAAACAATAGAATAATAAAGGATCATGGGGAAAATACTTTGGGTTTTATGTTGACTGCCCAATGAGTAGGAGACAAGTGTCTGCACTGGAAAAGTAATGGCGATGGAGAGGAGCTAGAACACTGACCAATTGTTTGGGATACATTGACTATGTTTTACTTCCACCATCGTTTGATGCCCAGTGAATCCTGCAATATTGCAACCCAGAGGTCAATTTTGTTTTTAGTTCTCTCGAAAACTCTAGTTATTTATTTACTTATCTGTTTTTTTAGCATTCTAATTTAAAATTTTATTATAATACTTCCCTTTGAAATCTTTCGCTCAGCTCTTTTATTATAATTTCCTTTCATTTTAGCTATTCTATTTGAAGAGGAAGGGTCCGTGTCTTCTGACATTTTCTTTGGTCTTTTGTTCCTTCTCTGTCCTTTTCATGACCTTTTGATTTCTTCACATACAATACGCTTGATTCCACAACTCCCCTTATCTTTGATCAATTTTGTTCAAGGTGGTAAATTTATGTTTGAGATGTTGTCTAAAATCACCCAAGTAATACTGAAGGTCTCACATTAGCTATCTCGTATGTAGTTAAATTTTCCTCAGATTCAACTTTTACTTGCATTGTCACAATTCAGGTCTTTTCTGCCAACATTCCAGGATCTGGTTGTGATGGATGCTATTATGTTTCCTAATCATCTCTTTCCATACATATAGTGGATTCCTTGCTATGCATTCTATTAGATGAATGCATAGGATTCTATACACTTGTCATTTGTGTTGCTGGAAAAACACAATGAGTAAGTGGTTGCAATGATTAAGTGGTTGGTCTTGCAAACACTATCATGCAATCATCATCAATATTTTTCTTGTAAATACCATATTTTCTAGCATATCTTTTTTCGTAGTTTACAGTTTTGACGCTATAAACACAAGTTATTCTCAGTGAATTTTTGATTATGATTTCAATCAATTCTAGACTACAGAAATTTCTAAGGAGTTTCTAAAAATCTCCAATGACTTCATCTTTGGTGTTAGCAGTTAGTGTGTAAACTTTCATTATATTCCTATTAACTTGTCTTCATTGTCATGCTATGGATATTATCACCCTAAGGCTGTAGTTTGCATGAATCTTGAAATGTTCTTTTTGATGATGAAGAGCCTTTCTGTTTAATTGAGCACATCTGGCTTAGTAGACCATATGATTACTCATTCCAAAGTGACCAATAACTTCATTCCCAGTCATCAAGATCTAGGACATCTATCTTTGAATGTTCCAGTTAATTTTTGATATTTGTGTAGATTCTTTATTAGTGCATTTCACATTCCAATTATAAGTGGAGACATGCGATCTCTTTCTTCTCACACTGAGTCATCTTTGATTAGCCAATGTTGGTCTCAAAAGCTTTACTACACCCATTGTTAAAGTTAACTCCACTATGAGAAGGCAGGCTTCCCACAGTCTCCTTCTGATAGTCTTAAAACCTGGGATCATCTTATAGCCCGATAGCTGACATTGTTCTGCTGCTGGCCCTTAGATTTTCTTTCTTTTTTAAGTAGAGTCCCAGGCCCTTCTTCTTATAAGCTTTGCTGAAACTGTGGGCCCTGGATGAGGCAGCTGGTATTTGAAATTCTTCAGGCATAGCTTTTGGCATCATAACACTCAAGTCACCACAGTATGACAAATTGGCAGATGAGTGGGAAAGAAGTCCCATAGTCCCATCTTACTTCATTTAGAGTTGCTCATGGAAGCAGTTAAGTTCTCAGCAGTGACAAGGTGAATTGATATTAATCTATTAAGAAATAAGCTCCCATGGGAGTAAGAGGAGATCCTAGAACTATGGGTGCCTTCCGGACCTTCTCCAATTTATGGGTAGAAGTGGAGCTCCTCTTGCGAAGCATCCAAAAATTACCCAAAGAGTGACAATTATGATTTATTTATTTCAACTTACAGAAACTCAATGCCTGGTCTGGTGTTATCTTTGTGATTGCCTCCATATTTGAGTCAATCATTATTGACCCTGCAATCATCCCACTCAGGGAAGCCTCTGTCATTCTTGCAAACTCTTTCTTTCACCAAATAAAGTATCTTCCTTTAGCAACTGATCCCTGTTGATGCAGTACCTAAAGCAAGGAATTCGGTGAGACATTCAGGCATTTGTTGGCTAATTTTTAAATTTAAATTGACAAACCTTTCTTTTTGTCTCAATGTAAACTCTCTGCTTAAATATTTCTACTCTGATAACACTGCTGATAAATGAAATGCAGATGACACAGCACCCAGTTTCATAGCAACTGGTAAGCACTTGCAATATGATAAACTGACAGGTGGTGGCATGAGGCCTAGTCAGTTCTGCACATGCCAGACTTACAGACATGTTCTGCACATGCCAGACACAGGCCATCTTTGCTCCTGAATTCCTAACCTACTGGCAAGGGCCATCCTTTCTTCCTGCTCTATAAATAGGAGTCAGACCCACCATGGTCAAAAATCTTTCTTCCCTATTTCTACCCAACCTCCCATACTATGTTACAGTACTGTACTTTTCAATAAACTATTGAATTTCAGAACTTTGTCTTGACATCTTCAGGGCTCAAATGTAAATTGGAGAAATTTTTAAACAATATTACTTTTATTTTTATATCTACATAACCAAGATTCAGAATGCCCATTCAGTTTCTCTACTATCTCCCTGCGCACCCCTAATTTGTAGGCAGATGTTATTGGTGGTGGTGGTGTTAACTTTAGTGACCCTGTGTGCACAGGAAGAAGCACTGCCTGGTCCTGCACCATCCTCACAATTGTGTTTATACTTGAATCCATTCATGCTGCCAGTGAGTCAATTCTTTTGCCCTAGGTCTTTCTTTTTGTGGCTGTCCCTCTACTTTTACAAGTTACTGGTTTCTTTCCATTACTTGCCCCTTCTGACAACATGTCCAAAGTACATGAGATGAAGTCATGCCATCCTTGTCTCTAAGGAGCCTTCTGGCTGTAGTTCCTTCTGGACAGATTGTGGTATACTTTTTGCAGTCCATGTTATTATGAGTACCATTATTCTAAAGCATCCATTCTTCTTTGGTCTTAATTTGAACCAATTTCTATTTGCATATGAGTTCTTTGAAGGCAAGTTTCCATAAAGTTGATGCTACCTACCACATATTCTTCAACTACTTAAGCTTTGAATCATATTTCAATTCCCTATCATCCCGAATTTTCTTCACCTAAATTCTAGATCTAAAAACTTATCTCAATGCCACATACTATTTTCCTTTTCTAAGAAAGCCATCTTTATCCTAGTTGGGTTCCTTAAAGAAGAAAAACCAGTGTCATATAGATTTGAAATCTATATCAATAAAATGTCTCACACAACAGTAGAAGAAAGAAAATCCAGTCCAAGTTTTCACAACCTGGACGCTGAAGAGAGGGTGAATCCAAGATCTACAGTGTAGGGCTTTGTCTATAGCAGGGATTCTAAACCTGGGGGTTGTGATACATTTGAGAGTTGAACAATCTTTTCACAGGGGTTGCTGGATTCAAAACAGTAGCAAAATAATAGCAATGAAGTAGCAATGAAAACAATTTTATGGTTGGGGGTCCCCATGATATTAGGAAGTATATTAAAGGGTCGCAGCATTGGCAAGGTTGAGAACCACTGTTCTATTGAGACAAATGCTTAAAAGTTGGGCAATGCAGATGGCAAGCTGCTGAAGCCTCCTGAAGTTGGCATGCAATATGACAGGTCTGTGACTCTGTTCCAAAGAGGTTGATGATCCAGATTCAGGTTTCCCACAGTGTCCACTTATATAGGAAGTAGATCACACGCCAGAGGAAATTTCCTTTCAATGTGACCAGGAAGCTGTAACCTAAGTAAGGGTGTTGTGTTTCAACCTAGTCTTCTTATAACCAACTGCTTGCTTTCTCACAGAAGATCCCATTATAGAGTAGATTGCATTGTGCTAGGTCACATCAAGAGGAATTCCTGGGATCCAACTCCTGAAACACTGAAAATACTGTTCCAGCCAAGTTGACACAGAGCCAGACTATCACATATTTCTAAAATCTCCAATACTCGATTTAGAGAGAGGGGGAGCCCTTATAGTATAGCCCTTAAATATTTTAATGGTTTAAGTATTCAATTTCAATAGCTCTAAGGTCAATTAAAAGAACATTTTAATCGCTCTCTTGTTCTCAGCAGCTATGAGAGTTCTTGGTACGGGGCATATTCTTAAGAAATTTTTGTTGTTGGAGCCAGACCTATGCACCACTTAAAATCAGCTAAAGCCAAACAGCAGCTACTATCAGATATGAAAGAAAAGAGCTGGACCTCTAAGCTCATAAGGAAGCAGTTGTGTTTCTAATTAAATTTCAGACTTATTAGGAGGTTGTTTTGAGATTCCATGATAATGAGAAGTCTGGACACCGGGAGGAAGTGTAATACAGAAGTGGCTTTATCACATAAATCACAGAAGATTTTTTAAAAAATCACATACAACCTTGACCCAAGCAGTGTCATTGTATGCTCTACTAATGCGAACCACTTTGGAGAAAAGGACAGAAACAAAAATAATCTTTGCCTTACTTTTTTTCCCCCTTCAAAGTCATGATTTATTTAATGAGTCAAAAACAGGGATCTTTTTCAGGAAGTAAACTTGACAAGCTTAGGCTTATCTCCCTGTGACAGGAACAATAAACGGAGAGTCGAGAATGAAAGACTGAGGAAGAAAAGACGATTGTGATTTCAGTGTGTGTGTGGTTGCTTGAGGTCTATCTGAGTTTCTGCCCCTGAACTAGACTTGACTTCTTTGGGGAAGGAGAAAAGCTCACTGTTAAAGACAAGGCAGACTCTTGTGATTCCTGTGTCTTCTGGAGGGCAAATGACTCAACAAGACAGCACTTACTGAACTCATGGGAAAGAAAATAGACAGTGTTTGCTAACCTGGCATATAGCATTATGAGAGCCAGCTCCTCTCCTGGAAGCTGAAAAGGCAGGGGTCAGGAAATTTGAAGCCCTGAGCTCCCTCAAGCAAAGAGAGATCATGACATGGGAAGAATACAAATAAAGTCCAGGGCAATAGTTTAGGCATCTGATTTTTTAATACCTTGCTACCCCTTCCCAATTTGAATAAGGGATTAGGCACCACTGGGAAACAATGAAAGACAAGACTCTGCCCAGACACAATTATAGTACTGACTTGAGTCATATAATTTAATTTGTGAGTCATGTTTACTGTGGCACCACAATGCTTCTGCTACTTCAGTGGCAATAGGGGTCAATGTCATTACCTACCTCTCCCACTTTCTGGTCCCTCCTTTTGTTCATATTTTAGTATATGTGCTGCTGAAGCAAGCGCATTTTTGGTCATATTTTGAAAATACATTCATGATGAAGATATCTTTCCCAAAGTGAGTGTTTTATTTTGTATTTCTGACAAGAAGAAGAAGAAGATGATGAAGAAGAAGAGATTATTGTGATTACAGTCCAAATCCTTGAGGGTGGCTGTTGGTTATTTCGTACATAACATCTCATCATTCAATGATTCTATTGCTACGTTCTCTTAAAAGGAATGAAAGTCTTTTTGGATCTTGCCTGTAATGTTGTAAATTCAATTTATAGTAACAACACATAGGATTCATTAATTTGGGATCTGGGTTTGACTAAGACAAGAGAATTATTGGGTGACTATGATCTCTGCAAAGATGGTTGCTGTTTACTTAGAAATCATTGTCATGTGTACATAAAACATATTATTGAGAATTAGAGACTTTTCAATTATTTCCAAGGAGGAGTTCCAAGTCAGATTGAGCAAACAAGAGTCCAGATTCTTCTGTAGAAAACAAATAAAAGTATTCTTATTACTCATAAACTATTTTCTTTTTTCTTACTGTTCTACAGGAACAATTAAAAATACATTAAATAAACCTGGCCCCACCTTTCAAGAGAAACTGATTATGTTTTTTGTACATTTGTTTTCTTAGACTGTAGACTAATTGAAATAGATACTTTGTTAACATCATAAGTTTTAAATTTGTGACCTTTTATGAATATACTTAGGAGCTCTTGTAGTACCACTGTTAAGCCCAAAGTCAACAACCCAAGTGTCAGTGGTTCAAACCTGCCTTTCCACATCTGCAGAGAAAGATATGTCTCTCCGTTTCCATAAAGATTATCCCTTTGGAAACTGTACAGGATTGTGGTGAAGGGGCCTTAACTACCTATGAGTTAGAACTGACCTGCAATGGATCTTTTAATTTATATATATATATATATATATATAATTATAGCATCATATAAAATTTGAACCAATACTGGCGATTATATTACTCTTTGTTTAAACTAAACTGACAGAATAAGTTAAGATTGAGCATCTCAGAATATGCCAGAAAGTTTACAAAGAGTGTTGATTAAAACCATCTAAGTTTCTTACAGTGTATCTTCAAAAAACACACAGCCATAAAGTCAATTCTAACTCATAGTGACCCTATGAGACAGGGAATTCCAAGGTTGCAACTCTTTACTAGAAGAGATAGTAACAATCTTTCCATTGTGGAATGCCTGGTGCTTTCACATGGTCCTCCCTACATGATGCCTAAGCACTGTCTCACTCACATAGGGAATAAGCATAATATGTAAGAATGCAATCTATGTGCCCTTCTTAAGAAGCCTACACCAGGTGATGTACTTAAGAAACGAGTCCATTTCACTAGAATCATTTAATATCACTTTGTAAATCTTTCTATTGCATATCTCAAAACACTGGGACTTTGGGAAAATTTAAGAAATACAGTAAGTTTTTCTAAGCAGATATTATGCTGGGGATCATTAATGAAAATTTGAATTTGAGAAAAATAAACAGGACTAACATTTCCAGAATTTTTCATTTCTGAAATTAAAAACCAAATCCATTTTGAGGGGATTCTAACTCAATGTGATCTTATACAGTATTTTCAAGGCTGTACATCCATACAGAAGCAAAACACCTTGTCTTTCTCTTGCGGAGAGGCTGGTAGGTTGGAGTCACTGGTTTTGCTATTAGTATCCTAGCACTTACTGATTTCATCATTAAGACTGGAAGAGAGAATTAGCTCCTAGAGTATAGCTTCTTAAAGAGGGCTTTGTGCCAGAGTGGGCTGCAAGTTGTGTTGGTAACTGCAAGGTCAACAGTTTGAAACCACGTTTTTCCACTCCTACCAAAGTGTATAGTCTGAGAAACCCACAGGGGCTGTTCTTTTCTGCCATATAAGGTTGCTTTGAGCTGGAATCAGTGGCAGTGAGTTGGTTTGGTTTGAATATAGTTCTGGAGATGGAAACCAATCGATAAATACATGCCATGCTACTCACTGGTCATGATGCCCTTCAGCTCTGGTCAACGGACTCACGTCCAATATCCGGACAAGAAGTCTAGCTGTGTTAAAAGTTTATTCAAATTCCACTTCTAGAGTTTTGAAATAGTCTACCAATGTAATCTATGGGTAGCATTTATGAGCATCACACTAGTTTCCACTTCTATGCATTGTCCTCCTGAAGAATGTTAACCCACCTGGTGTACTAGATTGGGCCATTCATTTGCTTTCCAATTAGAGAGCTAGACTTTTCCCTTCTTTGATACAATGCACCCACCCTGACATCCCTAACTCTAGATTAATAGACATAACTTTCTTCCTCCTGCCAAGGGCAAATATGTGGTATTTCCTTACATTTTTAATTCATTTAAAACAATCTTTACTTTTTAAATAAGAATATTAGCACTCACAAAAGTTAGAGATATACTTACTCTTATCCCCACTTTAGAGCTAAGAAAATTCAGATAAAACAAATAAGGACCTTCACTATACATGTCTGACAACAAAACACATGTCTCTTTCCCCAAATTCCCACGTGAAATTAATTTGGAAATTAGTTCATATTTTTCTCATGTGCCCATAATGCAATTGGGAAGCTGAGGAGACATAAAAGGTTATCTGGTCAACTTCCGTTTAGCATTTCTAACAGGACAGAACTTGAGGTCTACTATGACCTCATTTTGGTCACATTCATCTTGGTACCATTTGTTGTCCTGCTTTATTTCTTTAATACTTTTATTGGGTGCTTTTACATATCTTTTCACAACCCTTACATTCATCCAGTGTTTGATAAAACTTTCTTAACAGTCATTTCTAATAAATAGAATAAAAAATCCAAGTTCACTGGAATCACATAAAATTCAACTCAGTGTCCCTTTACCAAGTTTCTGCAAATGCCTATCTTTGCAGAGCCCCGGTAGCATAAGTGATGGAGTGCAGGACTGCGGCCTGTGGACTTGGCGGTGGGTAGCGTCCATGACCACCAGAGGCAGTAATGCATACCTCCCCAAAAATGCATATCTTTATGGAAGCAGATAGTTCTATGAGTTTCTCCACCAACCTTGGAGGTAATAGTCTGGTGTTCACTAGATAAAAACATCAGGGATTAATCATCAATATATACCTTAAATATATTCCAAGGGAAAGCCCAAGGAATGAAATGTGACTGAGGTAGTAATGTGTATAGGGATAATGGAGCCCAGATGTTCAACAACAACAACAACAACAACCCTCTCCCAGCAGTTTTTACTGTGGATCAGAATCCCCCATGGGTACTTAAAAGGATGCAGAATAACGGTCTAATCCAAAGCCACCCTCTGGGCACTGACTCAGAAATCCTATAGGACAGAGTAGGATGTCTCTCTGGTGTCTGTAAATCTCTATGAGAGCAGGTGGCCTTATCTTTTGACCTCAGCGCAGCTGATGGGTTTGAACCATCAGCCTTGATGTTGTCAGCCTAACACTTAACCAGGTTCCATATCAGGGTTCATCAGGCTCCAACAATCTGGAGATTTGACTCAGCC
Organism: Nesogale talazaci; assembly: GCA_004026705.1. Taxonomy (NCBI): domain Eukaryota; kingdom Metazoa; phylum Chordata; class Mammalia; order Afrosoricida; family Tenrecidae; genus Nesogale; species Nesogale talazaci. The sequence continues at coordinate 112,127 of PVJH01000077.1, forward strand.
TGTCAGGGATGTGATTAAAATACGGAGTCCAGATATTTGATAAAGAAACTTGCTATTCAGATGCCAGGGGTTTGAGAGACAGTCCCTAACATTGTAGCTTTGAGTGAATGAAAGTTTTTAATCTCTTACTGAACCCCAAATTCCTCTTTGGAATAAGCTTTGAGTTAGAGATATGATAAAGTGATCATCAAGTGATCATCAGACTGTTGAAGACAGTAGGTATTTGCCTCCTTTTCTGTCCCACGGGCACTAATTGACATTTATCCTTAGCACAGTCACTTCCACAGCCCACACGTTTAATGATGGCTCAACCCTGTGGTTATAAGCTTCATAAATGGAAATATACACAGCGGTGGTGGCCTTTCATTTATATGCTCATTTCAAAGGGAAGCCAGAGCAGTTAGCTGCTCCGTCTGTTTACTAAACAGAGTTTAAGCAATGGGTGTAGACAGAGATCCTTTCAGTTTAATGTCTACCAGATGATTTAAAAAGTTTCCAGTTAGTTTCCTGCTCACAATGTAGCCAGCAAAGCGGTAATACCTGTACAATAATTAGAGTACAGCACGGGCTTAATTTATTCCAAACATTGCAAGATTTTCACATTAGCATTAATGGCTTGCTTATAGTGAAACCCTGGAGGCAACATAAAATAATAGGAGGCTAAAAAGTTATAGCTGAAAAGGAAGTGTTAAAAAAAATGTGCACACTGGTTGTGGGGTATTCCACCAAAAGATTGTGGTTCAATGTTCACATTGTTCTCTCCAGACAGTACTAATTTGTTTCCAATTAAAAGAAAATGGATTGCAAATGACTTCACAGAACAGCCTGGTCAAAGGAATAAGGCCTAGCTTATAATGTAGCCTAAGGAACAACTATTTGGCTGCAGGGTACAAATCGAGTCCTCCACGGAGCAGGCTAGCTTTGTCTGAAAAGGAGAGTGTATGCTTCTGTGGTGATGTAATTTATTGTGTAGCTGAAGCTAATTATTATCCTCGATTTGGGTAGTTTTGCAGAAGCTTATAGGTCTCCGTAATGGATAAAGATGAATAGACTTGCATCTCAACTCACTTGGAGTAATTGTTAATGTTTACTGTCATGTTTCTTAATATAAAGCCCCTTGTCCCCATCCCCAAATTCCTTGATATGAGAGGATAATTATTTCCTTATGATCCTTATCTCTTTGATATCTGTACAGTAAGCTAGGAGACGGTCATCTGATGTAGTAAAAGAAGACACGGGGGGAAAAGAATGGTTCCTAGTGATATGATAAGAGATATTGAAGAAGGTGACTCCTTCTGACCCTGACAAGTAAAAGTCAAATAATGCTTTCATCACTCATGTTTGTATTAAAATCCAGGAAGCCACTGAAATGTGGATGTTTTCACCTGGAAAAAGACTGTTGATTAAAAATAAGATGTGTGAGAAGCTTAACTCACCTACTTTCTCCTAATTGCCTTTACATGGTCCAGAGACACTGGGTCCTTGACAATCTTTAATTAGATGCACAGAATTTCTTTGCACATTTGGTAGAGAAAATCTGGGTCTCTGTGGAATTAATTAGCTCCAGGCCTTTAGAACCACTGGTCAAAAGAGTCTCTTTGTCATCAGAAGTGAATTGTTCTACATAAAGAGAATCCTCTGAACTGGGTCAAATACAATGAACAATTGACGAGTTCTCCTAAAATCTGACTTGCTACCTGTAAAGGCTTATCTGGAACCAAAGAACACAGATCCAAGTCAAACAGGTTAAAACCAAAGCAACGGATTTGTTTGGGCCAGAAAGTGAATTCTATTTAAGAGTCTAAGCTTCATGAATATGCATCTTCAACTTCCTGGATCTTAAAAGATGGTAGGAATGAACATACTGAGGAGCCATACATCCATCTCATTATTTTTTAAAGCATTTCTCTGAAAGCTAAATTGCCTTACTAATCCCAAACTAGGAAATTGGCAAAAAACTCTAAATTCACTGCCACGAAGTCGTTTCCAAGTCATAGCAATTCTATGAGACAGAGTTGATGCATTTGAATTATATTGCTGACCAAGAATGTTAAACACACATGGACTATCCAAAGAACAAATAAGTCAATCTTGGAAGAAGGACAGCTGAAATGCTCCTTGGAAGTGAGAAAGGGCAGACTATGTCTCATATACTTTGAGCATGTTATAGGGAGAGATCAATTCCTGAAGAAGTATGAGGGGATACCCTCCCTAAAACGAAAAAAAGGCTTTCCTAAGTGGAGTTTTCATAGTGCTCATTTTCCTACTAAGCAAGCATGGAGCAAATTGCTCTGAGTTAGTGCACCTTGTGACGTCACCTAGGAAGGTTCTCTTGGGTCACAGTGATTTTTTTCATAGCTGCGGTTTCACTCAAACCTCATTTTTTGTGAGGGACAATTTAAGAGAAGTGAAATTTTGTTTTCTGCATGGGAAAAGTGTTTCAGAAACTGTTGTGATGTTGAACACAGCTTACAAGGACAGTACTATGGGGAGCACTCAAGTGTACCAGTGGTTTTCTTGTCTAAAAAAAGGTGAAATGTCAATTGATGAAAAACCTTTTTTCCAGACAGCTGTCAACATCTGGAACAAAGATGTGTACAAAATCCATGCACTTGTGCTCAAAGTTTGATGATGGACTACTAAGGTGAGGGTGAAGTTTCCAGACTATCTTGGAGATTGGTTCAGGGAAAGTACACAGAAGATTTGGGAATGAGAAGGGTCACTGTAATTTGTGTCTTCAGACAGAGCAAGAAAAACGGTGTCCACTGGAAAAATGGTATGCTTTGAAAGAACAGCTCCAGAATAACCCAGAATAACCTTTTTCCAAGGTCATTACTGATGATGAGACATGGTGCTAGTCTTACAACCAGGAAAGTAAACATCAACCAAGCCAGTAGAAGACATCATATCATCTCATCCTTAACAAAGACCATCAAATGAAGTCAAAGATCAAGCCAGGGCTCAGTTGATATGAGGGTGCTAGTGCATTTGCAGTTAATCCGACCAGTATAAACTGCTTATGAAGCTTTATATAATGAGGTTTTGAAAAGATTGCACAACAGTGTGCAGCAAAAATGGCCTGACTTGTGGCAGATGGGGGACTGGTTTTGCAACCAAGATTCAACACATCTGCTCCTGCAGGCACACCTCAGTGTGCCAATTTGGTTGCAAATAAACCCTAGGATACCTCTCTTGGCTCATGCCCCTGACTCACTGACCTCATTCTATTTAACTTCTTTTTGTTTCCCAAAATACAGAGGTACCTGAAAGAGCAGCAGTTTGTCTATAAAGAAAAAAATGTGTTCCTATTAATATTACAGTCTCAAATGCTACATAGATTAATTATCAGTCAGGGTCCTCTTGCTGGTAGTAGGTTTTTTGGTGTCTTTTTTTATAATTAATTATACAAATCCAAATATACAAATATTTAAACTCATCTATTTCACTAGCTACCTCTCGATTTAAAGAATGGGAGAAAAAAACCTCTCTGATAAAGGTTCATTTTATGCAGTAAAACTTCCAAAAGTTTGCTGAAAAATGTGACTATCTTTTCACATTTACTCCACCCCCTGGTAAATTTTTTGAAACCCCATCCTACTTGATTTTTCCTTTTAGAAATGATGTTTTAGCAGTAGCTAAACTGCATTTTTAGCACAGTCCCTTATAAAACATAAGCTGATCCTCTCCTTGTGCGCATAGGCTTCTTAGAAAATTTTCTTCACCCAGAAATATGTCTGGATAAATCACTAAGAATGAACTCTTTGTTATGTTGCAGAGATTTCTGTTTTTTCTTGCCTATGATCTTTGTATTTACTATTCTCTCTTCTGAAATTCTCCACTTTCTAAAATGCACACCTTGCCCCTCCTCATAGGCTCCACTTAAATGGCATTTTTGTAGAAGATAATGCAACTTGAAATAAGATCTTCCCCATCACTTTCCACACATGTCTGTCAGCGGTTGTACTCTGGTGATGTATGTGTTGCTTATCCTATTGAACTTGGCATTAGTCCTTGACTGATGCCTCCAATGAAATGCTCAAAGGTTCAAACACAGAGTTGCCCTGAAAAAGGGGCCTTCTGATCTGCTTCCGAAAGGGCACAGCCACCAAACCCTATGGATCACAGTCGACTTTGCAACATATAGGGTCAGAATGAATCAGAATGGACTCAGCATCAACTAGCTTTTATAGTTGACATTATTTTTTAATGTGTCTTTTTCCTTCTACTAAAAGACAAATTCCCCCAAGATCAAGGACAGCATCCATCTGTTGGGATTTATATCTGTATCTGATCAAATTTCTAGATATAATCTGTATCAATGGCTACAAACAAAAAATCAGATAGAAAACCCTTGAGGGAACACATAGGGGCAGTTCTACCCCATCCCTTTGAATCACAGTGAACTCAGTGGCAGTGATTTGGCTTTACTATCTGCCACTGTCTCCTCTGGCAACACTAGCTGAGTACCTACCAATTCTACTTAACTAAATAAAATACCAACGTAAAGTAAAATTCTATGCCCTGACCTTCTAAAGTTTCCCTGGCATGAGTAGGTCCATAACTGAATCAATTTATGTAATAGCTGTGTGTGTGTGTGTGAAAGGGGATATGTAATAATCCAGGCTTAAAACTGAGATATGGGAGTGAAATGACTTGCTGAGGGCTACTACTTCTGCACTAAATGCCAAATGAAGATCACACCTCAAATTTCTCAGTTAATTTTTTTTTCCTTAGAGAAATAACCATGAAAGTGTCTATAACCCAGAAGGCTACTAGAAGTCTGGCTAAAGGCTTAGAGTTAAAGTAAATGTTATTTTTAAAACTTGAATGAGAAACAGAATTTTCTGGGTGCTGAGGAAGTAGCTATCTGTACTTGGCAACAAGTGGCTCTTAGAGCAGACGACCTGTCAAACTGAACGGAGTTGAGAGAACATAATTAACTCGCGTTGTAAAGAAGGATGCTTTATGTAAGATGTGAAAGGTTGCTCAATGCACATTTGGGATGGACATCACAAAGAGTCTTTCAAATAGGTAACTTCTGTTTAGAAATCACAGCATCAGGCTTTGTTCACTAGTATTCCTTTGCGACCTGTGGGAAGGTTAGCAGAATAATTAGCGCCTGGATTTCTAGGTCAACACAAACACACTGTAAACTGTAGTCATCTGCTGGAACATCTGATTTGTTCTCTCTTCCTTTTTTATGGCACCTCTGCATCCAGACCTTGCACAATGGGGGGTCTAAATAAAGCAAAATGAGAGAAAGTTGGCAATTGTTTTTGAATTCCTAAAGAAGACTTGGAGTCATTTATAAATGCCACCCTGACATCATTTATGTTGTTGCTGTTGTTGTTGTTGTTGTTTTGGCTTTGTTTGTTTTTATTACTAGTACAATGGAACATGGTGCACTTTTACAAATGCATTTCCACAGACGAGTATATAATGTGTGGATTTGAAAGGTAACACAAGTTGAGGTGCAAAAAAATGAAAGTTTTTTAAATGGGAAACATCTACTCTCTTTTGAATTTAATGGAGGTCTACAAAGGATCCTAAATAACCTATTCCTTTGCCTTCTTAGAATCAGAAGTCACTGCCATGGCTTGACTCCCACTGATAGAGAATTGTGGATTCCCTAACTGTGATGTTTTCTTACCCCAACAATTTCATTGGCATATAAACTTCACATACTATACAATTCAATAATTCAATCACATCAAGGTGGGCTTCGCAATAATCACATACCAATTTTTGGACATGTTCTATATTCTTGTGTTCTATATTGTACATTCATTATTACTAGCTCCCCATGCCCCCCATCTACCCTACTATTCCCCTAAAGACTGATTAATCCATAGTCTATAGTTCCTCATCCTCAAGGCACACACATCTATAATATGACTATATATTTATCTATTCTGAGTTTCATGTACAGAAAAAATTTAATTTTAGAAAGCTAACAGCAATGCAAAATAAAAACCTCAAAAGAAAAGAAAATTAAAACAATAGAACAAATTTAAACAGATCATAACGGGGAGTCAAACGGTAAGCTGCTACATTTTAGCCTGACTACATCTATCACAATCTACTGTATAATGCATTCTTCACAATAACTAAGCTATGCACATTCCTGGTCTATTGTCAGAGAAGATTCACCAGGGGCTTAATCCACATGTAACTCATTATGTGAGCAGAAAGTCAAGTTTACTAATAACCCAATGCTCCCCTTTCCACTACACCACAGCTCTCAACATTCTTCTTATGCTGAAAAATAAATGAAGACTGTTCTATATGTTCTTCAGTAGGGGAAACAGTTCAGAAATGCGTTTCCTTGATTATAAAGAAATTCATAATTATTTATGTTCTATTAGAGAGATTTCTCAGTTTGGTTAAATATAGCTCATGCAACAGATAAAAATAAATATTCTGAATATATGTATACACATATATAAGTGTATATATATATAAATATATATAAATTTTCCTGTTCTTGACTTTTCATGTACTAACTCCTCAGGAGATAAAAGGAACTGAATTCTTTCCAAAGGATTTTCTTTTCTTTTTAAAATCTCACATAAAAATGTAGGAATTATTCAAGAACTTTTTTTTATATTACTGGGTCTAATTTGGGGGAACCAAAAATTTGATAGGCTCCCTCCTTGACGTAGATGGAAGTTCATATTTCCTTGGAAAAATTGAAGAAATTGGCAAATGATTTTGAATGCCTATATTTCTGATGGGACATAAGGATAAACTGTAAAAAAAGAGTTACAGAAGGTAACACTAGGAATATTTGTGCAATATCAAATCAAAGTAAATCCAATGCTATGAAACAAATTCCAACACATAGTCAAACTACTGAACATTCTGACCAGTCAAATTGACATAATATTCAACTATCACAAATACCTATTACATCAGTCCTTCCTGGCTGTAAATAGAACTCATGTAAGGTGGTTCAAATGAAAACAACAACAACAAAATAAAAACCAACTTTAATTATTTCATTCTATTTCCAGAAGTGCCAACAGGGTTGCGGAAACAAATGCACCTAAATAAGAGATAATGTGTACTCTGAAAATGATGGCACAAGGAAAGGAGTCTGGAAAATGTCCATGAAATCTGGAGGGAGTCTGCCCTTCCCAAAATTCTCATACAGTGGCATCACTTCTATTCTGAATCATGAGACCCTAAAAGGGAGAGTAGAATTACTCTTGTGAGGTTCAAAGACAGTGGCTCTTTATGGGAGTACAAAGACTCATCTTTCTCCCTCAGAATAGCTGGTGGTTTTGAACTGTTGACCTTGGGTTAGCAACCCAAGAAGCCAACCACCCCACCAGATCTCAGAAGTTCTGGTTTGGCAGAAATACAATTACTGCTAGAATCAGCACCTAAGCTGAAAGACAGTGGAAAGAAAGTACTCTACTAATTCTTTTCAGACCTTTAGTCTATCAGTGTCTCAATTTTACCATACTCAATTGGAAACCAACCAAGTAGCTGACAGGAGACCCTGGAAACCACAGTTCTCAGTGGTCATCCTGGTAGGACATCAGGCTAGACATATGGGAAGATCTGTGGAAGAGAACAAAGTGAAGATCACTAAGCTCATTAACTTTGACCCAAGAATGGAGATAAGGTCCTAGGGGTCTTTACTCCACCTCTTACACCGACCTCCAGAGTTTATGTATCATTATCTCCATACTTAGCTGAAAGATAAAACTCAAAGGTAGATTTATCAAAGTGACCATGTCTTCCTCATTCTTGTCTACTCATCCATATTGGTCTCATTTTCTTTCCTCAACAGGATGTATCCAGTCTTGTGCCCTGCACTTACCATTTCTTCTGCTGAATGCACCATTCCCTCAGAGTTCTGTATGGTTTGTTGCTTTGGCTAACTCTTCAGAGGCATCCCTCTCCAGTTTTGTTTTTTTTGTCTTTATCCTGAACTCCATGTCATACCTTAGATAGCATTTACATGCTGTATATTGTCAACACCACAATTTAAATAGAGTAGCCCAGTCTTGTTATTGTCAACAATTCTTAGTGCTTCACAAATTAAAACATGCTTAATAAACACCTTAATGTTTGAGAATAGGGCAGGCTCAGGCTTTGAACTCTTGTGTCTTCTTCAAAAACTTCTGACTCATTGTAAGATAAAATTCCATGAAAATTGAGTCTAAGGGCAATATATAATCCACTCAACAATTCAATTACCAGAAAAACAATAACAAAAACAAAACACTACACACACACACACACACACACACTCACACACGTATGCACCACCAAGTTGATATCATTAGGAAAAGCAGGATTGTTTGACTACATCCTAAATTGGATTGAAGGCTACTCCCCTTGTCCACCACCCCATGCCGCCTGCCAAATTCATGTGCACCTAGAACCTCAGGGTATGATCCTATTTGCAATAAGGTCTTTGTGGGTGTGACTTATTCGGTTAAGGTCAAGTTGAATGGACAAGAGTGAGCCTTGCCTCTTATATAACCAGTGCTTTTAAGGGAAAAGTCCAACAGACACGATGGGAAAAAAAAAATGATCCCATGATGACGTAAGTAGAGACCATCATGATGTAAGGTTAAGATCAAAAAAGCCAAGAATTATCAGCAGACGCCAGAAAGTAGAATGAAAGAAAATGCAAAACCAAAATCACTGCCGCTGAGTGTAATGCAACTGCCAGCAACACTGTCGAACAGGATAGAATGATCCCTGTGGATTTGGGGACAATAACTTGCTCAGAGGGGGCCACACGCCTCATCTTTCTCTGGTGGAGAGGATAGTGCAAACAAACTGCTGGCTTTTCGGCTGGCAGCACCAAGCATAACCCATCATATCACCAGTGATCTTAGGACACAAAAGGAAATAGACTTTCTCCGAAACTCTCAGAGAGATCAAGAGCCTGCTAGATACCATGAGTTTGGATGTCCAGCCTACAGAAAAGGATGCAAATACATTTATTTTAAGAAAAACATTGTAATTACTCCATTGGGGATAATTTGCTATGGTAGACCCAGGAAGTTTCTACAGGTATGAAAAAAAGTCCCAATAACGGAGTAGGAAGTTGTTTCAAGTTTTTCTCTCCCTTCTGCCTACACACACACACACACACACACACACACACACACACACACTCACTCACACACTTTGACTCCCCCCACGGAGAAAAAACTGACATGTGTGTACTGAATTCCACACAGTCACATCCAGGCCAGGCAGAGAAGCAGATGATGTAGACCCACTGCGTATCCAGATGGGGACTTTGACACCAAACAGAGCTGTTTGTGCAGATCTTGCAGCCAGCTCGGAGGTTCTGGGAGGCCTTTCTCATTCACTGCCGGTGTTCACAGAAAGAGAACCAACTGGGAACTTCAACCGAGTGCTGCTATAAATCACAGCATGGAGACAGAGTGGGTGCATGCTGTACTGGTATCATTCTCCACTGACGGCTTGGCTACAGAGGACACGTTTCTCTCTCTTTAATTAAGCTCCTCTTTTGGTATTTTTAATGGGAAATGTTGTAAAGCACATAAGAGAACGAAACCTGTTTTCTAGAAAGCACTTCTGCATGAAAGGGAGAATTGACCATGTGATCTCTTCTCTGTAAGGAGGCTCCTGTTTATTAGCTTTTAAAATGATAGATGTGATCGTGGTGGAAGTATGGACAGAGATGGTTTTTGTGGCCAGCTGACCAAAGCCTCAGCTTGTGGAAGAAAAGGAGAATTTGGGAGGTTAACATTGGCAACACTTCAACTTTCTGAGCTCATGTCTTCATGATCCTGAATGGGCTAGTAGTTAGATTTTATAATGATCAAGTAATAAACCAGTCTAGTACACAAGCTAAGATGGGGATAAGGAAGAGACTTTGTGCTTCCAATGTGGATCGTCTCGAGGTAGAACGTGAATGATTTCTGTCAATCATATGTTTCCATCAGCAGAACACCAGTGGCCAGCCTGGCAGTGATACTTGCTCTGTAGGAACCATCTAACGCAGAAGAGTGCTGAGTTGGACATTCTCATTGCTTTTTACCATCTTCATATTTTTTTTGAAATTTGTTTTCATTATATTTAAAATATATCCCTCTTTGGGAAGAACCTAGACCCCTTCTTTTGGTCTAAGCACCATGCTGAGTGGGAATCCACTTGCAGCCACTATGAGGGGCAGTCCATGTGATTCTGTCATGCTGCAGACTTGTTTGGGACCAGCTCCTGGTTGATGCATGGTCTGATTCATTTTTTTCTCACACATGAGCGCTATGTCAGGGCAAAGCTCAGTGTTGGCAGCCTGGGCTTCTGGACTTAAACCTCTCTTTTAGGTGGGCAGGGGGGAATGTGGCCCTTTTTATGATCTTGGGTCTCTTGTGTACTTCCCCATTGCTTGCTCCTGGGGAAAGGCTGGTTTATCTGGTCTTGCTGTGAGTTACTTATGAGACCCTGACATAGTATCTCTGTCCCTCTCCCTGTGACAAAGACTAGCAAATAGTACATATTTTGCTGTCCTTTTCTGAACTCTCTAGCTCTGAAGTTTCATTTTCTCCCTAATCATGTTCAACTTTTCTTCTTCCCTTTTCGTGTTTTATGACTTTGAAACTTATTTTAGTTTTGAAGCAGGAAAAGTTCAAGATTTTTTCGATGAGGGTGTAAAGAACTAGAGTGAATGCAATGCAATAGCATATTTTCTTAGAGGAGAGAAAAATATCCTACCTGTTTTAAGCCCTGAGAACAAGTTTGTTCATTAGCAGAAATTCTGAGATTCAAATTACATGAGTTGATTGAGAAGACAGCTTTGTCCAGAAAGGTGACTATGAGGGTGGACTCTGGATTCCTTCGTTTATTGGCAGGTCAGTCACTTACTTGCTCTTGATTGGGCATCTGCTTACTGAGAAGTGCAGTGTGACTTCTTACTTCAGATAGTAAGTTGTCATGATGGTTGTTCGCTTCAGTCAAGTTAGCTCTGACCCATGGCAACTTTTTGCTCAATAGTAGAAAACATGGCCTATGCCGATGCCATCCGCATGTGTGAATATGTCACGGGGCTCTAGGCCCACTCCATCTCACTCTGGGTGGAATGTCTTTATTGCTCTTTATTTTACTCAACACAATGCCTTCCTCCTGTGAGGGATCCTTTCTGACGACATGCCCCAAACCAGCCAGTCAGTCAATATTCGGCTGGGATCCCTCAACTTTCATCAGTGAATATTTAGAAGCAGATCATTCTGCCTTTCTTCACATTCTGTCTTAGTCTGGAAGCTGTGCTGAAACCTACCTACCAAGGCTGACCCAGGATGTGAAGCAGTGGTGACGTTGCTTCCATTACATGTCAATAGGGAAGCCAGAGGTAGCAACATGCAAACCAACCCAGGAGGACAAGCTGGTAGACAGACTGATCTATGATTGGTGTCTATAGTACTCAGTGAGTAGGAATAATTCTTACTAGGAATTTGAAGTTTGCAAGATAATCAATATATGACTGCATAGCAACATTTCTGAAAGTTTGCAAATTGTGACACGAGTTTCCTTTCCCCCCCTTTGAATATCAAAAGCACATTTGGTGTTCAAAAATTCCAAACCTCACTGTGAACACTATAATTGTATTATTTTTCATCTAAAATGCAGGCATGCTGAGAAGAATTACATCAGTTTAAGGTGCAGGCTCTGACATAAGCATTCCTAATATTTCCTGATGTCTCTATGCTCGCATTAGGGCTGTGAATCATATGGCTACATTTAAACAGAGCAGATTCTGCTAAGGATAAGGCTTACATGAAAATGAAGTATATTTTTCACTCCCTATTCACTCTTCCATCCTATGAATGTCAGTGAGAATTATGTATTATATAAAGAAACATAGATCACTATTTTTATCTACCACACAGTGCATTTGAATATCCTTTGGTATTAGATTTCTTTCCTTTTAATATTCCCTGAACACAGCAAAAAAAATAACAAAAAGAAAGCCAGACCCACTGCTATGATTGTGGATCTGACTTACAGCGATCTTGTGGAAGGTTTCTCTAAAGTGATAAATATTCAGGGGAACTTTTTTCTCCCTCAGAACTGTTGGTGGATTTGTTGGTGGATTTGAACTGTTGCTGGATTTGACCTATTGATCAGCAGCCAAATGCTTGCCAAACAGCACCACCAGGCTTTGCTTGTTTGTTTTGTGAGCACACCAAAACCACTGGTGCAGAATTGATCGAGGCTGCAGTAGGTGCTTAATACAAATGCAGGAGATGGATGTTTGAGGCCCCAGGCTCTTCTTCTGCTTCCCCTAGAGCTGACGATCCATGTTTGTACCTCCTTAGTTACCTGACAATGCCAATGAAAGGAAACCGGTTTCCAAATCTGCAGCATGCTTTGTGTTTGTTCATTTGAAACGAGTTTATGTGTTAAAAAAAGAATTTAAGTTAGTTTCAATTTTACTTTTCCCTGTCTGATAACCACCCAGACCAGTGTTTAGATCAGAGGGGTAAGGATCTGGAAGGTTGTTTTAAGGCTCGCTCTCTCTCTCTCTCTCTCTCTCTCTCTCTCTTTCTCTCTCTTTTAAAAGCTTATTCATTTTTATTTTTTTTCTTTGTAGAATATAACACAAAGAAAAATATGCTCTATGTAATCACACAGCCCATCTCATCAAAGCAGTAATTCCTCTGAGTCTACCTTATTCAATCTTTAATTCTTGTCTAGTCTCTAGCAAATCACTTCATTTCTTCACAACACTCACCTTCTTATCCATGTTAATGTAGCAGTGCTTTCCTAGGAAGAGAGGAACCTAACCTTGGCACAGGGAAATGATCACAAACTCTGATCTTGAAAAATAATTCAGAATTGATATTACTTGCTCTGTCCTGTATCTACAGCATTTGATTCAATATGACTCATATGTGGCTAGGATATAATGCATAATATTGATTTTGATTTTTCCCCCTCCAGGCCGTGTCTTACTTCCTAGCCTTGATCTTAAAAGTAAGATAGATGTTAGGCATTATTATCTAGCAGAAGGAGTAAAAAATCAATTTTATCTCCTGGCACTTCATTTCCTATCCCTGCCATGGCCAGGCTGTAACACTGTAAGCTCGCATTTACTTATTAAAGAAGAGGATGCTAGTCACTTCTCAGAATATACTAGTCTCTTTGTGGAATCAGGTGCTTCTTTTCAGATGGCAAATTCACAATGATAATCAGTGAATGTGCTCTCTGACACTGATCATAATATTTTAGAACCATTTCTGTAATAGTGACCGATTTAAAACAACTCTTATTAATTTGAATATTTTCTAGATTTATAGAAGAATCGTGAAGATAGCTCAGAATGTTTGGGATACTTTTCCTCTAGCATCCCCTAGCATTAACCAACCTGACAAACATTTCTCGACTGCTATTACCTAACGTGCAAACCATATTAAGATCTGCACAATTTTCCCACCTGTATTTCTTTTTTGTTCCAAGGTCCAATTCAAGATATTACATTTTATTAAGACATCTTAATAAAATCTTTTGTTCTACACACACACACACACACACACACTTGCACATGCATTTTGCACATATTCGCTAGTGGCAAGAATATAAAAGGAACTGAACACCAAATTATAGGGATTTATTATTATTGTTATTTACATTTTAAATACTTGGTAAAGGAAAGACTTTTGATGAGCCATTAATAACAATGAAACAGTTTGCTGCTTCATTGTCAAGACACACAGATGCATTTCAATCAAGAGAAGGTAAAAGCAAAAACTGCTATGAACAATAAATAATTGAAGTTTACAAGTGTTGCATTTGTTCAAAAAATAGACAGTCAAAGTTTATACTGGTAGCAACCTTTTTCTCAATAGTATTGTTAAAAGTTCTATGGGAAATTTGATTTTACAGCAACGACACCTCTCATTTCTCATAAGTCTACTGTAGTCCTTCCATGTTTGGTTACTTGGTTTCCTAGTTTTCAAATGGGACAGCCCCCCCCCAATTTCTTATTTAAATTAATAGACCGACCCACTGCATAGGACCAGTAGCTTCATCATTGTGCAATATCTTGTGTGAATAGTTGGAAACCCACTGATCTGTTTATTTCAGTCGCCTTATCACTCCAAAGTTGATGGCCAATTACTCATTTTCCATCTAGAGCTTTGGGATCCGGGTAAAATGGAAGGATATACTGAAGCAGAGATCAATGGTAACACACCAGCTTCTTTTCACTACAGCTTTGTGTCGGGACTGGGCTTAGTACTTTTGTTCCTGTTGGAACATACAAATGTGTCCGTTTTTACTGTAATATTGCCCTAATTTGGGGGAAGGGACTTTCTCCTTCTTTTTTAAGTTGGGAAAGAATAGACTTGTGTGATTATGGACTAACGGAAGTCTTCCTAGGAAGGAAGAAGATTAAAGCTACCGGTAAACAAAGTTTGCTGATGAAGAAAATTCCACATAAGACTGAATATCTTACAGTCTTGATAAAAAAATAAAAGAACTAATCTGACCATGAGGAAGGTCATCATTTTTCTTATATATCCAAAGGATGAAGATAAATAGAATCTATGGAGCCTCACTTCCTGACAATTTCATTATTCAGCATTCTGTATTTATGAAAACTTGAAAAATTCTCAGAGGCCCTTCTGATGGTCTGTTCCCCATGTGGGGCCACATCCAGGCCTCAACACCTTCCCTGCGCCACACAGAACAACACTGGAGGGCTGGTGATGATCTAGGCAGGCAGTCAAAGGATGGTGGCTGACCAGCCACCCAGGACAGTCTCCTGTTCATTTCTGATGGCATGGTCTGGAGATGGAGGACACCATTAGACAGCAGTGATATATGGCCGCAGGTGATCAGGACAGGCAGGGCAAGGCTGCCCAGAGGTCAGGTAGCTCAGAAGGTAGAGGTGGTCAGGGGAAGACAGAGTAAGGAGGATCATGGTTTTGTGGGACCCCGATGAGAAAAACATGAGGGCAATTTCCAATCATGGCAGATGTTAAGAGAGAGTGTGAGTGTGTAGCCCATAACAGTGAACCATCACCAGCTCCCCCATCTTGCCACAACCCCAATATCTGCAGATCCACAGCTGGAGAAGAGGATGGAGATGAAGGGCTGAGAAAACAGAGATGAAGGAGTTCATATACGATCTCTGGAGTCCCTGCTGGCATGAGACAGAAGCCAGGCATGTCTCCACATTCCATCCTTTTTATCTATTTTGATACAAACTGTCCCACTGAACTTTACATGTATAGTGGAATCCATAATTTGCTGCAACAGCTACACAGAATGCACAGACCATTCTCACCACCAAGATTAGGAGAATTGACAGGTTACCAACAGTCAGGATCAGTCAACAGTAAGAGCAGAGTCATAGTCTGTAGCAACCTCTTCCCTCAGCCATCAACCAAGGTTCTCTCTGGTCTTCTGCCATGTGATCCTCTTGCCTCCATGGACCAGGAAACCCCTGTTGCTCCTTCACACATTCCTATAGAATTGGCTTGACTCCTCCCCTCTGTCTCATGGCTTCCTGGCCTCAGACTGTGGTCAAGGTCTGGATTATTTGCTCTGCCCTGCAGTCTCTGATGTCTCTGGTCTCCCTCTGCATCACTTCAGACAGAGATTTAGAATGTTCTCTCCTGAGACTTCTCTCTCTTCCTGCCAAGACAACTCATCGTCATAGGCAGGGACATGGCAATGACAACTGATCCGTCTTCTTACACACGTCTTATCTTTGTACTCTCGTTCAACCCTTTGGTGGGAGTTCATGAAAACATTGCTCTGCCCAGATGAACCCTCACAATTTCATATTTTGTTTTCATTGCAGATCAAAGCATCATAGAGAAAGGAAATCTGAATTATTCAACCAAAAGAGAGGAAAAAATCCACAACAATGCTTTCTGAGACATGTGTAAAAGAGTCTTGAGTTCCAAAGGTTTGTGTTTGGTGGTCAGGGACCAGGGGATCACGAGTGTTGGTGACAGGGCCCAGCCTCTGACTCTTGCACCATACCATTTTGACAGGAGTAGAGACCTAAGTCTTTCTCCCATGGAGCAATAGTGATTTCAAACTGCTGGCTTTGTTGTTCACAGCCCAACATGTAGTCACTATGCCACCGGGGCTTCTAGGATCACAACAGCTTTCTAGAATGGCCTACTCTTTGGAACCCAATCACCTCGCTAAGTGAGGAGTAGTTATAGATACTGAAATATTTGTAATGAATTCAAGGTAGGAATGTTAGCACAATTCATGATAAATGATGCACATTTCCCCTATTGTTTAGGAGGCATATTTGTATACTAATCGTTATATAGGGACTATATTAAACTGAGCTCGAAGAACATGATGAAAAGTTAGCATGCGTGCTAGGATCATGGCAAATGAAATGGATTTTTAAGAGGTGTCTACCAAAACCTAACCCACTGCTAGCAAGTGGATTTCCATCTCTTAGTGAGAATTCCCTAAGCGGTAATCCTTTAGGAAAGCAGATTAGATACAAAAAAACCTCACTCACTGCCATCAAGTTGATGTTTAACCCATGATCTGATTGGACATGGTGGAATTGTCCCACAGAGTTACAAATACTTTTCCTCTTTAACATGGGTAATAAGTCCCTTGCTTCTTCCTCAGCCTTGGCAGTTTTGAACTCCCAACTTTGCAGGTCAGGGCCCAACCCATAATCACTACATCACTAGGACTCATTTACTATATTATATGTAAATCATAAATAATGATACAATGTAGTGTAAGATACTATACTGGTTACACATATATAATTCTATACTATTATGAAATGCTAATACATAATATATCTTAACAATATATAGTTATAATTTTTCTTCACCACTCAGGGCACAGCAGTCAGGACTGTGGATACTAGATTGAATCAATATTGAAAATTTTTTTCTAAGATGTGAATGGCAGAATGGTGATAAAATTCAATGCTTTCAGTTAATAAGGTTTGAAATGAGGTAGGAGATGAGCTCTGGACAGGCTAAAAAAGGTAATGACATCAGGAGAAGTCAAACAGTAACCGAGTGAAAAAAAGGAAAGTGGCAATAGGGAAAACAATTAAGCCATAATTATATGTTCGGATTGCCTATATAATTGAGAGTTAACCAAGGGCTGATTATTTAATCTTATCCATGTCTCTCCATCTCCTTTCCAAAATGTTCAAGCATTTAACTACATTACAAGATTGTGAGGAAAACTACATACAAGAAAAGGCACTTATTCTCTTTTGAGAAAGCATCAGGATTATTATTTTTTCATCTTGCTATTCTGACTCACCAGACATAGGGTTAAATAACTCGGTTGACTTTAGGAATATACTTTGAGTGAGCATGCTACTGTTTACTGCCTGTTCAGATGAAGACCCGTTTCATCTTCTTTCAAGGATCAAGCCAGGGATAGTTTATGGTAAACACAGAAAATGCCTTACAGAAAATTACTGTTTTAACAGGTGCCGGCTGATACTTGACAGTGATTTAAGATCAGTCTCATGGTTAGTATTGTACTCTCAGCACACACTCAAATAGTTTTCTTGGATATATCTGCAGAAATAGACATCATTAAAGAGGATACTTACATGATGCTTAATTGCAGAGTATTCATGAAATCATTCCTCTGCCCAGATGAACACTCATGATTTCATATTTTTTATTTTGCTTGTTTTTATGCAGATCAAACCATCATAGAGAAAGGGAATCTGAATTATTCTACCTAGAGAGAGAAGAAGAGCCCCAACAATGCATTTTGAAATGTTGATAATATGATTACTATGAAGTAAAGAACAGCCCTTCATTCACTCAATAAATACGTATCTAGGATCTGCTAAGTGCAGGCTTTGTGCTAGGTAATGTGTGAAGCATCTGTTTACAGTACAAAAAAACCCAACAACCTCTGTTCCTATACTTAAATGGTAGATGTAACAGCAAAATGATTTATTTATTCATTGCAATATAACACTTCCTATAAAGTGAGCTCCCAAGAGCAGGATCTTTGCACCACTTTCCCAGCCTTCTATTTCCAGGGCTGTGAAGATCAGATATGGAGAGCTGACAAGTCAGACACATCCAAGCAGCATTAACTGATCTATTGGAGATTTTTATATACACATGTATACTATATGTAATACATCAAGCTTATATACATATAATTGAACACAGGAGCATTTACACACACATATATAATTTAGGAGGCCTGGAGGGATAATAAGAGCTCTGATGGCATGATGATGAATGTATTTTGGGCTGTGATCAACAAGATCAGCAGTTTGAAACCACAATGTCAGAGGTTGGAAACCACAAGCCACGCCTCAAGAGACGACGGAAGGTAAGTGGAGGACTCACTATTCCCGTAAAGAGTTACAGTTGCAAAGAGTCAGCAGTGTCTCAATGACAGTGAGTTTTTTGTTGTAGTTGTTGGTTTGGTGGCATAATGGGTTAAGTGGTAGGTGGCTAATTGCAAAATAAGTAGTGCAAAACCACCAGCTGTTCTGTAGGAGAGAGATGAAGATTCCTATTCCCATAAAGAGTTACAGTCTTAGAAACCCACAAAAACATTTCTACTCTACCCCCTGGGTCATTACGTGTTAGCACAGACCCAAGGATAGTGACTGTGATAGAATTGATATAACTTATCAATTGTTCAACAGACGGGACATAGCAACACAAATTTCAATATGCATCCTGTAAATGTAAGATTTGGGTGTTGTGGTAAAGCGAAATTACTTACTGTGGCTCTTCTGTGACTTTGTCACTCTCACCAAATGACTTGGTGGGTGTATGTAAGGAAGATCTGTCCAACTCTCACATGGGAAGTTTGTTTTGTAATTCTGCTGTGTATGAGCCACCTCAGAAGCAAGAATAAGGAAGACCATGACCATCAATCAGGAAAGAGAGTCATGAGCAAGGCACATGTGAGGTCCTTGTGTGGAGAAGCAGTAGTGGCCACAGAGGCCATGAAACAGAGTGTCAACTTCTCTTGCTCGTGTGGCGAATCAAGCTGAGTAAAAGAGGCTTGCTTGCTGAGTGAGGTTCCCTTTCACTTCCTATCAGCAGTAGAACTTTGTAAAACTGAAACACAGTAAAGGGCCGAGGCAGAGGATGAGAGGGAGGCATAGCTGAGAGGAAGCACTGCCGACAAAATAACTGGATCCTTAACCTTTCTGATCCTGATATGTAACCTGCTAACTTTACTAATAAAATTCATAATTCTGAATTGTTCTTAAGTGGTTTACAACAGAACAAAGCACCACATGATATTGCACCATCTTAACAATTCTTAATTTTGAGACAATTGTCATCATATGTCAATCCATGTTGTAGAAGACCTTCCTCTTTATTGCTGTTCCTGTTCCATATCAAGCATGATGTCCTTCTCCAGGGACATATCTCTCCTGACATCATGCCCAAAGAATGTGAGATGAAGCATTGTCATCCTGACAACATATACACAGCATGCAGAGTAGATGGGCAATCCTTATAGGATGAAAATAGATATATACAGGCTGATACCTTCAGGGTAGGGAGACAAATCCATTTCCTTTTTGTTTTATTTTTCATGTATGTAGAGTAAATGAAGTCACAAGAACATCTGCTGAAAACTAGAAGTTTATGAGATGTTTAAAAAATGTGGAAAAATTTGAAAGTCACTCTGGAAGGAAGAAGAGTCGAATGTTGGAAAACAGAGAAGACTTTCTGAATAAATGGTGCAGACCTGTGTGCAGTTGTTGATGGTATTATGTGTTAGAGATCTGGTTTCCACTCATAGCAAGGTGATGCAACAAGTCTTTGTTCTCTTGACTTTGTTTCTCTTTGTTGTTTTCTTGTGCATTGATTGGATTGAAGCAAGATGAAATCCTTTACACCCTCAATCTTTTCTCCATTTACCATGATGTGACCTATTGGTCTAATTGTGATGAATTTAGTTTTCTTTACACTGAATTTCAGTCCTTACCAAGGCTCCTTCAAGTTCCCCTCATTTTTAGCAAGCAAGCTTGTGTCATCTGCATATTGTAGATTACAAATAAGCCTACTTATAATCTTTATACTGCATTATACTTGGTGTTGTCCAGCTTCTCTTATCATTTACTCAGCCTAAAGTTGCAACAAGTATGGAGAAAAGAGACAACACTGACACACATCTCTTAGTCTAAACCATGTTGCAGAAGGTTCTCATATTGTGTTTGCAAACTGCTTCTTGACCCATGTCCAAGTTTCATATGAGCAGAGTGAAGTGACCTGGAATTCCTTTCTTCTCAAGGTTGACTGTGGTTTGTTATGATCACACCAGCAAATTCTTTGACATAGTCAATAAAAACCAAATAAACATGTTTTTGGTGTTGTGGCAGTCATGTGCTTATGTTAATTTTATGATTGAAATGTAGGGGTGGAGTCTAGCCTGTTAATCTGGAGATAGCCATTGAGTAGCCAATGAGGTCTCTATGTGGGCATGGCTTTCTCCTGAGACTTCTGGGAAATCTCGCGATATTTCCCTCGTGAAGATGAGAAGCTATCTTCCCCACTTGTTGGGAGTTAGTCAGAGAGGCGATGAGTCACGGAAAAGACAAAATGGCAGCATCCGAGAAGCTGGAGGAGCTGACAGAGAGACCACACGGCTTGCCCTGATGGAGGGAGATCTCTGAAGCTGGAGCGGCCTACTGTTGATGGACCCTGAACCCTGGAAGTGAAGAGCCATGGGGAGACCCCTTCCAGAGCCAGAATTCTGTACCCACTGACCTGTGACTTCGTGAGTCGGAAAGGAGACTTTGTAGACTGATCTCGGGCATATGGGGTAATATCAGATTTATGACTTTGTACTGGACTGGATTGGGATGCCTTCTTACTGTCACATTCCTTTTGTATATAAACCCTTTCCTTATATCTATATGCGTGTCTTTGAAATTTGTTCCTCCAGTCTACTCGAACTAACACAGTATTCTCTGCTTTCAACAAGCATCCATTTGACTTCAGCAATGATATTGCTTGTTCCATATGTCCTCTACTGAATCCATCCTGAACTTTGGGCAGTTTCATGTTGCAATCATTGTTGGATGATGTTTAGCAAAAGTTTTACTTGCCTGTGATCTCAATGATATTGTTCTAAAACACTTTTCTTTGGAACAGGCACCAATGTGGAGCTCTGTCAGTCAGTAGACCAAGTAGCTCTCTTCTAAATTTGCTTGCATACACAAGTAAGTGCTTACAGGGTTTATTTACTTGTTAGAATATATCTATCAGTATTCCATTAATTCCTGGAGTCTCTTTGTGGCTAATACCTTCAGTGATGCTAAAATATCTTCGTGTAATATTATTGCTTCTTATTCATATGCTACCTCTTGAAATGGTGAAATGCCAACTTGTTCTTTCAGTTACAATGACTATATTTTTTTTTGGGGGGGGGGGGGCATTACTGCGCTCCAGTGGTGGGAGTAGGAGGCCCAGCCCCACTGCTGGAATTGAACCTCCGTACCAGTAGGCCGCAGTCCCGCACACAACCACTACGCCACCGGGGCTCAGCCCTACAATGACAATTTTTTCCATCTTCCTTTCTTGTTTCCTGCATCTTCCAATATTTTGCCCACATAATCTTTCAATATTTTAACCAAGACTCAATTTTTCTTTGGTTTTCAGTTTAAGATATGCTGAGCATGTTCCTCCTTTTTGAGTTTCTAAATATAGTACTGTGTACATGCCATAATGTCTTACTTTGTCTTCTCTGGTCACGTTTTGAAATGAACTGTTCTACTTCTTTCTGTCATCCCCGAACCCCCATTTGCCTTATCTACACTATGATGAAGAGCATGTTTCTAAGTCTCTCATAAGGTCCACTCTCACCCTTTCTTTCTTTCTTTTGAAATAACTTTTGATTTCTTCATGTAACAGAGTGGTTTCAACCTTCCTAATACCATAATCCTTTGATACAGTTCTCATGTTGTGGTGACCATCCAACCGTAAAATTATTTCTGTGGCTACTTCATAACTAGTTCTTCTGCTGTTATGAATTGGGCGACCCCTATGAAAGGGTTGTTCGACCCCCAAAGGGGCCACTACCTACAGTTAAGAACTGCTATTGTACATTCTTGATGTCCTCCAACAGCTCATCTGTTTTTGAGATTTTTGTGAGATTCAACTGGGATATACCCCAATATCTTACTTTGACCCCTATAGACTTCTGTTACTTTTTTTTTCAGCTTCGCACTGAGCTCACATAGAGGCATTTGATGGTCAATTCTACAGTTGATCCCTGGCCTGATGCTGATATTGAGCTTCTCTACAGTCTCTTCTCACAGATATAGTTGATTTGATTTCTGTGTATCCCATCCGAAGAAGCGCATGTGTATAGTCACCATTTGTGTTGTTGAAAAGAATGTGTTTGCTGCTGAAAAATTGTTGGTTTTTCCAAATTCTATCATGTGATCTTCAGGTATGTTTCCATCACCATGCCTTCCAACTATTGTTCCTTCCTCTTTGTTTCCAAATTTGGCATTCCAAGTGCCAATAATTATCAATACATCTTGCTTGCATATTTTATCAACTTCAGACTGAAGAACTTGATAGTGATTTTTGGTTTCCACTTCCCAAGCATTAATGGTTGGTGCTTACATTTGAATAATAATTGTATTACCTGTATGGTACTTCATGATCTTGAAATTAACTTTTTGAATTTGAATGCTATGTCATTCCTCTTGAATTATTATTATAAATCATATGATTTTCTAAATCAAAATGGATCATGTCACTCCATTTCAGCTCACTAACACTTAGAAAATCCATCAGTAAGCCTCCTATTTCATATTCCAACCCTTTAGTTTTCTTAGGTCCAAACACTTTATGTTGCTAGTTGCAATTACTAATTGATGCTTCTATTTCTCCTCCTCCTCTTCCTCCTTATTCTTTCTCATTTTGAGGCATATCCCATTAGGAAATGAAGACCTATGAGACTTTCCTCCACCAGATTGTACTCCATTTAAGTCATTATGGTTGCCTCTGCCATGAGAAGACAGTTCTGTGATATTTCATGTTCCTTATGACCTTGAGAACTCATCTTCTGGCACTATCTCTGACAACACCCTGCTTTGATTCATTGGCTGTCAGCATCTGACAATGTGGTGATCCCCTCCAAAAGATTTTCAGTGGTTAATTCCTCAGAACTAGATTCCCTTTTCCTTCTTTATAGTCTATTATTAGTCAGGAAGCTCTGGTGAAACGTGTTTAAGTATGGTGGCATAGCTTCTAGCATCTCAGCTACACACATGTTGTCACCACAATATGGCAATGTGAAATTTCATAAAGATGTAAGAAAAAAGCCACATACTGGGGCTGACTCATCCTTTCTAGAGTCTGGAATTTTCCTAA
Organism: Nesogale talazaci; assembly: GCA_004026705.1. NCBI lineage: Eukaryota > Metazoa > Chordata > Mammalia > Afrosoricida > Tenrecidae > Nesogale > Nesogale talazaci. Next base: position 135,463 of record PVJH01000077.1, read on the forward strand.
GGACAATTCAGTACTGGAGGACCCCCCTCCTCTCAGGGATATAGTATGAAGCGTCAAAGGTCCAGGAGATTTAAGGAATTGGTAAGAAGGATTGACATGGGGTGGGTGTGGAGATAAATGAAAACAGAAGTATGTGGTGCTGATAGAGAGGAGAACTTGGAGCACTGTGCAATTCTGCTGTTATAGACTATGCTTAGAAGAAGTGGTGCACAAATTTGCAGATTTAACCAAACCAAAACAAGCCCAAATTACTGTCATTGAATCATTTCTGACTCATACTGACCCTATAAAGCAGGATAGAACTGGATTAATAATAATTGTACACATGCTGCCATCTTCATTTCCAAATATTTTCTACTTGAGCCCTTACTATAAGTTCCTCTTTTCCCCTCCTTCTTTTATAAATCATTTTATTGGGAGCTCATACAACTTCCATCATGATCGATACCTACATCAATTGTATGCAGAACACATTTGCACACTTGTTGCCATCATCACTTTCAGAACATCCTCCCTCCATTTTAGAAATCCTCATATTTCTCCCTTGAATAGGGAGTTTGATTGTGAAATGTTGAAGCAATTTCGAATAATGGTAAACTTCAGTGGGAGGAGGAAGAGACTGTGGGAGAGGAGGTGAGTATACTAGAGTTCTGAGTATTGGTTTCTCAGATTAATTCTAATGCCAGAAGAGGGGAGGAAGACTTTAATCTAGAAAATAGAAAAAGCAGGAAGGAATGGTAAGCATATGGCAAAAACCAAAAGAAAAGACTAATTTGGAGAGATATAAGTTAAATATTGCAGGAGCAGAGACAATCTCTATGAAGAGTAGGGATAAGAGGTTAGGCAAGATAAAAAAGATCTTGACTAGCCTCTCACCTTCCGATTCTTAATTCAAAAGACATAAGATATCTCAAAAAAGGGCTAATTTCATTTTTTGGAGTGTCAGAAGCAATGTAGCGTCAGGCAGAGGTCCTTTGAATTTAATTGAAACCTTTGATTGAAGTGTGGAGGATGGAGATGCTGAGTCTTTTGATTATGTGCTGGATCTTTCAAATGTCCATTGAAATGACTTGGAAGAGATGTTAGATACACCAAACTCAGTGCATCATGGAGATAAATGGCTAATATGGTGTACTAGACTGACAGTGATGTCAAGTATTATGAAGAAAAAATTAGACTCTATAATGAATAAAACCTGATAGTCCTGGTTTGTGCAGGTTCCTCTCTATTATTAACCTAAAGGCTGGCAATTCAAATCACAGCACTATTGTGCTTTAAACTGTCTAGCAAATCTTTTTCCTCTTAAGATTATATTTTAGAAAATCCCATGCAATAATATATAGGAATGCCAGCAGTGTGGATCAACTTGTGGGCTGTTGTGGTTAGACTCTCACATGGATTAAGCATGCACTGAATTTCTTCTGACCACTGACCAAGTTGAGCATAACCACCCTCCAGGACAGTGGATTAGAAAAAGGGTTACCTCCACTACCTTTATAGCCAGCCCAGAGAGAAACAACCTCTCTTGGGCTTGTCAGTGTACCTTTAATGGAGATAATCTTATTGGCAATCACTTAATTATAAGTCATGCCCTATGAATCATGTCCTGATGGTCTTCATCAAAAGAGTATATGTCCCAATCATGGACCCGTTCTTCCTTCTGTAGGTCTACTTGCAATAGTGATATATTGATCTGCTGCCAATCATGAATCTGTAAATTTCATTTGGATGATTTTTTTCATGCTTTACTTAAGCTGCTGTAATTCCTCAGGTGCCATTAAGACCTCATAATAATGTTCTTCCTCAGATCTACATCATGTGTCTTTTTGTCTTTACTTTGTCCTATTTAAGACTTAACAGGCATTATTCTTAAATTTTATTTTAAATGTGAGATATCTTTCTGTACCCTAAATCAGGAGACACCCCTTTTGAAGAAGGGCAATGAGAAAGTCCATGTTAGTGAGTTGAGAAGAGAAGGGGTAATGGGCACATTTGTGTTACCTAAACCTTGAGCAGCTTAAGGCCTCAGTGTTAGTGAGAAAAGACACAAGAGGAACACAAAGACTCTGACGTACTTTCTGGTGAAGAGGATCAATGAAAGGGCCTGTTTCCTGACACATGTGTATGAACAAACGTGTATCAATAGATCTGGCACATTTCATACTATAAGCCACACACACTTGCACACTAGTCCATTCTCTTTTGCTTTCAAGATAGATGAATAAAATAATCCCAAAATAAATATATAAAGCTATGCTTTATTCTACCCATTAAACAAACAAACAAATCCATTATCTCAGGGTAGATTTTGACACATGCCTCTACTTTGTGTCTACCCTAACCAAATGGTTATTCTACGGATTTTAGGCAGAGATTCTTATTTGGTTTTGGATACATTTTTGTGGTTCTTGTTGTTCTTGTTGAACAAAGTGAAACACATAGCAATTCAAACAATTCAGACATTGAATATATACTTTGAATTATTCCCTAGTTATCATCTTCCTATTCACTTATTTCCCCTCACATTAACATAAACTCTAAGGGCTCAAGGTAATCTTTTGAGTAGCTATTGTCTCTTTGACCCAGAGAGTTATATCTTAAAAAAGCCTAAGGTTTAAGGCAGATATTTTTTATTCATTAAGATAAACTATGAATTATTTGGCTTTGAGAAAATGAACAGATATTTGTGGTTGAAATTTTAAAGATCATCAAACCTTAAACCCAAACGCTTTCAAATTTTTTAAATTTTATTCTTTCCACTTGTTTCAAAAAAATTGGTTGGAACTTATTCAAGTGATTCACCTTAAGGTGCTTATTTTCAAAATTTGCCATAAACCCCTGTTCTCAAAATTCCACTCAATTTCCCAAATATAACACATTCACTGCCATCAAGTCGATTCCCACTCATAGCAGCCTGATGAAGAATTTCAGCAAGGGGGATTCTTTATGGGAGCAGTAGCCTCTCCTTTCTTCTGCCAAGTGGCTGGTGAGTTTAAATTACCAGCCTTCCCATCAGTCGCTAACCACCCAAGCTCAGTGCTCTATCAGGCAGTATAGAAGGAATGACAGCCACTCCAAAATGATGCTGTGTGCCAGGTTGTTTAGCACCGGCTTAGAGGAACTCAGATTAAAGAGGAAGAATGTGTCAACTACTATAAGACAACACAGTCGGTGCTATCTTCTCATCTATGTGACAAAAATATTTGGTCTATAATGAATACTTTATTAATTGAATGCACCTAAATTTTTAAGGGTGCGTTTAGGCCACTGAACCCCTTGGAGCCTGCATTTCCTTGGTTTGGTTCTATGTTATCCAGATCACTTCCCTTTATGATTTGCCTAGGCTTTCTAAATCTTTTCCAGATGATCACCTTGGTATACTTAGGGTCCCATTCAGCCAGCCTGCCGTATCCTCTACCAACTATTACAAACCTGCCTCTCCCAATGTATTCTGCTGAAAGGAAACCTGGGAGCAATCTGACACTCCATAAGCAGGATTCTTTAAAGGACCATAATCCAGGTGGCATTCATCACAAAGAGTTTTAGTTCCATCCATGCCAATGTTCCATACATATGTTCTCTGCTCCTAATTTTGCAGTTTGCCATCATATCTGATCTCTTGGCTTTCTTCTTTTGTTGACTGTACACTGGACCCATGTGCCTAAAGGGAGACTTTGCCTTTTGGGGGTTCGTGGTGTTCTTTTAACTACAGAACTTACTTTGTGTTATGATTTTCACTTGACTTCTGATCATTACATGTCGACTCTACAAAAAGTAGATGTGGCTGCCTCCCTCCCCTCCCTACACTTCCAGCCTAAACTTGGTTGTAGCCCACTGACTAGTCCTCCTGGTATATTCATATATCCACACCAGAAAAAAAGTTAATTTACTTGATATTAACTTAATAGTATTAGAAAGATGTCGTATATCTAGATAAGATTTCATGAGTATCATGGGAATGAAGAAGTGTGTCAAACTTGGGAACAAGAGCCCTGCATGTGATATCCAAGAGTGTGTGTGTGTGTTTGTGTGTGTGTATTACAGAAAGAGATGGGGCTGCCAAGGAGTTACAGCCCCTGCCACCACCCCCCTTCTGCTCTATCTGAAAGCGTGGCACTCAGATGAGGTCAGAGACCAGGCTGGATGATTTCTGAACAGTGATATTGAACATTTGAAACAAGCTGTGCAGCTTTAACTACCAGTAACAAGTTCTCTCGCCTCATCTTCACCGGAACGAAATGAGGGAATTGAGCCATTGATAAGTTCAATCAAATACTTCCCGTTTCTTTGGTGTGAAAGATATTGCAGAAACATGATGTTGTTAGGGCAATGTGCAAAATAAAGATGTGCTTCAGCAAAACTGCTTTGGAGCGGAATTGAAAGGATATAATGAAAGTGGAAATGATTTCTCATTTTCAAAAGAAAAAAGAAATACTTTCAGTGAAAGACCCCAGAGCAGTTGTGAATGGAGTTTTACTCATGTTATAGATCACTAAAATATGAAATAAACTACATGCTTCCTTCAAAAGTCAGGTGCAACTACTCTTTTCTTTAGGAATAATATTTTATTCATAAAGCATACCATAGTAAATGAGACAACTATATCTCACTTCCAACATGTGGGTCCATAGACTGCTACTCAGTCTTAATGAAATAAGAAAGAAAAATTTTCAATCTTATCAGAAACAAAACTTACTGTCATCAAGTAGTTACCAACTCATCGAGAGCCCACAGGACATCATAGAACTGCCCCTAAAGATTTCTGAGATTGACACTCTTTATGGGAGTAGGAAGTCCCCTTTTATCCCTTCAATCCCATAACGTGATCAAATCAATATGAATCTGTATTTGTGAAAAACAAATTATATTTTCCTCAGTATTAATACCCTGAGGCATTGTTCAAATTGTAAATGAAATGGGACTCTTAAATGTATTCACAGCGTAACTCAAACTCCATCTCCCTATCATTGAGTTGCTTTTGATTCATATTGACTTATAATTTAATACCCTGCACCATGTGTTCATATCTTTACATGGAAGGATTAGGTTGTTTAGCAGAAGAGGAAGAGAACTGCTAATTTTATTCTTACAAGAGCAGAATTGAATGAGCATGCTGAATGAATTTCCTAAATAACTAAGTCATGGTGGTATAGTGGTTATGCGCTGGCCTGCTAACTGCAATGTAAGAAGTTTGAAAGTACTAGTTGCTCTGTGAGACAAAGGCAAAGCGTTCTCCTTCCTTTAAGAGTTACTGTCTCAGAAATGCATAAGGTAGTTCTATCCCATCCTATAGGGTAGCTATATGTCAGAACCAACTCAATGCATGAGTGATTCTCTTAAAGCACAAAATTCTATCTGGTAAATCAAGTATTATTTATATTTATTATTATGACCTACCATAATCCCATTTGGAACCCTGGTGACACAATCTTTAAGCTCTAAGACACCAACTGAAACTCCAGCTTTTGGACTGACCCAGTGGCTCAGTAAGTAAAGAATCCCTGGCAGTCAGTGTCAGAATCAACTCCATGACAGTCAGGTTCTTTTGGAAGAAACTCTATGTGGCAGTTCGACTCTGTTCTGTGTGGTCATGGTGAGCCCAAATTGACATGGTAATATATCGCAGTAACAGACATGACCTCACTTACATTGTTATGAACAACCGGTTTTGAAGCTGGACTCTGACCCTGGTAACCGCATTCACAATAGAATAAAATGCTGCCCAGTCTTCACCATTCATGGGGAAATAAGAACATTGTGATTCACAGGGTAGACATTGGTTGATATTTGGAAGTAGGTAACCATGCCCTTTTTCTTTGTCTGGAAGCAGTGCTGAAATCTGTTCAATATCATAATAACCTTCAAGTCTCCACTGACTGTTGCGCATGTGCATTTCCTAGGAGTTAAAATGCAATCTTTTGCATAAAAAGGTAGAAATTCTACTACTGAATATATAACTAGTAAGGTATCCTGATGATTGTGTGTCAACTTTGCTAAATTATGATTCCTAATATTCTGTGGTCTCCCTCAATGTAGTGATCTGATGCAATTATCCTCAATTTGGTAATTTTTTTGCAATAAGTGGCATGGAGGTGGATATATTTGACCTCCTTTGGCTTCCTTAGTGCCATAACATAAGAGTTAGACCTGGTTTCACACTCCATTCTTTCTTACCTATTCTGACACCAATTGCTCCTCCTGGACCAGCCTATAGCTATAACGGATGTGAAAATTTATTGTTCATCCTCTCAGCCATAGGAGATGAAATCTTTTTCCAGTCTTCCGTCTCTCAACCATAGTCCCTTGACCTTTGTTTCTATTGGCCAGGAGATCAGATGTCTCTGACTGTCCCGCAGTTCCATGTTCTTCAGCCAGATAAAGGAGAATGAACTGGATCACTTCAAAGCTGTTCCTCTGAGTTGAAGTGTCAGTCTCTGTTGCATTTGCTCTGGGAAGCCTGAGTCCCTTCTTCATTTTACTTGTGTGAAATATGAGGGTGTGTCTCTCTTCTGCTACTGTTTCAAAGATGTCTCATCCTTAGAGCCAGGAGAATGGCAATGAAAACCAACCAATTCCCTCTATGAGCATTATGCGCACCATATTTGCAGAGTGCCACCCAGTCATTTGGTAGGAATTATATTTGGGTAGAAGAGTTATATTAAGAAATGTCCCACCATCACATTTGTTATTATTCTCCATTTTATGTGTTATTTATTCTAACTGGTAGGAAAGGATTTCCAAATTTCCTGGAAAAATGGAATACCAAATAGTGAAATTATCCCATGAAATTGTGAAGCTTCCTCATTTATATTAATTAGTATTAGTGTGAAATACCTTGAGCTTCAACCTTACATGACAGCCTAATTCAAGTTTCACCTTTCCCCAAGTCATTTGTTACTCAAACTCTCCCCTTACTCTGATGGAAGATGGATTTCCTTGGAGGAGTCACTGGTATCTGAGACATATGCATGAGGTGTCTCTTGCAAGCCTTTTTCTTGCCCTGATTTCTGTTCTTGAAACATAAGCTCACAACACATGGTCTGACAAGCCAGTTTTTATATTTACTCATACTCTCTGCTAATATGCTGTCCTGTGCGGTTCCATATCCCCTGCAACCACAGGTGCCAGAGAAAATCTTCAGTTGAGACTTGCTAGTTTCTCCATCCATGTGTGTCAGATTTTTAATGCAAATCTTTCTCTCTTTCTGTGTATATATCCATATAACATGATTTGTGTTTAGCTGCTAATCGCAAGGTTGACAGTTTAAATTCATGGGTCACATTGAGGGCGAAAGATGAGACTATCTGCTCCCCTGCGGATGTCCTGTCTCAGAAAACCCAGGAAACAGTCTTATCCTATGTCATTGGGTTGTGAGATGGATTCGACTTTTGCAGAGTGATCTGTCATTTGAACTGCTGAACTTGTGGTTTGTAGCCCAATGCATAACCTGCAATGTCACCATCGTTGCTGAGAAAGGTTAAATAACTGAAAGCACACAATTTGTGAGCAATAAATCTTTTCTTTTATCTTTTTTTGGGGGGGCATCACTGCCTTCTGGTGGGAATAGGAGGGCCAGCCTTGTTCCTGGAGAGCTGCTGCTGGATTTGAACCACCATCCCAGTGGGCCGCAGTTCCGTGTACAACCACTACGCCACCGGGGCTCAGACCCCTTTTCAAAAAAGGATACCTTTAATGGTATTTCATGATAAGGCTACCTCACTGTTTAATCTTACCCCTTAGGTTTATTTTAAAATATTTTGTGATTATTGCTTTTATCATTCGGTGCTGTTGATTGAGTTCTGACTCATAGCAACCTTAGATACAATGGGAAGAAATCCTGCCTGGTCTGGTGCCATCCGCCCAATGGTTGTCGTATTTGAGCCTGTTGTTACAGTCAATTGTTGGCTTGCTTTGTTGTTGTTGCTTTGTTTTATGACTCAGACTTGGAAGCACTAGTTCTTCTTATGATACCTGTAGCATGCTGATACAAGAAGGTGAAAATGTTATGGAATAAATGTTCCTTTATAACGCTACTCAGACACTCTCATTTTGGGATTCTAATATTTGTTTTAAATAGGTTCTGTTTTTTTTCTTTCTCTGTGAGATCATTGGCTATCACTTTGCTTAACTCGTAGTGTATTGACCACTAGCAATGAACTCCCTGCTGCTACAAAATGTTACATTTAATCTCCTATATCCTGGAAAAAATGGATAAATAAAATCACTAGAACTACATACCAGGATCATGGTAAATAAAATCTAGATGGAAGTAAGAGGATACATGCTTCCTTGCCATACCACAGAATATGTTTCATTTGTTTTGCACTCTCCTGGCTTTTACTCTTTTGCCTAACTTTTTTATTTTTTTGTTCAAAAGTGACATTGTACAGCAAATTACACTTATCTCATAAGGTTTTGCAATCTCTCACTTTTTCCCCCTTTGCTCCATTCTTTGCTGCCTCAATGTGTCCCATTTTATTACATAAAAGCATTTCATAAAGGTTCACTGCTTTTCTGTGAGCCCCAATGCTATTGGTTCATTGCTTTGTTTATCTTCAGATGTCTTTGCCTATTAAAAACACTGGTGAATCCTGCTAAGTTTTAAAGGCCTTCATCCCTGGACCTCAGTGAGGGTATTTTGAAGTCATGGGGGACAATCATGGCTTCCATGACATGACTAAAATGGCTACTGTTGGGTTTCTACTCAAGCCAGTACTTAAGAAGCACCATCAAATTTAATCTACTTAATGAGACAGAAAGCTAGATATTTGTGTTGCCATTTTAGAGATACATGTGATGGAGTACTAGCTCAGGGTTGGCAGTTCAAAGACATCAGGCACACGTTGGGAGGAAGAGGGACTTTTTTATCACTATGCATTTGCTTTTGATCATTTTATAGGGGCTTCCTACAGCATTCTTATAGCATTTAGGGTTCTTTTTTTAAATATAGCTTTTATTGGGGACTCTTACAGCTCTTATAACATTCAATACATTGTTTGTACACGTGTACATACTTGTACACATTATCACGTTTATCTATAAACATTTTCTACTTGAACTGCTGAGCATGCACTCCTCTTTCCCTCTTTCCTCTAGTTATTTTTTTTCATTCCAACTCCTCATTTTTCCCCTTCCCCCTTCTCCTCCACTATGAACTCCTAATAATTTAGAAATTGTTATTACCACTTCATATCATACAATAACCAATGTGTCACTTCACTCACCTCCCCCCCCATTGTCCGCACCGCAGAGAGGTCACATGTAGCTCCACGAAATTAGTTCCCCACTTCTACACCCATGGAGTTTATTGTTAAACTGTTTAGTTCCCCCTTTCTAATCCACCATCCCTCCACCTTCCCTGTGTCACCACTCCCCACTAGTCTAAAGGGATTATCTATCCTACATTCTCAAATTTCTGACTCCAATGTACATCCTGTGGTTTAGTCAAATCTGTTTTGCAGAATTGAGATAATGATAGCTGGTGGGAGGAAGCATTTGGGAATCAGAGGAAAATTGCACACTTCATTACTATTAAACTGTACCCAGACTAGTTCATTTCCTCAATGCAACCCCTCTGTAAGAGGAAGTCACTTCAATTATTGATGGGCTTGGGTCCCCAATCTGAACTCCCCCTTATTTATAATGATATAATTTTTAGGTCTTTGATGCTGGATACCAGATCCCTTGGACACCCCGTGGTAATACAGGCTGTTGTTCTTCTTCCATGTGAGCTTGCTTCTTAGTTAGATGGCCACTTATTTACCTTCAAGTCTTTAACACTCCAGATGCACATCTTTTGATAGCCAGGGACCATCAGCTTTCTTCACCACATTTGCTTATGCACATATTTGTTGTCAGTGATCATATCAGGAAAGTGAACATATAATATTATTATTAGTTCTTGAATCCTGATAATTGGTCTATTTGGCATCTCTTGGTTCCATATGCTGGTGTGCTTTTTCCATGTGGGCTTTGTTGCTTCTGAACTGGATGGCCACTTGTTTACTTTCAAGCCTTTAAGACTCCAGGCACTACATGTTTTGATAGCCAGGTACAATTTGCTTTCTTCACCACATTTACTTATGCACACATTTTTTTACTGTGATCATGTCAGAGAATTCCAATTTAATAGAAGAAAATGTTCTTGCACTGAGGAAGTACCTGACGGAGGTCCAATGCCCACCTGTTGTCCTAATTCTAAGTTTATAAGTATATGCATATTGATCTATTTCCCCATCATCATATGAATATATGCACCCAGTATATGCCTGCATTTAACCTCTATAATTGCCCCTTGCTCCCCAGTTCTTTTCTCTATTTCCCTATGCCTCCTCCCGTTCCACCATCACGCTCAACCTCCATTTGGGTTTCAATATTTTCTCTCTATTACATTCGTTTTAATCAATCCCTAATGAATCTCCCACACCCACCCCGCCACCAATCCTAAACCACATGCTACTCACCCATCCCTGGAAGAGGAATTTTCTAGTCCTGTGAAGAGTTCCAGTCTGAGAGCCCCTCAGGAACCATTCTAGCTGGCCTTTGGGATCACTATGAGTCTAAATTGACTCAATGGACAAAACTTTGGTTTCATAATGTGCAACATCTTGGGCTTCAAAATGCAAGATCCACAGCTCAACAGTACCAGATGGTCCACAGAAAGTTGGGACTTTCTACTCCTGTAAAGAAGGCACAGCCTCTGCTTTGACTCATAGTGACCCTGTGCACAACAGAGAAAAACACTGCCCAGTTTCATGTCATCCTCACTATGGCGGTCATATTTGAACCCATTGTTGTACGAGTGGTGCTCAAACTCTGGCCCATGAGGACATCAATCCAGCTTGCTGGATGTTTCTATGCTGCTGCCTGTCCTGCTTAGCAGCTGATTCATCCCAGGCCCACCGTGAATTTGTTCATAGTTTTTCTTTGTTTTGCTTTTTTTTTTTTTTTTTGCTGTAGTCTGGCTCTCCAACGGTCTGAGGGACAGTGAATTGGCCCCCTGTTTAAAAAGTTCAAGGACCCCTGTTTCGCCACTTGCTTTTGGATGACTTGGCTGAAGTTCTTAATGATCTCAGGTGTAGTTCTTAGTGACCTCAGATCACAGTGGCCTCACTTTTTAGGGACCTCTGAATTCAGATGTGAGACTTTTTAATTCCTGAACCCATAATGTTTTTATTGTCACAAAAGAGAGGCAAACAGAAATATTTATTGCATATCCATAACTATAAGGACCATGCATATGCATATATATTTTGCACTGCTAACACATGTGCGTGAATAGAGACTGCTTTTCAAAAACAGGGTAGCTAACAGCCATATCTTATAGTCGATTCAATTTTTAGGCTGGCAGAATGCAGACTAATAGATACATGAATTCAAGAAGCGATTACTTCCTAATGAACTTCTCAGGAGCATACCTACTCTGAAGAGCCCTACTCTGAAGATGGAGAACCTATTCTGGACCTCACCTTTAAAGAACTAATGATGGCTGATGGCAAGGTAGCAAGAATGGAGGAAGAGACACTGATTTGATGTAGAGAACTTCTCTTTTGACAAGGAATCTTTCTCATCTGTTTCTCCTTACTTTTCTCCCTTTACTCCATTTCCTCCTCTTCCCTTCTGCCCCCATGTTCCCCTCTCTCCTCCGCCTCTTCTTCCATTTTCTGACAATTCTCTTAACTCACAGCAACTAAGTAATGCTGACTCATAGAAATTCTAGTTGGTTTTTGAGACTGTCACTGTTTATGAGGAAAAAAAATCCCAGTGTTCTATCTTCTGATCTGCTTGTGGTTTTGAACTTCTGACTAGGCAGTCTGATGCCCAACACATAACTGTTTCACCACCAAGGATCTACGGTGGGTGCTCCTAAGTGTCCATTACAAAATGTCCTGGTGGTTACATGTTGGACTGCTAGCCTCAAGGTCATTCAGAGTGGGTTTGGTTGTGGTTTATACATACACATTCTTCTCGGTCTAAGAGGAGATTTAATGGCACAGTAATTAAGGGATCACCTGCAAACTGAAAGGACATTTGAACCCACCAAGCACTTTGAGGGGAAAGGAAGTGGCAATATATTTCTGTGAAGATTGCAATCTTGAAAACCCTATAGTGAAGTTCTACTCATTCTTTAGGCAATAATTTTTAAAAATCATTATTTGGGCCATCATTCTCCCTGTTATTAGTCTGAGTCAACTCAATGGCAACAGATTGCTTTGTTTTCCAGGTTTGTTTGCTATCTCCCCTGTGAGTGGAGTGTGGAGTATGTATCCTTCTCCAATTACATGTGCAAAAAACAGAAAAACCAAAATATAAGCATTGAATTCTTAACTCATGAGTCACATGCTGGAGAAAGTGTTTTCTTCTCAGCAGTGGTCTTCCTTTCACTGTCTTTTATTCTGTTGGTCACTAAAATGGAACAGGGACTCACTACAGGTACACAAGGTAATCAGTCTGGGTGTGGGGAGAAAATAGAACACTTCCTGTGTTGATTATTTTAACATATTTCAATATAATGATACACATAGTGGGCTACATACAAGCTAGTGTCTTAAATAGTATATCCAGTATGTTCCCTTATTCTTATTTCTTTGTCTCTGATAAAGAATCAGACAAATTATAGAAATGTTTTTATAATAACAATTCTTTCCCCCTGCTTGTTTTGAAAATATCAGAGCAGTTTTTCTTGGATTTTAACTTTATCTATAAAAATTATGATAATACAAAGCAGTGATGTGCTATATACTTAGCTGTTTTTTTCTCATCTCTCAACTTATCAGTAAAAGTAGGCTTGAGATCTGAATTTACCTGTGAAGGTTTTTATGGTCACTTGAAATTTTGTCAAAATTGTGAGTCATATCTTATAAAAATGAGGGAAGGCTTTTATTTTATTACTTCTAGAAAAATCCACTGTACTTTTGTACAATTTAGAGTTTTGGCATCACATACACCTCAACAATTATTGCTCTTTCAAGTGTCTTTGACATTGAATTTAAAATATGAAATCTTATCTGAAGTAAACATTAAAATGAGCAATTAAGGAAATAAATTTCTATAGATTAATTATGTTTCTTTTCAAAGAATTTATGCACAGAAATGAAGAACACACATCTTTTAAAACACATACTTATTGTATTCCATTGCAGTAAAAAATAAAGGTTTTGAGATGCCCATCTCCTTACTTTTAGTCACTTTTCACCTGTGCCTAGACTTATACCATCTTTGCTACACACTAGAGCTATAAGTGTTAAATATCATCTCTATCAGTAGGGAGACATCACTTGTTTCAAGCTATGTGATGAGGACAATTATTTTTCTCTCCACTGGACAATACTAGGTTGCTCTATGGTTCATCTCCTTGTGTGGCGGTCATATGCTTATGTTAATTTCATGATTGAGATATAGGGGTGGAGTCTAGCCCGTTAATCTGGAGATAGCCACTGAGTAGCCAATGAGGCCTCCGAATGGGCATGGCTTTCTCCTGAGACTTTTGGGAAATCTCATGATATTTCCCTCATAGAGATGAGAAGCTATCTCCCCCAGTTGTTGGGAGTTTGCCTCAGAGACGATGAATTACAGACAAGACAAGATGGCAGTATCCGAGGAGCTGAAGGAGCCAAAGGAGAAGCCACATGGTCTTGCCCTGATGAAACCAGATCTCTGAAGTCGTAGAAGCCACGTGGGGACCCCTGCCAGTGCTGAGTTGCTTCCACCAGCACTGGATCCTATTGATGGACCCTGAGCCCTGGACACAAGAGGCCATGAGGGGCATTGGAACTCTGTACCCACGTCTGTGACTTTATCAGTTGGAGGATATAGACTGATATTGGGCATACGGGTTAATATTGGATTTATGACTTTGAACGTGACTGTGCTGGGATGCTTTCTCCATGTCCCATTTCTCTTGTATATAAACCTTTTCCTTATATCCATATGCATGTCTATGAAAATTTGTTTCTCTAGTTTACCCGGACTAACACACCTTGTAACTCCATTTTAGTCTTTTGTGGAAGAAGGACTTATCATTTAAATTAGTAACTTGCTTATTTTAATTATGATTCTCTGATGAAACATAATTACAGTAAAACTCCAAAACTCAATGCTAATCCATTCCAGGGGAGTTGAGATATGGTGCAGTGAGTTCTGAATCAACTCACAGATTAATCCTTTCTCAACCACCAAAATTTACCCTAAACTTGCCTTTTTATACAAGACATTACACAAAAATTGCAGAGTAAAGAAAGTTCAGAGTGAAATGATATAACTTAAAGATGAAACAACACATTAAAAAAATTTAGTGACTGAGCCCTGTTGGCATAGTGGTTGTGTGCGGGACTGCGGCCCACAGGATTGACAGTTCAAATCCAGCAGCAGCTCTCTAGAAGTAAGGCTGGGCTTCCTACTCCCATCAGGGCAGTGATACCACACACAAAAAAGTTTTTAGTTACTACAATATAGCTCATACCTTTAGATTGATGAGGATCTGGATCTGAGGACATGGATGTGGGGAGGAGGACTGCACAGAGATTCATTTGAAAATTAACTCTGTAGCTGATTTTCAGGGGTTTTTACCCTTCTTTGCCTTTTTGACTGGGACCTAGCTGGCTTTCTCTAAAAACAACAATAAAAAATCACTCTAATATGGTCCATTGTTGACATTTCCTTAGCTATTTTCTAAAAGGGTTTACTAAATTATCAGCAGCAATATTGATAACATGGTTAACCAGTTTATAATTATCATGATGATTCTTTTCTAAAAGCTTTTTCTTAGGCTCCATGTTTGTTTGTTTGTTTGTTTGTTAATAAAAAATAAATCCCTAAAGCCACAAAACCTAAGAAAACTATCACAAAACACATGGAACACAGCAAAAGGTTTGAAAAACATGTACTAACAACAGTAACTAATGCCGAGTGACTGAATCAGGAATTGCTTTTGTTCACAAAAAACATGGGCATTGGGTTGGATTCTGGTGTTTTGTTCGAGTTCTAATGCAAAATTTTCTCAAAATTTCTTGTCAAAATCCGATTATGTCAACTACTGATGAAATCAAGTGCTGGGGTTCTGCTGTAGTCCTATCACAGACAGAATTGCATTTCAAGATTGATTTTGCAATGTTCTTTTTGACAATGAATGCTGCTCCATCCCTCTTGATTATGTCTTTCTTGGCATAGTTTATCATATGATTTTTTTTTTTACTCAAAATGACCCAAACCAGTTCATTTCAACTTACTAATGCCTAGGCTATCTATCTTTATGCATTCTCTTTCATCATTAACCACTTCCAGTTTTTTGAGACTCATACTTCATACATTGAAATTTTGTATTTTTAACTGATTTTCACAACTGTTTCTCCTTGCCTAGAGTCATGCCACATCCACAAAGGAATAGCCCAAGGAATAGCTCCTGCAGACTTGACCTCACTCACATAAGCAAGGTTGAGTCCATCTTTAGAAAGAAGCTCCTCTTTGATCACACTTCAAGTACTGTTCCCCTACAATGCCCATTGTCTGACACCATCTCTGACAGTGTTCTATGCCCATCCATGAGGCCTTCAGAATCTGAGAATGTTTAGAAGCTATGCATATGAGTTTCAGCAGCTCATTTCTCTGCAGTGAGAAGCCAAGCCCATCTTCACTATCTGTTCTTAGTGAAAACTCTGCTGAAACTGTCTCACACTGCGTGACTGTGCTGGAATTTGAAATACCAGGGACTTGGGTCCAGTGTGACACAAACCAACACAGTTTTATGAACTGACAGACAAGTGGTAGAATTTTTTTAAAAATTAATTTTCTAATAGCTAAATTTAAAGTTATTTATTAATGTGGTTCCAATGTGAGTCATACCCATGTTTGAAACTAGAGCAGGTGTATATAGTTATTATGTTCTCTCTTCTTTTTCCTCTTAGAATGAGACATCATTTTTCTAACTGAGTTATATTTCCATTGGAAAGAAGTGAAATAAATAGGCCAGAAGCTATTTAATCCATCTAGCAAAGATAGCAAAAGTAAGCTTGAGAATTACTCATTTATGACCTATGGAACTCTTGGTTTATTACTTTTTCCATAGTCTATTGGGCTAGATTGTCGAGATAAATAAGACTAGTGATATTCATATAGTTGCTGTGTATAAGAAAGAAATGTCAAGGAGTAATTTTGTATGCAGAAGGCATCTCAGCCCAGTCCAAGTCAAACTTATGGGTGATCCTAACCAGAAAACCACCTTTGGAGTCAGTAACTGCAGGGTGAAGGGGCACTCAGGAGGGAAAACAGGGTGACATCAGGGCCAGGTGATCCACATGAGGCCTTCCCTGGATGAAGATACAGAATCCTGGTAAGGAGAAAAGAAGTTTCTTGTGCCTCACCTATTAAAAAGTCATGCAACAAAGAGGAATTATTCTGTTACCTGATTGATAGGTTGGACTTCATCTCTAAAGTTTCACTGAGGGGAAAAGGTGATATAAAATATATTTGCTACACATAGTAACAGAAGAAGCTCAAGTTTAATGTCAAGAAATAATTATAAATATGTGTGTGCTAGTCTGGGTAGACTAGAGAAACAAAATTCATAGAAAAGCATATCCAGATAAGGGAAGGTCTATATACAAGAGCAGCTGTACATCAGGAAAACATCCCAGTGTAGTCCAGTTCAGGGTCATAAGTCTGATATTAGCCCATGTGTCGAATACTAATCCATAAGTCCTCTTCAGACTCACAAAGCAAAGACAGTGACACCAGGACAATCAAAAGCTAGTGGGTGAAGAGTCTTGTGTATCCATGGTAGTATTGGCATCTCAGCACTAGCAGGGGCCTCTCTGTGTTATCTCAAATAAGTCAGCATTGGCAGGAGTCTCTATGTGACTTTTCTATCTTCAGAAACCATGTGGCTTCTCCTCCAGCTCCTCTGGTTTCCAGGACTAAGGGTCTATCAGCATGCTGCCATGCTGTTTTATCAGTAGAGTGTCTCCCAGGAACTGAGTCTATAGTCTCTCACCTCCATGGGAGAAATTCTCTCAGAATTCTCAGAGAAAGACGGGCCCACCCAGATGTCCCATTGGCTCTCTCCAGATTGACAGACTAGACTCTCCCGCTGCACTCCCAATCATGAAATGACACCAAAGTACATGACTGCCACAACATATTTAAGATGACTTGGAACTAATATATCTTATTGAAACTAAAATAAAATCAATTAATGATAACAATGATCTCGGTGTTATAATTTTAATGCAAAGATCATTTTTTCTTAAAAACTAAAGTTTCCCCAGCTCTCATCTAGTATGACTCTAGTAAACTGAGTTTTGCTCAAGAAGTGCCGACAACACAGTACTCTTACTTCACACTCATGGAAAATGTAGTAGACCTTTTTTATTCCCACAAGTATCTGCCATTCTCTCTGCTTATCACTTCACTCATGCCTAAATTCATCCTTGTTCATCCCCTGCCTAAAGGAATTGCCAAAGTAGATTTGACTGCTGAGGTCAGAGGGAGAGAGACAGAGAGACAGAGAGAGAGACACAGAGAGAGAGAGAGAGAGAGAGAGAGAGAGAGAGAGAGAGAGAGAGAGAGAGAGAGAAAACAAAATCAAATACAGAAAAAGAAGCTAAGGTTAGAAAGAGACCGAAACCTAACCTTTAATACATGGAGTAAATGGTTCAGTTATGGGGAGCTAACCACAAAGTGAGCAGGTGAAAACCACCAGCTTTCTCTTCCTCTTAAGAGTTACAGCCTCAAAAATCCACAGGGGCAGTACTCTCTTGGTCTATGTGATTGCTATGAGTGGGAAGAGAAGAAAATATTCTTTTCAGTAAAGATACAAGATAAAAGTTTTAAAAACAGAAGACAGACATCAAGTAAGCCCTGCTGGTTCTGAATAGGTAAGCAGGTTTAGCTTGAAACTATTGTGCATTTGAGCAATGGCAATAATTGAAAGAGAAATTTCAGTAGTATGATTTAAATGTCCATCCATTTAGTATGAATTCAAGAAGAGAGGACAATATATTAGAAAGGTATTCTATTTGGGTCAGGTCCTTTTTCATGTCTTCCCCAAACATCTGATACCAGAATAAGTCATGTTTTTAGTTTAGGTAAAAGAATCTAGTGAAGAGAAAGAAAAGGAGAGAAAGGCCTATCAGAAAAAAATTGTGTATTATATTTGCAGGCCCAGGTTTTTAAAAATATTTTTAAAAGTTGAAGTCCTAGAAACAGAATTTTGTTCCAGTTCATACAAAGTTGAGTATTATTATGTGCCACACATTATTCTAATTTGAATCATATACTATTATCACTGTTATTTTGTTTAATTTCTTTTGGTTGAGGATGCCAAAACATGGGAGACATAATTACCTTATCTAATCATACTGAGAATGAGCTTCACAAGACCATTCTGACACAAAGCTCAAGAGCTTAATTGCTTCTTCATCGCATTGATGAAGCCCAGGTTGTGACTCTTATCTATATGTGAGCCAAAAGTAAAGATTATTAGAGTTGAGAGTACTTAAAAAGTCCTGACCTTACATTCTTCTCTAATGGTGCTTGCATCATTGTACTCCATGATAAGATTAAAAAATTATTTTTGAGTCAGGACACAACAACATGTTAATACTATAACCCATAGAACTTCTATGAACCCGTGTTGACTGTAGCTTTTTCCTTGTAACTCAGCAAAACAAGATGAGGGGCTTCAAAAAGTTCCATTGAGTAAATGGAATCAAAAATTAATAGAATTATTCTGAACTTCCTTGAAGCCCCCTCATATGCTGGGAAATATAATACCACCACAACCACTTTGTTTCTTCTCTTACAGTAAGGAAGTTATGTTGAAACGAATAAAAATCTAATAAATAGCCATTGGTTCATTGTGTGCACTTCCTTCAAAGATGATACGTCTTTGTTGAGACCTTTAACGTTTATAAAATAAGCAACACATGGAAATAGCTGATAGTGAAATGTAATCAATTACTCTGATAAGCCTTTTGAATTGTTCCATTTCAAAGTTCATCACACTCAAATGAAAAATGTTAGCAACCTCTCCCTGAGTGTGTCCATACAGTCAAATCCTCTAGTTCAGAGCAGGACATTTCATTCATCTATAAGCATAATTAAGATTTTGTTACATTGCATACAAGCAAGGTTTACTGAAAAATGGCAAAAGAAGAGAAAACCCTGTCATTTGCTGGAGATATATGTAAGTCTTGGTTGAAAAGACAAAAAAACTCCATATATATTTTTGTTCCATTTCATAAAAAGTTGAGTATTATTATATGCCACACATTATTCTAACTTGCATCATATGCTATTATTATATTACATGTGTGTTTATGAGAGCTCTATGTCAAAGAACAATTGTATATTGAGGAAAGATCCTAGTCCAGCCCAGATCAAGTTCATGAGTCCGATATTAGCCCACATATCCAATACTAGTTAATAAATTCCTCTTTAAAGCATGCAGCACATGCAGTGATATAGAATGCAGGAAGATCACCAGACTGTCGCTGGAAAATCTAGTGGATCCAGTGGTGGTGCAAGCATCTTCAGCATGTGACTGCCATCAGTGTGGCTACATGTAGCTTGTCATTTGGACTATGAATCAGAGGGAAAGTTCTCAGAATCCTTATAAGAAGACCACACTCACAAGGAACAAGGAGTGTTCAGGTTGTGACCTGATTAAGAGGCTAGATTCCAGCCTTTCTTTTCTTTTTTGTTGTTGTTGTTTTGTTTTGTTTACACAGTCCTTAGTATGGTATATTTCCTTTTTATCTTTTCTTTTTTAAATTTATAAATAATTTCATTGCGGGCTTTTCCAACTCATCATGACCAATACATACAAGTGTTAGTCTGGATAGACTAGAGGAAAATAACTATAGACACACATATGGATATAAGGGAATGGTTTATATACAAAAGGAATGGAACACTGAGAAAGCATACCAATCCAGTCCAGTTTAAAATCATAAGCCCGATATTAGCCAAATGCCCGATACCAGTCTATAATGTCTCTTTCTGACTCACGAAGTCACAGGTCAGTGGGTACAGAATTCCAGCACTGGCAGAGGTCTCCCCATGGCTGCTCGCTTCCTGGACTAAGGTTCCATCAAAAGCATCCAGTGGTGGCAGAAGCAACTCAGCGCTGGCAGGGATCCCCACGTAGCCTCTCCAGCTTCAGAGGTCTGGCTCCATCAGGGCAAAGCCATGTGACTTCTCCTCTGGCTCCTCAGATGCTGCCATTTTGTCTTGTTCATGATTCATTATATCTGAGACTAACTCCCAACATCCAGGGAGATAGCTTCTCATCTTCACAAGGGAAATATTGTGAGATTTCCCAGATGTATCAGGAGAAAACCATGCCCACACAAAGGCCTCAATGGCTACTCAGTGGCTATCTCTAGATTAACAGGTTAGACTCCACCCCTGCATCTCAATCATGAAGTTAACATAAGCACATGACTGCCACACATACATTGATTGTATGCAAAACACAGTTGCTCATTTGTTGCCATCATCATTCTCAAAACATCCTCCTTCCACTTAGAACCCGGTCCCAGCTTCCCTTATTTCACCCCCTCTCCACTCCCCCTCTTTCATGAACCCTTAATAATTTACAAATTATTATTATTTTGTCATATATTACACTGTCCAATGTGTCCCTTCACCCACTTCCCTGTTGTCTATACTCCAGGGAGGAGGTTATATGTAGATCCCTATAATTTGTTCCCCCTTTCTACTCCACCTTCTCTCCATCCTCCTGGTATCACCACTTTCACCACTTGTCCTGAAGGATTCATTCCCCATGTTTCCAGCTCCTATCCATATGACTGTACATCTCCTGGTCTAGCGGGATTTGTAAGGTAAAATTGGGATCATGGATAGTGAGTGAGAGGAAGCATTTAAGAACTAGAGGAAAGTTGCATATTTCATTGTTGCTACATTATAAGTTGACTTACTTGTCTCCTCCATATGACCCCTCTGTAAAGGGATGTCACTTAACCTAATGATGGGGTTTAGGTCTGCAATCTGTACTTGCCTTCATTTAAAATGATTTAATTTTTAGTTCTTTGATACCTGATATCTGATCCCTTCGACACCTCATCATCACACAGGCTGGTGTGCTACTTCCATGTGGATTTTGTTGCTTCTCAGCTAGATGGCTGCTTGTTTATTTTCAAGCCTTTAAGACCCCAGACACTATATCTTTGTATAGCCAGGTACCATCAGCTTTCTTCACCATTGCTTATGCACACATTTGTCTTCAGTGATAGTGTCGGGAATGTGAGCATCATGGAATGTCAGTGTAATAGAACAAAGTGTTCTTGCATTGAGGAAGTATTTGAGTGGAGGTCCAATGCCCATCTGCTGTCTTATTACTAACCGTATAAGTATATGCACGTAGATCTATTTCCTTATTATCATTTACAAACATATTCACCTCTGTATGTGCCTGCATTTAGACCTCTATATATGTCCTGCTCTTTCCTTTATTTCATTTTACTTTCCTCTTGTCCCACTATCATGCTCAGCCTCCATTTGGGTTTCAGTAAATTCTCTCTGTTACATTACTCATGATCAATCCCTATCAGGCCTCTCACACCAAGCTTGTCACTAATTTCTAATCAATCACTTGTTCCATAATGCCTGACTTGGTCAACACCACATCCTTCCCCCCTCTTCTTCATCTCCCATGACCTCCCCATCCCCGAACCATCAGTCCCATTATTTTCTCCTCTAGACTGTTCATTGATCTAATCTTATCTAGAGAGACCTGCAGAGATAACAATATGGACAAAAAAACCCAGGGTATGCTTAGATGAAGGGACCAAAGAAAATAAAGTGAAGATAACAAAAACATAAAAACCCCAGATGTCCATAAAATATATAAGTTAAAAAATAAAAATAATAACAAAATAAAAACCTGTAACTTTTTCAAGTTCTGTTTTTTGACCTCCAGAAGTGTCCTCCATTGCGTCCTATGGGGTGCCACACCGTGGCCCCAAAGTATGTCCTTGGCACTCCATCAGGAACTCCATGCTCTGTTGCACACCCTTAGTGTTTTGCCATGCAGTGGTTATTTATCGAGTTGACACAGAATTGTGTCACTATCACAAACAATATTCAAAATCTCAGTAGGCAGAAATAAGGATGTCTCTGTCTATCCTGAAGAAATACTAGAATATATTTGTCCTAGGTTCACAATCTTTTAATACCTTAGTTCATTCTCATCAATCTCTACTTCTAAAATAAAAAATATTTTCACAATCTGTCATGAAGACCCACTGACATAGAATTGATTTTAACTCATAACTATGAGTATACATTGAATACAATCTTATTTTTAGACTTAATATTTAACATGAGTTTTTGGAAGAATGGGAATCTTAAATTGTTCATTACCCTGATGTGAAATTTATCCCAGTAGTCAGACTGTGAGATTTTTCTGCTGTACCTAGTTGTTCCATCAATTTGATCCACATCTAATAGACAAAGAGGTCATATGGTCTTGAGTTAGAATCTACACCAAATGGCACACATGTTCATTTACCAATATCCATGACATTGATTGAGAGAGCAGAGAAAAGCTTGATAAGAATATATATCCACATCTTTTACATGATTTTATATCCTGGGAAAAAAATCATTCATTTATCTTAGAAATTGATAATCTAAAAGATTTTAGTGGTTCCACTTAAAAATCTAGATACCTTTTAATTAATGTTTGTCATCATTTTCAATCTTTTAATTTATTATAATGTTTTCTGGGGATCAAGAGTCAGGGTTTTATATTTCCCTAGTTTATCTCAGAAAAATGTAATGGAAACACTTGCTTTCCATTCCTTGGTCTTCCTGATAACACCCAGGTCATACATATAAGAGTTATTATATAAACTGTGGACATTTTTCTTCTGATCATTTTCCTGGCTTCATTTAGATACAGCCCCATATTTATTTAAGATAATTAATATAAATATGTAGATGTTTGTGAAATAAATTCTTGTTAGTAGTGGTCTTTCTTCAAATGAAAATTTCTACTAAGGCTATTTATTATAAACTGCCATTCAGTTTGCAGAATAAAAAATAATTCACTTAATGTGATTTTGTGATTTTATTGAAGTGAGTTTTATGTGACATATTTCAACATCAGTAATACTTTATACTTTCTGAAAATTTCAAGAGTTTGTAAAACATTTTTGTGTATATTAACACATTGAATTAGTACTGACATGCCTCACAACGTTGGTGAATATGACATTTTTTTAGAAGAGAAATGGAAAACATGCTGTGAAGTTGATTTATGAAGCTATGAAGGGAAAGGCTGTCGAAGGGTTTCCAAGGTAAATGTAGAGCTAGCTTCAGGTGAAGGACAGGTCAAGTTGAAGGCCTCATCCTACATAGCAATTATCAGAGTGATCAAGACTTGAGACAAGCTAATAATGTTCAAGTGAACAACACTGAAGGCTGGAGCGATCCTGGCTCACCCCCACCCTCGCTCCTAAATTCATTAGCCAGAGACGCTTGCAAGAGGGCACTGTAACTAGGAGAGCTCTAGTCGCCTCATCTGCACAAAGCCCATGATCAAAATCCTGATTATTTCCTAAGTTTACCATTAGTATGCTTGGAAGGAAGGTAATATATGTAAATAAATAAATAACTGCTAATATAAAAGTTCCTATCAAAGATTGACCTGGGTCTACAGATAAGACTTTATAGACTGCATTCAACAGTAACTGATAAAGTCTTCAGGGAAAATTCTGGAAAGAGAGAAACAAACAAGAAAAAGCTTTGTGGCTTTGAAAATGACTCTTACAGGCATTTTTGGAATAGAAATTAGGGTGGTGAAATGACATATTTTGAGGGTCCTGAATACCTATCATGAACCTACTATTTTAATGTCCTTGTTTTCTCATAACTTGTATTATTTGTCTAGTAGGCATGGTTCTGCCTTTGTGGATGAGTGCTATTGAAAGCTTTGCCCTAGCACCAACCCCCATTATTTGTGTAAGTAGTATCCAGTCACTTAAAAGTTTCATCTGTACAGGTCAACATTTCATGTATGGTAGTCTAAAGTCAATGCTTATATAGTTACTTTTCTTCAACAGAGTATTAAGTTATGTACAAATTGGCTAAATTAATGAGATTATCAATGGGATTTATATTGTTCTCTATCATAAGATGATAATAATATATCTAAAATGATCCACAGAGATATATAAATAATAATTATATTAATACATTCTGGACTCATAATGAATTCGAACACTACTCTAAGAACAAGTTGTTCTTATTACATGGCCCTGCACAATATTTGACCTCATGAAGAGATCACTGATCATATGGTTGCTATGGCCAATTGTGGTGAAGGAAACCAGTACTTAGCTGTCATAAATAATATCATCTGGGGTCTTAAAGGATTGACTTCAAACCTGCAACCATCTATGTGAAGTTACAGGTAAATCCACATGGGAGAGCCATACTAGTCTGTGATTCAAGGATTGTAAATAATTAAATACAAACCCAAGGAAGGGAATGGTATCAGGTTCAAACACTTGGTTTGCAGAAGGGTGTCACTGAAAGCCCAAAATTCATTTACAGGGTCCCTCCATGGATTAAGTCTCCAGGAATTCCTCTTAGTATAGTCCAGGGATGTGATTAGCCTAACTATCAGGCAGAGAGCATTGTAAAATCTATTATGGCAGATTTAGTTAGGTTTAAATGTAATGTCTTGTCATTTGTTATCCTGTTGGACCCATGGTAAAGTTGTTTCTGTCATTTTGTAGGTCCTGCTTTTTTATTAATTAAGATTTTTCTATGGTTGCGTCATCATTGCTGTTGGTTTTGCTCCCTGTTTGTGAATTTAAAAAAAGTTCTGTATATGTAATCCAGGTTAAGTAGGTCTGTTTCCTGTTTGTGTTTTCATCTTCCCCATTTGTCTTTTTTTATGCTTTTCTGTATATGCTATCCAGGTTAAGTAGGTTTATATGAAGGGTAGCTGAATTTAATTGCCTAGAAGCATGGCAGGGGAGGTTGTTACTGGGAGTAAATATTCTGATATTGGTTATGGTGAATATTGCACAAATATTCTTAATTGGATGACTAAAGTGAAGTGTGTTAAGTATATTTCAATAAAACTAAATATGGTCCCATTGGGAAACAGACCATCTATTTTGTTATGTTAAGGAAGCAATACCAGAGAAGGGTAAATTCTAAGCTTAATCACTTCTTCATTATGAAGGAACAGAATAGACATAGAAACTCATTTGAAGAACACACAGCTGGAAATGGTTCTAACAAGTCCCAAACTCCAAGACTTTCAGGTTATTTAAAATAGAAAAGAAGGGCCTCCCCTGAGACATATTCTAATTTCAGACATCCCATACCCTGGACTACCAGAAAACAAAATGTCTGTTCTTTAAAGTCACCAGGAGGTAAACACAATTCAGATAAACAATGAAGCCAATGATAGATAAGAGAATGTATGTTTGTGTGATATGTGACTTAAAGAAAGAAATCACAATAAAGATTCAGGTATTAATGACACCAGCAGAGTATACTGATAATATTTTGCTTTAATATATAACTTCCTCATAATGGTTTGTGTCATGAGTGAAATAGATGGTCCACATTTTGAGGGTCATCTCTTCATAGAAATATATATTTTTGTTCCTGGTGCAGTACCTGAAAGGATGTTATGTAGATTTTCAACTTCACCTATGAAAAATAATCATAATTTTAAATTTATATTTTGAAAAATTTAACATTAATTTTTTTCTTTTTAAGAATTTTTATTTATTTTGTTCCTGCTGTAGTTGAGATTATACAGTGTAAACCATACACCAAGGTAACAGTTTCTACATGTATAATTCAGCATTATTTATTATATTCTTATAGCTATGCAATTATTTTAACATCCTTTTTTGAGTTGTTCCACCCCAATTAACATAAGCTCATTGCTCTTAATGTTTTCATTTAACTTTTTTCCAATTCTTTCTCAATTTTTTAAATCATGTTATTGGAGGTGCATACAATTATCATGATCAATACATACATCAATTTTATGCAGACTACATTTGTTGCCATCATCATTTTCAAAACATCCTCCTTCTACTTGGTATTAGCTCCCCATATTTCCCCTCACTTTCCACCCCTTCCCCTCTGAACCCTTAATAATTTACAAATTGTCATTATTTTCTCATGTTGTACACTGTCTGATGTGTCCCTTCACAACTTCCATATTGTCTGACTACCGGGAGGAGGTTATATATAGATTTCTGCAATTGGTTCCCCTTTTTACTCTGTTATCACCATTCTCACCACTCGTCCTGAAGGGATCGCCTATCCTGAATTCACCATGTTTCTGGCTCCAGTGTGCATTCTTTGGTCTAGCTGGATTTGTAAGATAGAATTGGGATCATGATGAAAAAAATGTTATGATGAGATGTTGAAGTTGCTAGTGTTCATGTGATTTTTCTACGCAAACTGCTTTTGATTCAACCATCCCTTTTATTTCTCAGTTTATTTTGTTTGTAGAATGGATGAATTTTATCTTTTTTGCCAACAATGAAATAGGAAAAATCTGCTAAATTCCATCATCTCAGTGGGAACAATATCCTATGTTATTTTACACTCAAGCGTGCCCTAGGAGATAAAATGCACTCAGCATGATGTTGTGATAATTATGTGATTAATATGTAATATGTAATTAATATGATGTGATAATTACACTACTGATAAGGTTCATGCATTGATAATACTAGCAGTGTATGTTTATAATATTTGAAGCAACAATCCAAAAATTCAAAAGCAGATAACAAGACACTTTAACATTGCTAGGATTCAGAAGTCATGAGACAGAAATCCTTCCCCAAGCTATCCAGCCATGATCTTTAAAAGGGAAAGCCATCTACTCCTCATCGACAATCAATGACTGTGATATTTGCTTTCTACTGAGATGGGAATAAAGGGCTGTGCTTAACTTGTTCACTGAGCTGTTGATTAAGTCAACAATGAAATCTGCCTCTCAACATTCAAGTCTTTCATACACAAGAAATTATACCCCCTTGACAAAAATTCAGAATCACTATTTCACAAAGAAAAGGATATATATATATATATATATATATATATGGAAAAAAGAAGACTAGATCATATGTTTTCTTTTGATATTTTAGGCCATTTTCACATTGTAATTGTTTTTTCCACATTCTTGATTAACTGGCTATATTCTAATATTCCTAAATACAGACAGGTGATGTACACCAATTTCTCTGAAAGGCTTTGTGGCTTTGGCTAAATTCCCAATGGGCCTTGATATTGTGGATGACACATAATTCTTCTTTTAAAAGAAACATGGGACCTTTTTTCTTCTGCTTTATTGTACTGAAGTACTGAATGGCTATAACATTTCTGCTAGAGATGGCTGCTTCCAATGTATGCATATTAATAAGCAGAATTATTGGCATTTTGAGACTTCGTAGCATAAAACACAATTATTTAGGTTGACACAATTATATATAGGTTTGTTTAAAATGAAAAGCATGGCATTTTAATAGAGCCAACTTTTTAAATATATATATATTTTATTGGGGGCTCTTACAGTTCTTATAATTTCTATACATCAGTTGTATCAAGCATATTTGTACATATGTTACCATAATCCTTTTCAAAACATTTTCTACTTGAGCCCTTGGTATATGCTCCACTTTTTCTCCTCCCTCCCCTGCCCTCCACCCTCATGAATCTTTAATCAACTCTATATTATTATTATTAGTTCCTATCTTACACTGTCCATTGTTTCCCTCCACCCACATTTCTGTTATTTATCCCCTTTAGGGTGAGGGACTATATATCCAAACTTATGATGGGTTTCCTGTTTCCCAGTCTTTCCCCTACCTAACCATCCCCCTAACCTAAGGAGATTACTCACTGCTTCCACTACTGTTCCTGAGAGGGTTATCCTGGCTGAGCCCCGGTGGTACAGTGGTTGTGCACGGGATTGCAGCCCACTGGGATGGAGGTTTAATTCCAGCTCACAGGAGCAAAGGCTGGGCCTCCTACTCCCACCACCAGGGCAGTGATGCCTAAAAAATAAATAAATAAATAAAGAGAGAGAGAGAGAGTTATCCTTCCTGAATTCCATGTGCTGAGAGCTCTTCTCTGTACCAATGTATGCTCTCTGGTCAAGAAAGATTGATAAGGTAGAACCATATCATAGCAGTTGGGGTAAAGAAGTCCTCAGGAGCTAGAAGAATGTTGTGCGATTCATCGGAGCTATACTACATCTTGACTGATCATCCTTTCCTTAATACAGCCAGTGTCTACATTCTAAAACATAATGGAGAAATTAAATATTATATCTAAATATTACTCTAAATTAATTAACAGTGATAATTGCAAGCATAGCAAGTCCAAGTTCTCTGAATAATTTGGGGGAAAAATGAAGAGACAGTATATCAGTTTTCAGGGTATATCACTAGCTGTAGGTTAATCAAAATTGCCAAGCCAGTTAGAGGAAAGATATGATTCAGATTAACAAAGAAAAATTATTCAGACTAGATTAATAAACTAAGCCCACTATCATTGAGTCAATTCCTACTCAAAGCAATCCTATATAGAGTTTCTGAGACTAGACCTTGATTGAAAATGATAGCCTTCTCTTTAGCCCTTAGGAAATGTAGCAGATTTGAACTGCCAACCAAGAACTTAGAAGCTTATTGCCTAAGCCAGTGTTCCACTAAGTCTCCTTTGTGCTGATAATAAGGAGGGATAAATATCAAAGGCTGTTTAGATATCTATTTCCATTATGATTACAGTCATGACATCCCCATAGAACTGAGTTCTACTGTGTCATCATGAGGTCCCCATGAGTTGAAATCACCAAATATAGGGATATAATTGTAAGCCAGGCAAATATGTACTCAGCCACCATGGATCATGATAGCTAGTAGGTAAGGTATGAATTCACATATTTTGTAATCATTCTTGGGTTAGTCCAGGTAGACTAGAGAAACAAATACATAGACTTGCATATGGATCTAAGGGAATGGTTTATTTACAAAAGGAATGGAACTCTGAGAAAGCATGCCAACTCAGTGCACTTTAATGTCATAAGGTTGATATTAGCCCATATGCCCGATACCAGTCTATAATGTCTCCTTCTGACTCACAAAGTCACAGGCCAGTGGGTGCAGAATCCCAGCACTGGCAGGGGTCTCCAGGTGGTGTTTCCAACTTCAGAGGTCTGGTTACATCAAGGCAAAGCCTTGTGGCTTCTTCTCCAGCTCCTCAGATGCTGCCATCTTGTCATCCATAGTTCATTGTCTCTGAGCCTAACTCCCCCAAACAGGGGAGAGAGCTTCTCATCTCCACGAGGGAAATATTGTGAGATTTCCCAGAAGTCTCAGGAGAAAGCCATGTCCACACAGAGACCTCATTTCTACTCAGGGGCTATCTGCAGGTTAACAGGCTAGACTCCACCCCTACATTTTAATCATGAAGTTAACATTAGCACATGATTGCCACAATTCCTATTTAATCATCATAGATATAATGATAATGAGGAAAATTCAAAGCATTGGTTTGCTTTGGAGGGTGTAACTGGCATTCATTTTTGTCTTTTTTCTTGTCCATGGAGGTTTTTCAATGACTTTCTAATCCTTTGTCCTTGCATGCTTAGAGATTGGGAAGTAGATACAGATGACTTAGCTGTTCATACCTAGAGCAAAACCCCCAAACTGCTCATTTTCTTGTTAAAAATGTTGCTAATTATATTCTTGTTCAACATATTTCAGTGATGCCCCATTATCCTTTATATAAAATTCCAAATTCTTAATGTAGGTTGCAAGGCTTTTCAAGATACATCTACCTGTTATCCACTGGTATATCCACTGATGTTGTCGTATCACTCAGTGGAACTTTGTACAGACCTTTTCTTTCTTAGCTGTAACATAACGCCATCGTTCTTGCTCTCCTCGTAACATACCTCTCCTCTTTCATTTCCTGACATTCTGACACTTTAAAATCCTTTGTATCATAATCTCACTGCTACACATTTCAGCAATTATTTGGACTCTTTACCTCCACTGTTCATTCTCTTAGTCCTTCTGTGTGCTCCCTTGAACCTCACACTTGAGCAATCATACACTGTCAATAAATGAGTGAAGTTCCAACTCCACTCCCAGTATGAACACAGCATGGGCTCATCCTTTTCAAAGCTCCATCTCCATCCCTTGGACATGTATCTATCTAATGTTACTCGAGAATTATTAGTGGAATATAAACTCCAGAAATTTTACAACAGCATAGCTATACTTATAAGCATAGTTTCTCAGTGAAAACAGAGTGAAGACATTAAGTTAGAATTCCTTTGTAAATTATTGCATTGATGAAAATACACATTGAATGGGAGAAAGGAAGTTTAGGAATCCTCTTCACAAAACTAATTTTGATACATGCCAATCTTTGTTGGGCAGGACTTGGGTATATTTTCACTCACTAACACTGCATTCCTGTGTTCATTATGTTTTGAATGAGAAGTAAAGTAATTTTGGAAGGAAATTAAATTTTAGTACATGCATCTATTATGGCATACATTTGATAAATGATTTTGCAAATGTTAGCAGATATAATTTTAAGAATAGCCTGATATTGTAGGAATTTTGAGATATCCATGAAAAAGCAAGGACCCAGTTACATGAAGTGACATAGCTTGGAATCTGAATCATATTTTCAGATTGTGAGCATGAAGACTTTTTTGCTATTGCTAGATAACTGAACATCTCAAGATAAAGTCAGCTGTACAGCGCTGATAGCAGTGAGTAAGCAGTTGTTAAGAGCCGTGGTGTTGGTTTCAACACATAGCAGCCCTATTTCAATAGGGAAAAAAAAATACTGCATGATTTTGTACAATTCTCATCATTGTTAGGTTTGAGATCACTGTGGCAGCCCCTGTGTCAAACTATCTTATAAGAGGCCTTTCTCTTTCTTCAAGGACATTTTGTACCAAGTATGTCCTTTTCCAGGAATGGGTCTCTCTTGATACTCATGTCTGAAGTATATAAGACAGAGTCTTGCTAGGCTTGCTGCATTCTGGCTGTACTTACCCCTGACCAGCCTTGTTCATGTTTTGGCAATCCAGAGTACTTTTAATATTCTCCAACAGCATTGTCATACAAATGCGCCAATTGTGCTCGGATCTTCAGTGTGGAACTTTCACATACAGAAGAGGCAACTGAAATTATGGTGACTTAGGTGAGGAGCGCCTCCTTCCTCAAAATAACATGCTTACTTTTCAAAGCTCCAATGTGGGCTTGTGCAGATTTACCCAATGCTATGTGTCCTTTGAAATCTTGACTGTTGTTTCCTTGAGTATTGCTTGTGGATACAAGTGAGATGAAATTCTCAACAACCTCAGTCTTTTCTTATTTATCTGGATGTTATCTTTGGGTGCAGCTCGGAGGATTTTGGTTTTCTTGACATTAAATTGCAACCCGTAGTGAAGGCTGCACTCCTTGTTCTTCATCAGTAAGTGCCCCAAGTTCTCCTAATGGCAACGAGGAAGGAGTCTTCATCCATAGATCTAAAGTCTCTGATAAGTCTTCCTCCAAGCCTAAGCTTCTGTGTGTACTCCCGTTTCTTTTATGACTTTCTCTGTATGCAGATTGAATAAATATGGTGAGAGGATACAACTCTGATGCACACTTCTCCTGAGTCTGAACCAGAGGTCCTCAAGTTTTTAACAGGGGGCCAGTTCACTGTCCCTCAGACCATTGGAGAGCTGGAATATAGCTTAAAAAACACACAAACAAGCTATACAGTGGCAGCAAAAACACCTGGCAAATGTCCTCAGTGGGCTGCATGTGGCCCGTGGGTCATAGTTTGAGAACCTCTGTAACCCTACAGGGTGTCCTTATATTTGCACAAATGCCTCTTGATCCATGTATAGGTTCGGCATGAACACAATTAAATGTTGTGCAATCATGTACTCCTTTAAAGACTGTTGTGGTTGGTTATGATTCACACATGTGAATTCCGTGGCATTGTCAATCAATCACAAGTAAACCTTTTTTCTCGTATTATCTTGAGCCAAGATCCACCTGACATCAGCAGCAATATCACTTGTTCCATCTCCTCTTCTGAATCCAGTCTATATTTCTAGCAGCCTCTGATGAAAATTCTGCTAAAGCCATTGTTGATTTATCTTCATCAAAAATTCCCTTGCATCAATGATATTGTTCTCTAATTCACAAACTCTCTTGGGCCACTTATCTTTGGAATTGTTTCAAATATAGATTTCTTCCAGTTTGTTAGGAACCATTGTAGGATAGTGATTATGCATTGCTCTGTTAACTGAAAGGTCAACAACTCTAAATCACCAGCAGAAGAAAACAAGGTTGTGATCATCCCATAAAGTTGCAGTCTTAGAAACCCCCAGAGGCGGTTCTGCTCTGTTTAAGAAGGTGACCATTAATTGGAATCAACTCAATGGCAATGAATTGAGCTGATTTCCAAATTAGGTGAGACGAAGGTTTGACATCTTTGCTTTGAATGAGCATTTAGCGCTACCTTTTTCCAGGAACTAGAGTGGACATGTTATCTTCTGTAAAGATGTTTGATAGGTACAGGATGGTGTGCAAACTTTAAAACAATTGGGGTGTTTGAGTGTAATGTGGTAGTTTGGGAGGCCAGTTTCACAAACCAAGAATATTCTAGGTCCAGAATATTATCACAACTTACTTTAATACAA
This sequence comes from Nesogale talazaci, assembly GCA_004026705.1. Classification (NCBI taxonomy): domain Eukaryota; kingdom Metazoa; phylum Chordata; class Mammalia; order Afrosoricida; family Tenrecidae; genus Nesogale; species Nesogale talazaci. The sequence continues at coordinate 168,188 of PVJH01000077.1, forward strand.
ATACACACACATTAGCAGTAGATTGCACCTGAACATATTAACTTTGATAAGTCCCTCTCTGTGGTGATATCCTGAATAATTCCTTTCAGCTGTTTGAATTAGCCCTGGTTAATCCCACATTGCTGCTGATGAGTCTGAGCTTAAATAAATTTTAAAATAATCAAGTATGATGAGTTGTTAAGTAATCAGTAAAGGGAAGAAATGGACTCAGACTCTGCCAATCAGTTCTAGTATGCCGAGTGCTTGTCTCAAGGGAAGGAAGCCAGGAAGTCTTGATTGGTGATCACGTGTCTGAGCATAAGAACAAAATGCAAGTCATGCTAATGGTGATGAAAGAACAAAGCATTAGGAACCAAGAAGCTTGTACTCTTTTTTTAAATCTTTTATTTTATACTAATAATACATTTGTAGAAAGTAGCAGAGAAATGTCCAAATAATTTGTATGCATCCATGGTCTTTCAGATGTTCATGTTTAGCAAAACTATAGTATAATATGACATCAGGGAAATTCATGTTGCATATAACCTTGCAGTGTGTGTGTTTGTGTGTGTGTATGTGTCCTTCCAAGGTGAATATTTTAAGGGAAGAAAAAAAGAAGTTCTAAGTTCACAGGGTGACTTCTAGGATTAAGACCAATTACATTTCTTGAATAAAATAAAATTCCAAATGTTGAATGCTTTTAATAAAAGCTATTCTCCATGTCCCAATTATGGGGGAAGAATATTACTATTTAAACATCAAGATAAATAATAATAATAATTTATGTACTTCTATACAGATAAATAGACAGTTCATTAACTTTCATAAGGCCCAGAGTTTGTGGCTGGTGGGAAGAGAACCTAGAATTCCTTCCACTGGTGCAGGCTTCATTTCTCAAGACAGTCTGATTCCTCCATGTTTTCTTGAATATCATTACGAAAAATGGTCCTACACTTTGAAAATTAAAAAAATCATAAAATGAAACACTTTTATTTTGTATGGAACATAGCAAGAACATAACTTGGAAAATGACTGCCACCCAGGACACCGAAGATCAGACACCACGATACGTTTGACTTTGACTTAGGCTCATGCAATCTCATGAATACAATTTTGCTTTTGGAAGAAATAAAAAAATGAAAACTGTCAAATGAAAACCAAAGTTCTTGCTCTTGAGCTCGCTCCTGCTCACCGCAGCCCTATCAGAGGGGTGGCAATTCCCTGGGGGGGTTTGCAGACTTCCTCTACGAGAGCCCAGAGCCTCATCTTCCTCCTACAGATCAGCTGATGATTTGCAATGACTGAATTTGCAATTAGCAACCCAATGCATAAAACACATCATTGGTTTATATTATTTGATTTGGGGATATGAATGACCTAGGGCCTAATGGCTTTACCAGCTTTAAAAACAATAATACAAAGAAAGAAAGAAAGAAAGAAAGAAAGAAAGAAAAGAAAAGAATAGAAATGCATTGTACATAAAACATCAATGTAGCCATTGGACTCTAGAAATCACACCAGAGATTAGAATTGTCTTCAATGACTGTCTTGAAACTTGTTAACAACTGTCTAACAAATCTGCTATTTATGGTGTCTTCTGCAGGTGTTGTGGCAGCTCACCAGCGACTGCTTTCTGTGGAGGGGATTACCATGCAAAGGAGAACCGTCCCCACAGGATTCTCACTGGTTGACTTTCAGAAGTAGATCTTGGTCCTTTTTCCAGAAATCTGTTTAGGTGAATTAGAACCACCTGCCTTTCCACTTATAGTGGAGTGTAGTAATTGCTTTCCCCACCCAAGGACTCAGTAGAAACATTCTATACTCATAAAATTTATTTTTTATTTCCAAATCCTATTAACCATATGGAACCAAGATACTGATTTTTCTAGATAAAATGTCCACATAATGGCATACTCTGATATTTTGACTTGAAGCAAAGAAGAAAGTAAAGTAAGGCAGAATGTATTAGTGTTTACTTGTGAATGAGGAACATATTGACTTACCTTAAAAGAACTAGCGACCTACAAAGACTGAGTTTAAAAAGACTTTAAGATGGAGTTTCTACTCCAATAAGTAATTATGTACTCAGAAACTCACTGGGCAGTTCTGTCCTGTCCTATAGGGTCAATTTGAGTTTGTGGCAGTATTTTTGATTTGGTTTGGTTCCCTGCTAGATGTTGAAAATTTGGAATGCCTGATCTGAGTTTGTAGAGGGCATTAAGTATTACCACATTCATGCTTAGTTCTCATCTAATGTGAGCAAAAACAAAACAAAATAAACAACATTAAATTGTTGCAGATCTTCATTCTGTAATGCTGGCGAAACTTCATCCTACATTCCTTTGACATATTAGAAGAGAAGTTTATCATGGTTGGTAGAGTGGAAGGACAGCCTAAAAGAGAATGGATTGACACAGTGGCTGCATCAGAGGAATTGTCAGGGTAGCACAGAACTGTGTGGTGCTTCATTCTGCTTTGCATGGGGTCTCTGTGGGCCAGAGCTGACTTTATGTAAAGTGACCAGATGTCCGCTTTTTAACACTTTAACAATGTCCTGTGACATTTTAAAATTAAATATATATATATATTACAATACTATTTTTGCATTCTATGAACATTTTTGATGCTCCATATGGACCAAATTTTAATTGCTCCCCCTGATCAATGGTGCCCCACTTAAAATCTGGTCACTCTACCAATCCTTTTAGCCCATGAGAGATGAAGGCTATTTTAGTGAAAGGATACTTTAGTGAAAGGATTCTTTACCTGTTAGAGACACAAAGACCTAAGTCTGATGAGTGTGTCTTATACAAACCCAGAGTTTATAAACTAGTGTAAACTAGAAAGAGAAACATGTTCCAAGACAGTATTGCAGCAAAGCTAACTATATAAGTGGTAATAGGCTTGCACTCTGTCTCCTTTTACTGATCCTGATAATAAAGATATTAAAGTTACTGAAACCTTGAGACTTAGGCACTCCTACAACTCAAGATAGTTCAGGGTCTTAGCTTGCAAAATATGGTAACGAGATTCTGAATACTTTATTTCCTTCCCTTCTGCTCTTCTCACTGAGAATTTCAGATATTTCCAAGATAACTGTATGTATTTTTACACCAACACTGTCTATCTAACACATCCTTGTAAATATAGTAAGTGAATAAAGTGTAAATAAATGGCACAAATCAACTTAGCTTATAGTTATGCTTCTTTCCAAAATAAAGAGCACAAATAAAATTAATGGTTACAATACAAATGTTTGTTTTAGGTTCGCTTGCTCTGAGATCTGTTCCAAGATACTTAAAGTTATTTCTATCTACCAGCCATCTGACAAATTCTTACAGAATCTTGTCATCTCATTCAAAAGTTCTCTTCACTGGCACAAGCTCTGGAATCAACTCTTTGGAAAGAATTTCTATGACATGTACGGCATGTTTTTTTGAATGGTGTCTACTGAATGGGGCAACTGTATGAGTATAATACACTGCACCTGTTCTGAACCAGCTTATAAATACCACTGTGAATGGCCTGTGCTATAAAAAGGCAACTACTGAGTAAGAATTATCATTGATAAGAGCTATTAATATATACAGTCAGAGAAACCTGAATTAAGCAGGTGTTGATACACCAAATGGAATTAATTCATACATGTCTAGCAATAGATCAGTCAAAGTTATATCTTTCAGTTTAAAAATTAAAAAAGAATTTCTTTAAGTCCAGAGACCAATTAATGTTCTGAGGTTCAATTTTTCATTTAATATTACCAGACAATGCTGAGGAGTTCGTGGGGAGAATGTCTATGAATAAGTGGTAATAGTTAACTTTTGTTTCAATTAAGGAGAGGTGAATTGGTGTCATTCTGCAGAAAATGAATGTACTACTGGGATTCTGTCTCATAGTTATGCCACATGGTATCCTCTACATTTTTATAAATTTAAATGAAGTTGAATATTATAGAAGCTGAAAATAATTTCATTCTATAGTGGTACATATCTCATGCAGCTATGTCAGGAGACATTCAAAAGGAACATTATTAGTTGAGTACACCTTGTTGAGTCCTTATTAATGCTATTTTCTGAGAATTCTTCATTTTGCTCTTCCCTCACTCCTTACTTTGATTCCAGTTCAATCTCCTGCCGAGAATTTGCATTTTTCAATGGGCTAGGTTAAATCAGAATTGTTCAGTGCCAAAGAGTCAGTTCCCACCCACAGCAACCGTGTGCACAGCAGAACTCAACATTTCACTGTCCTACATTATCCTCACAATCATCCCTATGCCTCAACCTAGTGTCATGGACCCCATGGCAATCCAGCTCTTGGGAAGCCTTCCTCCCTCTCATTACTCCTCAATTAACCCAATTGGATGTCGCTCTCCAGGGTGTGGTCTCTCCTGACAATATGCCTAAGGTATGCAATACGAAGTCTTCCCATTCTTGCCCCAAGGAGCACTCTGGCCTTACTCCTTCCAAGACAGATCAGTTTGTGCTTTTAATGCTCCCTGGTGCTTTTAATATTCTCCTCTAGCACCATCATTCAAATGCAATTTCTTCTTCAGTCATTTTTATTCATTATCCAATCTTTGTGTGCTTTTGAGGCAAGGAAAAATACTATGGCTTGGTCAGGTGCATCTTACTCCTCACAGAAATATCCTTGCTTTTCAGTACTCTAAAGAAGTCATGTGCAGCAGATTAACTTGATGCAATTCATCTTGATCTTTGGACTGCTGCTTCCATGAGCATTCATTGTATATCTAAGCAAGATAAAATCCTGGACAACATTAACCTTTTGCCCCTTTATCAGTGGCCTGGTTGTTCAGATTTTGGTCTTCCTTATACTGACTCATCATCCCGAGTAAAGGCTGCACTCCTTGAGTTTCAGCAGCAAGTGTTTTGAGTCCTCCTACTTTCAGGAAGCATGATTCTTGTGCCCAGATTAGCAATGTCTTCCTCTGATCCTGAGGCCACATTCTTTTTCATATAATACAAAATTTCTTATTATTTGCTCAGCATACAGCTTAAACAAGCATGGTGAGAAGTTTTAATATTGTTGCCCACCTGTCCTAATTTTAAATCATGCAGTGCTTTTGTTGTTGCTGTTGTTTTTCTATTCAGACAACTACTTCTTGATCCTTATACAAGTTACGTGTCAACACAGTGAAGTACTGTGAAATTCCGATTCTTCTCAAGTTCATTATCCATGTCCAAAGTTCATTTTGGTCCACACATCCAAATACCTTTTCAGAGTCGATGATACAGAAGTAACTATCTTTCTGGGATTCTCTGCTAGAGTCAAGATCTATCTGACATTAGCAATGACATCCCTGGTTCCACGCCCTCTTGTGAATCTGACCCGAACCTCCGGCAGCTCCCTATAACTGTTGTTGATGATCTTAAGAAAAATATTACAATGACAGTGTTTGGAGGTTTGAGCACACTGGAGCAGTGGGACTTAATCCTCTATGACTAGTGTCCTATAAAAAAAGAGGTTAAAGTCACACAGAGTGCAGATGAAATTCAAAGATACATTGATAAGCAGCCAAGAATTGCCAGCACAGCAGAGCAGGCAGGAGAGGCATGTAACAACATCTCTCTGAAAGCTTGAGAAGGAATTGACATAGATGGCATGCCCCATTTGAACTTTTATCCTCAGGAACTAGGAGAACACACTTTTCTGTTCTTTAATCCTGCCCACATGGGGGTATTTTGTAACAGTGGTCCTTGGAAACTAAAACAGTCATGTGCCCAAATCATGTTTTTCAACAATAAAAATGATATCTTTTTGACAACTTCCCAGTTGCATATCATAAAAGAAAATAAAAAATTCTTAGTAATTTATTTATACTTTTGGTGGCTTGAATAATTCAAAAGAGAAAAGTTAAATAAATAATAAGATAGCATTCATGCGAGTCTTACTACCTCTGAAAGAGCCCTGTAACTTAAAGCAAAAGTGCTCACTAACAAAGTGAGGAAAACTTTGATAACCACACACATTTTAAACAAGGAATTTTCTCCACAAAAATTTTCTATTTTTAATGGAGGCCATGAAACTATTTTTTTAATTGTCCTAGCCCAGTGATTATGAGCTGGAGACTTGGCATTTTTCCTGATTATTGCTGTTTTCAATGATCGAAAACCTGGAGTTTGTGTACTTTACATGAATTGCAACACTTGGATGTAGTGCAAAGTGTGGAATTTCATTTTCCTGACTTACATCACTTACACTGCTGCTGCTGCTGCTGCTGCTTTGCATGAACACATGAAATGACCACATTCTTACGTTTTCACTTTCAGTGTGTAACTACAATTTACGAACAGTGGCACTAAACAGAAACCACAGTATATGAAAATCAGATTCAGTTAGTTAAAGAAGACCCCATAAGAATAGTTTGGGTTTGTTCGGTTTTTCTTTTCTTTTATAAACTACGTATTTATTTTAGAAAAAGTCCACAAGCAACAAACTGGTTACAAAACAGTACATTGGAGAGATAACTATAGGAAATCAAAATGATAGCAGTTAAAACCATGTCAGTTGATTCCTCTCATACACACTGGACTGGTTTTAAACATTGTGTGTGTGTGTGTGTGTAAACCCAATATTATGGTTTATCTCTTATGCACTTTATTAATGGGGATAGCCCTCTTGAATACTCGCCCTCTATATTTTTACTGGTTTATGGTATATGAAACCCAAAACTGACAAACCTAAAGAAACAACAAGTAGAATAATGATCCCTGAGCAGGGTCCAGTAAGAGAGTGTAGGGGGGGGGGGGTGGTAAAGAGGAGATGATATTAAGGGGTTCAAAAAGGAACAGTAGATTTTAAAACGGATTGTGGCAACAAATGTACCATATTGCTTGATGTGCTTGAACTATGAAATGTTATGATATCTGTACTAACTCCCCATTAAAGGGATTTGGGGAAAATATGAGCAAAAATAAACTATAACATATATGTATATTTATTGACAATAAATATTCTTATAATTATTGGTTTCTTGTTAAATGAGATATGGCTATGTATAAAGTTTTGATTTCATGCAAGTATAACAAAACAAAATAGAATAAATGCACAGGAGTAATGGTGCCAAAATGCATCATTAATAGTTAAGTATTTTCAGATATGCCATATGGTCAAAAATTATGGTACTGAAGAAAGAAGTCTAAACTGCCCTGAAGGCATCAGCAAAAAGCAAGGACCAAGTATTTATGGAATAGCAACAGAGAGATTTTAAAATGTGGACATAATGCAGAAACACTCATGTACAAGAAATCTAGAAGACAGCTCTCTGGTCAGACAACTGTAAGTGATACTTTTATGTCCCTTCCAAAAAATAGGTGACTCAATGGAATAAGAAAATCAACAATGTTAAATAGAAGTAAACATTTTCTGAAGATAATTAAAAAAGGTTGCAGCATAATATCATCAGGAAACGGTCAGAAATTCCTGCACAAGAAAACATGGAATAAAAGAGAATTATTGATAACAAATGAACCTTGACTAAAAACAGAGAATAACTTTGGAAGTTACATAATCTTGTATCAGTTTGAGGACTCAGAGTGAAGTGGTGGAGTCTAGTCTGTCAATCAGGTCATACCCAATGAGGTCTCTGTGTGGGCATGGCCTTCTCCTGAGGATTCTGGGAACTTTGGTATTCCTCGTTGGATGCAGGAGGCGAAGACACATGGAGAGAGACTAATGGAGCCAGATCGATGTTGCAAAAGAAGCCATGTGGAGACCCCTGACAGTGCTGAGCTGTTTACAAAACCACTGCATCTACAAGACTTCCCATATAGTGGCCTGTGATCTTTCTGCATTTGGTATCTTTGCATGTGGTTCATGAATCTGAAGAGGACTTTATTGATTGGTATTGGGCACACGGGTTAATATCAAGCTTATGGACTTGATGTGGACTGGACTGGAATATTTTCTCAGTATCGAACTGCTCTTGTATCTAAAGCTCTTTCTTATGCACATGAGTCTCCTTGGATTTTTTTTTCTACCTGGACTACCACAACAGCAGAAAGATATTTACCAGAGTTATTTACTACCAAAAGCATTTGACAGTGTGAATCAGAAAAAGCTATGGGTAACATTGTAAACTATCAGACTTTCAGAACCCTTTTTTGCACTCATGTATAACAATACTTTTTGCACTCACTTATTGATCAAGAAGATGATCAAATAGACCAAGGGAATATTGTGTAGTTTTATCAGGAAAGGTATATATCTGGCTATTACTCTTCAACCATAATCATTCCATGTGTATGCACTCATTCAATGAAATATGTCTATATAAAGAAGAACATGGCTGCAGGTATGGAGAGAGATTCAGTAATAAGCTGAAATACACAGATGAAACACTTGGCTTGCTGATATGAAGATTGAAGCATCTACTAATGAAAACCAAAGACTGCAATCCTCAGGAGAGATCACACCCCAACATAAAGTAAACTCTATAAAGTAATCCCCCAAATTGAATTAATAGGCAGAATTATGATAAATAGAAAATATCAAAGATGCCAAAGAATTCATTTTGTTTGGATCTGCAATCAATGCTCATGGAAACAGCAGTCGAGAAGTCAAACAACATATTGCCTTGGGAAAATCGCCTTCAAAAGACCTCTTTAAAGTGTTAAAAACCTGCGATGAGGAAAAGTGTGCAATGGAGCTAAGCCTTCAGTTGTGATTTTCTTATTCCAGGAGAGAATAGAATCGTGCATATCTCAGCAGATAGACATCCTGAATTCTCCCTTGAAGCAAAAATGGTCTCATGTACTTTAGGCTTATTGTCAGGAGCAACCACAACGTAGAGCATGCACCATACTCTGCAGCATAGAAGGTGAGTGAGAGCGGAAGACTCCCAATGAGCTGGACTGACACAGAAGCTGCACCCATGGGCGCAAGCACAGCATCGACAGTGACAACAGCAGAGGATTAGTCACTCTGTGACACCCCACAACTACAAGCCCAAAGTCTACAGTGTCCTTAGATCAAATTTTTATACGTCATGGGCTTTAAGTGTGCCGGAATATACAAACGTTGACAGCTACTAAAATGCCATGCTTGAAATGGCTTTGACATCTTATGTACATGTGCAGCACTCATAGCCACACAATTCAATGTAAAACCAACCAAAAGGTCCTCACGATTACCCCAAATGGCACCCTCCCAATAATTGGAGGAAACTCTGACATTGTAAAGATTTTCATCCTGCTTGGATCTAAAAGTACCAACTCAATATATACTGACAGCATACACCACCTGTGATCTCAAAGATTTCAATGTAATATTAAATTCTCTTTCTCTTTCATTCCTGAAAAAAAAATGGTCATTTCCATGTACATTTTATTTTTGCTGTTCTGAATCACTGTGGGTCAAAGAGAAAGTCTTTGAAAAATACCAGGATTACAGTAATTTTAGGTTTTCTGATCTGTTGTGTAACAAGCTAGAAAAGATAATTAGTACCTGTATCCTGTACATTGTGAGAACAAATTTGCAAAAGAAAATAAACCAAGGTATTTGAGGAAGCAAATATAGTCCCTGTTACCACCTGTGTTACTCTGGGTAGACCAGAGAGAAATCCACATAAACTTACATATGCATAAGAGAGAGTTTTTAGTAATGGGTAGTTGCACATTAAGCATCCCAACCCAGTCCAGTCCAAGGTTACAAATCCAATATTAGCCCTAATGTCTGACTTCAGTCTACAAAGTCCTCCTCAATCTCACAAAACAATGCTGGAGGAATTACTGTGTGTGTCAGTGCTTCAGCACTGGCAGGGGTCTCTGTGTGGCTTCTATAACACCCAGCACTCCATCAGGGTAGGTCTAGGGCTTCTCCTCAGGGACGTCTCACAGGGCATAAGGCTTGCCAGCCGAGGCAGAGGATTGCTCAGGCAGCCACAACTTGTTCAACCATCAGGGAGCAAGAGGCAAAAAAGCAAGGCTCACAGAGTCATGTCTCTCTCCAGCCACTTGTGTTCATAGGCTAGGTTAGCACAATAAACCTTAAGTATCACACCACCTTAATCTGTAATTTGTTCACATTCTGGTCGTATTCTTCCAGCATGAAAATATTTAAAGTTCTCTTATTCCTTCCACAATAGAATCAATTACATTCATTAAACAATTGCAAATCTCTACACATTATGTGCAAGGCATTGTGCTGCTACAAATCTTAAGAAAATGAAAACTCTATTAAGCTTTGGCAGAATTTGAAATCCCATGGCAACATTTTGTGGTGGGATGACATAAGAAAAGTATAGAAACTAGAGGCTCTAAGACAGATTTACACGAAAAATCCAAAGCTTTCTGTCAGAAAGAATTTGGAAAGCATCTTAAGGTAGGATCCTTTTGACAATTGACATTTGATAATGGAGATTGGAAGTGGTAGTAGAGTACAATATAGAATAAAGAAAATCACTCTGTTGGTGAAGAATGTCCCTTCTCACACTATGGTCACCAGATTTGGTCAAGTGAGCTGCTTCTCAATTTAGAAGGACATGACTGAAGTGTCAGCATGAGATTTCTCTATCTCTTCACTTTCTCTGTTTGGAGGATGTTGCACTACAGACAAGACGTAGTCCATTAACCTCAGTCCAAGAGTGAAAGGGCCCTGCAGTCAAATCACAACAAAACAGTGCGAGCATACATGAAGCATACATGAGTGGGACATAAATCTTTACTTTCTTTAACTTCTACGTTTGAAGATCATTTATTAATAGAAAAGAATTTTGCATAACAAGTGCAATCTCAAGATAGAACATTGTAGGATATGGTACAAACACACCCAAAGCAGAACACCAGGGAGCATTTTAATCTAGAGACATTACAATAAGAATGCATTTTAATCTAGACACAAAGTGATTAGGAAAGAGGGCACATGGAAACGCAGTTTGCACTGATAACATTGAGCACCTTTTGATCTTGGATGTTAGACTGTTGCTGAGTATTGTTGACCTGACTGACTCACAGCAACTCAAGAGGCTTGAAGGCGCCTGCCCCATGGGGTAGCCTAGGCTGCGAACACTCTGGGCACAGGCTTGTTCCCTCAGAACCATGGGCTGAGTTTCAATCAAATACCCAACTTTATAGGCAACAGAAAAATTGTAGATTTTTTTTGAGCTCACAAATGATAGTTTAGAGATGAACTTAAGGCAAAATTTCTTGACTGGTGTGTACCAGGCTTGGGATGGATATACACTTAGGGGTCTAGAGATGGAAATTTATATATTGATTTCTGTTTCTGAGCACTTCTCCTGTGGGAGGCATTGAGAAGAACAGTGATAGTACAATAGAGAGACGATGGTTATTCTAACAAAGGTTAGATGATGGAAGAGACTCAGAAAATAAAAGAGAAAACAAGAAAATGAATTGTTTCAAGTCATGTAAAGTATTTTTAAAAATGTTACAATAGTGAGTCAAAGAAAATCACGTAGAGCTCACATAGAAACAACTACAGCTGAACCCTGAACTCGACACTGATCTGTTCTGGAAGGAGCTAAGATGTGACGCAGCCGAGTTCTCAATCATTATTTTCCCATAAGAAATAACTGAAAGTGGATTAGTCCATTCTCGACCACCAAGTTTTTACCTAACTTTGCTTTTTTATACAAAGCATGACACAGAAATTTCAAAGTAAAAATTTTAGGCCTGAGTGATATAATTTAAATAAGAAACACATTTAAACGTTTTTGTTTTTTTTTTAACAACTACTGTGTGGCCCGTACCTTGAGACTGATGAGGATCTGGGTCTGGAGAAGTGGAGTGGAGGTATGGAGACAGAGTCATTGTCTAGCAGGGGAATCCCCTTCTGTAAAATCAACTGGTAGCTGCCTTTCGGGAGATTTTTTTCTTCTTTGCCTTTTTTTTTTTCATGAGAGCCTGGCTGACTTTCTCTAAAAAAAAAAAAAAAAATCAGTCTAATGCCATCTGCTGTTGGCATTTCCTTAATTGTTTTTCAAAAAGGGTTTACTGAATGATCATCAACAATATCAATAGCATTGTTAATGCTATTCATGATGATTAAAAGAATCATGGTAATTCTTTTCAAAAATTTGTTCTTAGGATCCATGTTTTTTAATCTGAAAACAGTACAAAATGCCACACAAAAAAAAGAAAATTAAAACAAAACACTTGAAATACAGCCACAAAAAAGTTTAAATAAAGCATACTAATAGCACCAACTAACACAGTGACCAAAACATGACCTGTTTTTGATCACAAAAATCACATGTATTAGGTCAGATTATGATGTTTTGTTCAAGCTCTGATGTAAAATTTTTTCAACATTACCTATCAAAATCCAATTATGCCGAGTACTGATGCGATCAAGTGGCAAGGTTCTACTATATTTCAGTGGCCTTCACATAAAATGAGAGGCATGTCTTCATAAGGAGGTGATGATGGAACTAAGCCATGTTGTAGAAATAGGTTTTGCAAATTAATTTGGTAACTTTTTAAGCTTAGGGAATGAAAGATAAATTTGATGTCCATTTGACTAAATTTTTGGCATGGATAATTAGGAATGTGATAGAGCTTAAACAGAAATAACTACACCAGAAGGGAAATCATTTATGAAGAATAAAGATTATTAGATAAAGATGATTAAATTTGAAAATTTTAAGGAACACAGTCTTTCAGTTGAAAACTTGCTCACTTGAGTTGGGATCAGAAAGATGCATCTATGAAAATGACTGCGAAGGGGTGGTGGGCGGGCTAAGCCCCGGTGGCGTAAGTGGTTGAGTGCTGGACTGTGGCCTGCGGGCTTGGTGGTTCAAATCCAGCTGCGGCTCTCAGGAGCAGCACTGGGTAGCTCACATGACCACCAGAGGCAGTGATGCTCCCCCCCAAAAAAAAAAATGACTGGAGGGACCAAGTAGGGGGGGGGTGATGGAATGAAGAGAGTGGAAAATATGAAGGGAAGTGAAAAAAAGTATTGTTAAAAAATCATATATTAAAAAAATCATATATTTATTAAACATAAATGTCAAGCCATGTTTCTCAACAAATCCTCTCCTAGGGTTTGCACTTTGAGGGTCTTGTTTTCCATTTCTCTAATAATTTCCCAAGGAATTCTGTGCTGTTTAATTTACAATACATGGAAATGGCAATTTTGTCATTCACAAGTGACTCAAATCATATATATTTAAAAATTGTAAATTAGATGAAGGTTTACAATTCTGGCCAACCATTTAAAAGTACTCAACAATCACGTCAATATTTTATCCCTCACCTGTTCCCTGATTGCTCTTCTTCCTCTTGAGGACTGTATTCTAGTTCACTCAAGTTAACACTGTCCTCAGTCTATCCCACTGCTTTTTTTTTTTTTAGCCTCTTCCTCTTGTTCTCTCTCCCCTGAGCAAACTCCAAAGTCTGCTCCATTTGGCATGAAAGTCTTTAACTTTTTGTTCCCCTTTATCACAGTGGTCTCACAGAATATTTGTTCTTCTGTGGTTGGCTAATTTCAGTCAGTGTAATGTTTTCAGGTCAGCCCAGGCTATGAGGGGCTTTGTTGTTTCATCATTGAGTTTTAGTGTTTTCTTGTAGTCCCTTGTGTGTCCGTATGAAAATATATCTACTCTTCTACAAGTGGGACTTTTCGTTGACTCCATCTTCTGGGTATTGTGGACAGTGCTGCATTGAACATGGATGTGCGTGCTATGACTTACATTATTTGAAGTTAGATACCCCTAAACATAGTGTAGACAGTATTGGAATTTCTTTTCCCACTTTTTTGAGGTCATGCCTTATTGCTTGGACAGTGGCTTCAAACAATTACCTATAAACTCAAGTATAAGCCAACCTGAATATCAGCCAAGGCACCTAATTTTACCACAAAAAACTGCATTAAAAATGTGCTGAAAAACTCACCTTATACATGAGTATATATGGTACACTTCTGCCAGCGCTATGTAAGCTTTTCAAGCTCTCTTCACCCTATCAAGTATCTGTTTTTTTTTTTTTAATCTTGGCTCTCATTGTTAATGTAATATCATTTTTGCTTTGATACACATCTCCCAGGTGACTTGTGAAAATGAGCATTTCTTTATATTTTTTCTTGGCCACTTGAATGTCATTTTTGGTGAATTGTATGTGCTCTTTGCCCACTTTCCAATTTTCTTACTTAGCCGCTGACATTTTCAATAGACTTTAGAGAGGAATCCCTCGTCACTTTTGTCATTGTCAAATATTTTCTCACCCCATAGACTCTCATTTTACTCTTCTGATACACATAAATGTCTTGTTTTCACTAGGTCACCATCATCTGTTTTTTCATCTTTTGTATGTTCTCCTTCATTGTATTTGATATTACATCTATGCCCTGCAGCGGGAACCTTACGTTAATCCCTATTTTCTTATTGATGATGCTTATAGTTCTGGGATTTACATTTAGGTTGTTGATATTTCTTGAGTTCATTTTTGTATGTGGGATAAGATATGGCTTTGCTGCCCTCTTAACAGATGGAAATCCATTTACTTCAACACCATTTGTTGAAGACCTATGTTGATATCATTTAATGGTTTGGGCTGTTCTTCACATCAATTGCTTATAGGTTGTCTAATTTATTTCTGAGTCCTCTATTCTATGTCATTAATCTATGTATCTGTCACTGAACCAGTACCCTGGTGTTCTAACTACTGCTGATATGTAAAGGTTTTATGTATAGGTACAATGTGAGGGGTCTCCTACTTTATTCTTCTTCTTAGTAACTTCTTTGCTTTTCTGAGGTCTCTTTCCTCTTCATATATGGGCAATAATTGGTGCTCATGTTTCTTTCAAGCACAAAGTTGAACTCTGAGTCAGAATTACATTATAATTACAAATTGTGTTCGGTAGTAATGCTATTTTCACAATGTAATTGTTAAACTCTTCTGTCTACGAACATGGAATATATTTTTAATTTATGTAGGATTTTTAGGTATTCATATCCCATAGTTTCCTCTATACCAACACTTGTGGCTCTGATTAAGTTTATAAGTCTGTGACTCTGGTTAGGTTTTACTATTCAGAACTCTCTTTTGATCAGAACACACTGCCAAAACATTCTTCATCACAGAGGTTGCCGGGTCCCATCTGCCTACTTTTCCATCAGCAGGTGACCCTGTAATCATTGTGTTACTGGAGACAGGATGGGACCATTCTCAAGGGTTGCTGAGAGTCAAAATTAATGTGATACATAGTGTTTGGGTATTCTTTCTCATTTTTTCCCACAGTTTAGGTATTTTCTAGATTTGGGGAAAGGATTCTCAGTATACAAAGAGCAAAATGGATTCTGTGTCAGGCAGGGTTGTCTTAGAGAAATAAAATTCAGGACACTAATAATTCTTTTTATATATTTACATATTGAGAAAGGTATATAAGATAAGAAAGAAAAAGTTAACTATAAAGCAATACAGATTGCAAACTCACTTGCATGAGGCAACTAGAAGATTGGCAGTCCTTCAAATCTTGAGGGCCTCCATAAGCACCCACTCTGACTGGTGGGCCTTTGAAACATTTTGGGTCCCTTGGAATTAGTGTCAGTTCAGAGCCAGTGTCCAGTAATCCCCGAAAAGTTTGATTATTTCATTTTCCTCAATGAACAGTCACTCTTGTGAAAGGCCTGAGGTCCTTTTGGGGAAGGCTAGAAGAAAGACTAACAGCATAAACCTTCGGTGATGTGGCAGGGTCCTTCTTCCAAGAGACCCGGCCTTCCCCTCATTCAAGTGGTTGTGGGTCTGCAAATTGGCTCAGGTGTGGGAACTGGTTGAGTGATCGTGACTGCCTATTCCTCTGTTCACCTGATCCAGCATTCTTCTGCCTGTATAAGTCACATAAATATTTAGTAGGTTTCCTATCTATTTCACTCTTAGGGACACCATGACTAAGTTGCTAATGCCATAATTCCACACGAGACAGGCTGCTTTGATTTCCACGAAAGCCTTGTTGTCTATTATAACCACGTCTACCCTGTCTCTGTTGATTCAGTGCTGACACTTGCCCTCTGTTACCACAGAGTCCAATCAGCCCCATTGTGGGCAAATGTCGGAGTTCACTTAAGGCAGTTCCCACAGTTAATCCTGGTGCACACAACAAAGCAATTATAAGAGCCTTCAAAGATGCTGGGGCCCAGCTCACAAACTTATTCCTTATGGTTGTAGTGAAGAATATGTCCTCAGGACACCCCCTTTTGGGGTCTATGGGAATATCCTGATAGATCCATTCCACCATACCAATTTCCCTCAGCTTTTGGATGCCTTCTTCTACAGTGTACCAAGGTAGGTCAGGCACCTCAAATTGGTCTAATCTAGGCCATCTGGCAGTCCAAGCCTCGGTGAACCAGCCAAATAAGGAGTTGGTTCCTCTCTTAGCCTCTCTTGCTGAGACATTGAAAGAAGAGTCTGTGCTTAGGGGTCCCATTCCAGAAACTCAGACTGATCTAATATTACATTTTTTGCACCAGTATCCCACACCCTCAGTAACCATTCCCAGGGATATGCCCCAGGCTTTTGCTTGTACGTATTTGAAAGCTTGAGCAGTTCTTTGTGAGTATAGTGTACTTCTTCTTGAGAAATCACCTCAGCCTCACCCTTAGGAGCTTTCCTTGCCTTAATTTTAGTTATAGGGCTAGCGGAATCTATCAATTGTGAAGGTGTTTCCTGGGTGTTCTCAGCACTACCTTGTAAGTCATTTCCCTCGGGCAATAGTAGAGATGCAGCCCCACCTGGCGTTTCACCTTGAGTATTTTGGTTGATCTGCTCAGGTGTAGGTTGCTTTGTTGATAATAGACTACTATCTTCAGCTGGGAGGGGCAGATCTATTGACTGGGCTGGTTCACTTGTTTCTAATGGTGGCATAATATCCTCCTCTTCTGGATCATCAGCCCATGTATTCCCATCCCATGTTTCAGGGTCCCATGTTTTTCCTATCAAAGCCCTCACTTTGGCTTCTGACACTGCTCTAGATCTGTCATTCAGCTGACGTTGTAATTCAGCCACTCGCGTAATGAGACTTTGGACCTGGTTCTCAGCAATGCTGGCTCTTTTACTACAGGCAAGAAGGCTTTCCTTTGTAGCACAGGCCGATACCTTTAGGTCCATGAGTTGGCACTTATGGCATGTTTCTGAGGCTCTGAGGCAATCCCTCTCCTTAGTCAAATAGTCCATTATAGGGAGGACCAGCCAACCAGCTTCCTTACACTTGACATCTTGACAAAACTGTTGGAATATATCAGACATATGTTCTCCCAGAGCCTCTCCTGTACCAGCACCCCATCCATCGGTGCTCCTACTTTAGTTATTAGCTTTGCTATTTCACACCATGGGCTAGTAGGATTGGCAAAATTATCCATGGCTTTAGGTGTAGAATTAGCATCACCAGTGCTCTTAAGACTAATCAGATTGGAGAACTAATCAAAGAGACCCATGCTTATGATTTTATTTCTCTAGAAGCACTCCTGGCACCACTTGTGTCAGGCTGGGTTCTCTTAGAGAAATAAAATTCAGGACACTAGTAATTCTTTTTATATATTTATATTTTGAGAAAGGTATATAAGGTAAGAAAGAAAAAGTTAACTATAAAGCAATACAGATTGCTCGGTGTAACTCACTTTCACGAGGCAACTAGAAGACTGGCAGTCCTTCAAATCTTGAGGGCTGCTGAGTAGTCCTCTGTAGAGCAATCCAGGCTATCTGGTTACAGGCAGCAAACGGCAGAGCAGGTCGCCAACAGTCAGCCAGATGACAGAGTCCAACAGTCCCCAGCTCAAGACATGTATATCCCAGGAGCATGGCAAAGTAGGGCTTGAAGGATCCTCAAATCACAGCAACACAGTCCACAAGTAGGTGTCACACAGGTAGTGTCGCTTGGAGGTCAAGGCACAGGATGAACAAGGCAGCTGTCTGATCCGAAGATCCGGAAGCAAGAGAGAGGGCGGGACTCGCCGAGCCTTCCTATCTCCACCCTTCAATTCATACCCTGTGTTCATAGGCCATGCCATCACAACACACCCACCAATCTTCTGTGGCCATGTTGTAATAACAAACCTACCCATCACAGATTCTTCACATGTTACTTACAGACTCCACTGGAAAGAGACATGCAAATAAGAATAATACACATTACAGAGTAACTTGGATAAAAGAAGCAGTGGAAGAACAATATGGGAATTCTGGGGAATATGAGGAATGTCTTACAGGAGAGAGCATATTTGAGTTTTTTTCTTTGAAGATAAGCAAGTCTGATGGATCAAAGGTGTACAAACTCCGTTTGAAAATGAGTTATAACCTAAGAAACTGAATGAAAAAAGTCAGTACTAACATAATTGCGCAAGAAAAAAGCAAGGTGTTTGTGAATAGAAGTAGAGGCTGTAGTGATAGAAAGGAAGATTTTTTTCTACTAGAAGCCGACACAGAGGAGACATAATATGAAGGGCATCAATGTCTTATTTACAGAGAGTCAGTGACAAAGAGGAAGGTCCTCCAGGAAATGTAGTGACACCGTGGTTGCAACAATGAGTATAAGCATAAGCCCAATCATGAGGCTGGCTCAGGTCCCTCAGTGATCTGTTTTGTCAGACCTAATGCAGCGGTGCATAGGAACCGACTTGATAGCCCCTAACAACAACAAAACCAACAACAACAACAGCAGCTTACATGAAATTTAGCATTAAGATGAATAGACTCTTACTTCGTCCTCCGTGTTTTATAACAACAAGTCCTGGGATACACATATCTTATTATATCTTTCCTAATGAATGATCTTGTTGTTTAAAAAATCATTTTACTGGGGCCCACACAACTCTTAGCACAATCCATCCATCCATTGTATGCAAAGCACATTGGGACATTTGATGCCATCATCATTCTCAAAACATTTCCTTTCTACTTAAGCCCTTGGTATTAGCGCCTCCTTTTCTTACTCCCTCCCTGCCCCCTCCTCCCTCAAGAACCTTGATAATTTATAAATTATTATTATTTTGTCATACAAAAGACATTTTTAGGTTTGCCTGCTACTCTAGTATTTTGATATAGTACATATATGTATATATAGATATATGCATACACATATACAAATTTATATGCAGAGGTGGGGGTGAAGGTGAAGATGAAGATGGAGATGGAGAGAGAGATTAAAGAAGAAGAAAAACTCTTATAAATAAATAAATAAATAAAATAAATAAAAATCATATACAGAGAGTCAAGCATAACTTTAGTTTGACCTGCTTCCCCATCCCCCCCCCCAAAAAAAAATTGCCAGGTGGGAACAGAGGATACAATTTCTAACAGACATCAGCACAAGTTACTTTTAATTCATACATTTAATTCGTAGCATACAATTAATTCACTAAACTGCATCAAAAAGATATGTACAGACAGCATCTATTTCCATTTTGCTTGGGAAAATATTTGCTATATAGCCACAACTATAATTTGCATGTGGTCTCCTGGAAAGATAAGGAGATAGGGTGGAATCAGTAAATTAAATCCAGCCAATGAGAGTTCCCAGGCCAGATAAAATATCTATCGCTAAATGACTTTGGAAAACTATGTGCAAGACCCGATCCATGAGATTTTACAATTTTGGACCTCTCAACTAGGAGATCATTTCAAAAGGCTCTGTGAATCCAGCAGCATATGGTTTGCAATTTTTTTTCTTGAAAAAGCCTACTCTATCTCTGCTTCTCAGAAACACATGCCCACACACACGGCAAATAGAACTTGGATTTATTCTGTTAATACTGACAGAGGAATGGTATTGTGTAAATAAACCACAGCATCCTGATCTGGGGCAGCCTAAGCTAATCACGGTGCTGCCAGATCTAGAGTATAAATAAATAAAAGCCAAAGGAATAACAAGCTAATGTTCAGTGAGATACAATCAAACATTGCATTACAGTTTAGCTTTTTTTCATTGTCCTCGGGCAAATTTATATGGAAAAAAATAATAGCCTGCCTCTAGGTAAATTTATAATAAGAAGAAAAGGAAGGGCTGAAACTTTGGGGACTGATTGGGGAGTTATCTCAATTATTATTTTGTTTCAAAAAAGGATCTTAAACCATGATTACTAAAAAACAAATAGATTATTAGAACATACTCACAATACTGAACTCCAGCTTTCTTGATACTGAACTCCAGCTTTCTTGAGAGTCTATATGAGAATTCAGCTTGCAAATCTAATAAACAGTTTAATCATAACAGTTCTCATGGAGACTTTTTACCCAACTCCTTCCAAGCCCACACCTATGTACACTTTATGAACCTGTTGCTTACCAGTATATTCATCTTGAAACAAAAACAAACAAGAAAATAAAATGATCATGTCCTTAGATACTTTGTCTACCAACTGAGATTCATTTCTTCTTTTTTTAAGAAAAGTTTACTTCTAATCCAACAAATTTTTTTCCTTCAAAGCATATATGAACATGATCACTTATCACCACCCCTACCTTCACCACCTAGAAGAAAAAGTGTAAAGATCATTCTCAGAAAAAAAATCATTCCCATTTATAAATGTAAAAGATTCAAAAAAGAAAAACCTACAAAATATTTCTGGAAGACCTCTATACATGGAAATATATACCATGTCCATGGCATGGATTTGAAGGTCTAATATTGTGAAACTGTGAATACTATATAAAGCATATTTTTTGTGGCTAATTCTTCAGAAGTGGGCAAAAATTGTACATGTGTGCTTGACACAATGAATGGAAGGATGGGTTCTGATAAGAGTTGGATGAGCACCCCAATGAAATGATTTAAAAGAAGAAGGAGGAGAAGAAAGAAGAAGGAGGAGGAGGACAGTCTATTGTGTCTTCATGATATGTTCTTAGTCTGAAAGCTCAGCTGAAACCTGTTCATGCTTGATGTCCCTGCTGGCATGCTAAATACCAGTTACACAACTTCTGCCATCACAGCAACACACAAGTCACCACAGTATGCCAAATGGATAGCCCATAGAACCTACCATTTGTAAGGAAAATGATGTCTGACATGGGTTTAATCTCTCTATGTCTAGAAAATGTCCCTACCTCAGTGCAATAAAGACAAATAATCCGATTTAAAAATGAGCAGCAGGACATGGAGGCAATGCAACCAAGAAGAGGTTTAGGCCACCAGAACACCTATGAAGAAATGCCTGGAAGCATCTGTCACTCTGATAGCATTGAGTCAATCATAACACAGTGACCATGCTGTGGATTTCTGAGAATATACCTATTCACGGGAGTAGAAATTTCAGTCTTTCTCCCATGAAGCTTCTGGTGGTCTTTAACTGCCATCTATGAGAAAAGGAATCAAAATTACAATCAGATACCACTGCATCCTAGATACAATGGCGTTGACCAAATAAGAGAAAACATCAAATGTTGCTGATGGTGTAGGGAGGTCAGAATGCAAAAACTGCTTTTGGGTTGGTGAAGATGAGAATGTAACTTCCTCAAACAGCTATAAATTTAAATAGCATGTGATCCAGCAATTCTGCTTCCAAGTTCTGTCCTAGAGAAATAAGAGGAGTGACAGGAAGACGCACATATACAGCAAAGTTCATTTCAGCATTATTCACAGTAGAAAAAAAATGGAAACCACGTACTGGCAAGCGGCCATCAGTAATGAATCGATAAGCACAATGTGGTGCAAGCACACAATGAAATACTGCCCCATGAAAAGTACAATGGTGGGGTTATAACATGGATGTATCTTGAGGACCTTATAGTAAATGAAATTAGTCAACGACAACAGGATGCTACTTTATTAAAAAGCCATGAAAGCAGCATTCTTTTGTCTACAAGGATTGGGAGAGGGAGTGGGAAAGAATCACCTAGTAGCAAGTAAACATGTTGATTTAAAGAAAGTCAATGTGCCATATGCATCATAGCACGACCAGTGAAGACACTGAATGGAATGAAGAATAAAGGAGAACCATGGCAAAGGTTCTAATACAGTCAATGATAGCATAGATACAATTATTTAACAAGAGTAATAACAACCCAAACTTGTAATTTTATAAGTGGATATGTAGGTATTTAGGTGTGGGATGGTGCATGGGAGACGTGTTCAGTGTAGATGTATTTGAGGAGACCCATCTCTGACCCTATTCTCAAACATAAGTTCAGAGACACACACACTCACAACTTCAACTGACAGCTGCAGTGAGTATTCTAACTTCTTTTTCAGTAAATTCTTCTGCGGAGGACTGCCATTTTGGAAGTGATTTTATACTCAACAAGGGAGGGACAAATTACAAGGAACCCCCTTGGCCCCTTTACCCTTTCTCTCAGTTGTTGCTTTACTATGGCTGTTTGACCGCAGCTTTCCCAGGGCTTCACAGAGGCCTTGGCTAAGAGAAAAACCTCAAATACCTAAAACCCTGAGTAACACCCATTGCCATCTAGTTGATTCTGACTCCTCATTACTCTCTAGAGAGTTGCTGAGGTCATCGTGCTCTAATAGGGTAGCCAATTTTGATGGGGGCAGATAGCCTCGTCTATCTTCCGCAGAGCAGCTGGTGGATTTGAACTGTTGATCTACAGTTGGCCATCCAGCGCTTACTGGTAGGGGACACAGTGATCCTGGGTGTGCATTCCTTACTGGGTGCTACTCAGCACTGCTGTTCTTTGCCATCCTCACATTTCTTAAGTTTAAACCTATTGGTGCAGCCACTGTGTAAGTTGGTATCTTCTTAAGGGTGTTCTTCTTTTTCATGGTTTTCTACTTTGGCTAGTAGTTAATAGTCCATGTTTGTTGTTGTTGTTGTTGTTTTTAAAGTAGAAATATTTAGAGGTGAAGTTAACATTGAGGGGCACTTGATGGACTTCTTAGCAAGGGGTGTCTATAATCTGTGTCATTTGGGGAACTATTATTGGATTTTTCCTAACATGTTTCTGGTACCTTTTTATGAAATGAAACCACTCCTGGGCAGCTGGGATGCAGTTTGAGATCTGGTACTGCACTGCTTTTCACAGATCAGTGGTGACAGGGGATATCCCTCTGGACTCTGAACTAGGGATGGCAAGTCACAGATGTCACCTTTGGAATGACAAATGGGACTCAGTCTCACTCTGAACAGGAATCCTATTATAATAGCTTCATGCCTCTGTTAGATCAGGGAGATCATGTACAATTTCGGAATATTTTAGCTAAGCAGCTATGCCTCCTCAGAACAGAGATCACTCAATTCTTTGAAAACTCCAGAGAAGAAATGACTTTCTCATCATGTTAGACTTGAGTAATCAAGGTAGTACATCAGCATTTTTTGCCTAGAAAATGTGATGCTGGCTTGCTAGTCTGCATCAGGAAAAAATATTAAAATTTCAAGAGAGTGCCATTACTTACAGAGAAGAAAATGATCTGGAAAATGAGCCGGGATAACAGGGGAGGCTTCTTCTAGGAGCAGCCTTATGACGTGTCCAGTTATGAGGGGTTTGCATTCTGTGGTTCCAAAGCTCAGGGCGTGAGGCAAGGGTCATTTCTTCAATATCATGAATGCATGGGGAGAAGGCGCTGTCTGTAAAAAACTGTACCAGAGTTCCACTCAGTTTCTAGTGTTGCACTTGAAATGGAAATACTTAAACTTTGCTAAAGGACCTTTGGAACTCTCTAGCATATGTGAAAGCTCCAGAAAAAAGTGTGGGGAAATTCTCTGATTGTGAAATTACATTTTTCCACACACTCTTTGAAGCTCCCACCATATAATCATTCTTTGGGAATCTAAAGAAGGAACTGGTTAAGACTTTCCCAGAATTTAACACCTGATGCTGTTTTCTTGTCCTTCCCTCTGTTTGCTTATATACAAGCAGCATGCTGACTGGAAGGTTGGTGGATTGCAGACCCAGGGTGTGGATGGATGAGCATTTATTTTGAACACACAATAGCCAGCCAAATCTGAGTGAGGACTAATACTTAATCTGCCATGTGTTTTAGTTAGGCATATTTCAAGCATCATGGTAATAATTATGGACCTGAGGATTTATCTGCAAAAGTTGTAAAACAAATACTCAATTTCTACCTCTTGGACCTTGGTGTTTGGTTAATCAATTTGAATAATAGTCATATTAACTCTTCTTCCTTGAATGGATATTACTCTCTCAGTAGATCTTGAAATGTCCTTTTGACAAAAAAAGCAATGTCATTTCAATTTGTCATTCCTGACATAGTTGACTATAAGTTTGTCCAATTGTAAATAATCCTCACCAGTCCATTGCAGCTAATTCATGCCTTGATATCTATAAATGTAGATGTCACTGAATGTGATATATATGAATCAAATGGATTCTATCTGGAGAAAGAAATAATGGAGAAATTCAATATCATCACTGTGGAAAAAAGATCAGAGGTTGACTGCCAAACAGACCAAGGGAGACTAATGCACTGCTATTGAGGCAATTCTTAATTCTCATTATCAGTTTTCTGAGCTTTATCACTGTTTATGAGAATAAAAAGTCTCCTCTTTTGCCCTGTGGAGCAGCTGGTGTTATTGAGCCGATAACCTTGTGGCTGCACCACAAGGACTAACCCACCAAGTCACCAGACGCCAGAGTGTGGACAGTTGGGTGAGAGATGGTGGGTGAGGCTGCAGGGTGGGTTGAATTGCAAGGAGGTGTGGAAGGGAGGGGCAGGGAGGGAATACTGCACAGTGTTTGTGAGCCTTCCTGTAACCCTGTCACCATGTAATCTCTTACAGTCTAACTTCCTGGATTATTTGCTGAGAATATATATGGAATAAGTAAGCTGCAAGGATACAACCATGCCATACACCTTTCTCGATTTTCGACCATGCAGCACACTTTTGGCTCTGCTGGAATGGCTACCTCTTGATCCTCTTGAGTTCCACAGAGCGCAAACCCAATTGCATAACTACTTCCAATTCTACCTAGTTTCTTAAACAAATAAAATCCCCAAGCTATAAAAAGAAAGAAATCCATAAAGCTAATTAAGATTAGTGGTGTACACTTCTTACACCACAAGGGAAACCAGCCACTCCAGCGACTTCCCTGAGCTTCCTCACCTCTATAAATTCTAGAGGGCCGACTTCCTGCCTTGGGAAGAAATAACTCACTCTTGAGAACCCCGTTCATTTATAAAGTGTTTCCAGAGCAGAGGACAAGTTGTGCCAAATATTGCAAATCATATATGATCTGTGCCATGAGACACTGGAGCCGGTTCATTTACAAGTATATAAAACATGCTGTAATTTGAACTGTAGTCCAGAGAGGGATGGATCAGTGGCCCCTGCGCTGTGCTTAGTGAGGACTCCCTGGTATCAACTGCAGAGGGTGCATTGGCCATGATGTCTTTGATTTCTTCCTTTGTGCTTTTAACTCGACAAAAATGGCTCACCTTGTTTCATTGAGATGACACAAGCAATTATAGCAATATCCATTAGTATCAATAAATGTTTCAATCTTAATCTAATTTATCATAAACTTGGCAAAAGAACCAAAAACATGTTCATGCCTGCAGATGAAAAAAGTAAAGAGATTATTGGTGTACTATGGATTAACAATCTTACTTTTTTGATCCCAGGGGGAATAAAATAAGAAAGATAGACTTTAACCAAAGCAAGACAGGTGTATTAAAATAAGACTTTTATTCTATGGTTGAATAAATTTTCTGGGGGGGAAAAATGATCACAGCACATGCATGTGTCATGTTAGATCTTCTCAGACACCCCTGCCTTTGCTCGCTTTGCACAGAGATGACCACATCTGCATGCATTCATGCAAATACAACCTGATAGCACCTCACTTCAAATTGCTCTCCCATGCCTCCCCACCCCCACCCTACTCCCCAGTTGGGGTGTCCCTGTCACAGGGTCACAAACTTGTCCAATCTGTTTGTGGACTTTCTCAGATTTTACACTCTATTTTTTTTTTAATCCAAGGAAACTCCTCCCATTCCCAAGCCTATGGATGATAGGTCATCTTTCTGTGAATTGTGTTCATGAACAGTCATACATAAGTAATCTGTAAATATGGATGAGGTGAGACTCCATGGGGTACATATTTGTCCAGTGACCATTACGATATGTCAGGTAAATCTCCTTCCATTCTTTTCAATATAGTATTTCTGTCTTTTCTCTGTTTACCATGATGTTACCTACTTGTCCAGTTCTGAGGATTTTGATTTTCTTTACATTGAAAGCTTGATCCTTGATCTTCATCAGCAAATAGAGTTGTATCATCTGCATATCCAAGGTTGATAATAAGCTTTCTTCCAATCCTGAAGGCTACCTTCTTCCTCGTAGAGTCCAGCTTCTCTGATGATTTGCTTAGCATATCGATTGACTAAGTGTGGTAAGAGGATACACCGCTGACACACACGCCCTAATTTTTTTTTCTTTAGGCGTCACTGCCCGGTGGTGGGTGTAGGAGGCCCAGCCTTTGCTCCCGTGAGCGGGAATTGAACCTCCATCCCAGTGGGCCGCAGTCCCACGCACAACCACTACGCCACCAGGGCTCAGCCCCACCCGCCCTGATTTTAAACCATGTTGTATGCCTTTTTTTTTTCATGTCGGCACAACTGCCTCTTGATGATATATAAGTCTGAACAAGTACAATGAAATTGTCTGGCAGTCCCATGTTTCTCAAGGATATTCATAGATTGTTATGATCCAGGCAGATGAACGACTTGGCATGGTCATTAAAGTACAAGTAACTGTGGCACAGGGGTTTTGCATTGAGCTGAAATGTGCGGGGTCCTGTTCCACCGAAGAAAGACGGAGCTTTCTCCTGTGGTCAACAGTTCCAGTCTCAGAAAGCCAAAATGTCAGTTCTACCCCGCCTTCGAGGCTTGATATGTCCTGGCTCTAACTTTCTGAATTGGGCCCAAATCCATCTGACATCAGCAATAATATTCCTTTTTTAGATCCTCTTCTGAATCTGGCCTGCCTCTGTCAATACTCTGCTGGTTTTGGATAATCTTCATCAAAAATATACTTGCATGTGACATTAGTTATATTATTCTAAAATTTGATGTTAATGTTACTACTCTATTTTAAGTATTCTATTAAGACCACTTTCTTTGGCACAGGTACAAATACGGATCTCTTGCAGTTAGTTGGCTAAATAGCCATCTTCCTAAGTTCCTGCCATTCATAAGCAAGTGCTTCCAGTGCTTCATCAGCGGAATTCCATCCATTCCAGGATCCTTGTTTTGGGCTTATGCTTTCAGTATAGCTTTAACATTTTCCTCAGGAATTTAAGATATGCTGAGTGCTATCTTTCCTTTTTGCTTTTATAACTCTAGGCACCTGCACATTTCACCGTAATATTTGACTTTTCTTGCTCAAGGTGTCTTCAGAAATTTTCTATTCAGCTCTTTGACTCCCACCTTTCTTACATTTGCTTTAACTAATCAATGATTAAGAACTACTTTCATAGTCTCTTCTGACATCTATTTTGATCTTTTCTCTCTTTCCTTTCCTGTTAATAACCTTTTGCTTTCTTCATGGATAGTCTTCTTGATGTCCTCCCACAGTTTCACTCGCCATGATATGCTAAAAATCAGTAGTGGAATTCAATTCCAAAATCACATTGCTGTAAAATTATAGAATTTTCACTCTCCATGGGAATCCAATACCAAAGGCAGGACTTTTATTATGAAAAGAATTGGTCCCTGAGGCCTGAAATGCAAACAAATAAGTAGGTGATATTGAGGCTCTCAGAGTCTATATTTTTTTTAAATTCACGGATGAAAAAATTAACTCTCCTTTTCAGAGGAGGTGATCACACATTTTTCCCCCGCGAGACGTCTCTTGACATCTAATCTTGCAGTCTGACTTTGCTTCTCTTTCTCAATATGTGTTCTCCTTCCTCTGTGTATCACCCTCAGAACCCAGGCTGACTTCGGCACAGCTGAGGCAATAGCACAGGGGCCATGTGTGACCTCTTCCAACTCTAAAAGGGGAGAGAGGAGGATTAAGCTTCCCACCAGACCAGTTCTGATTATTATGTGAAAAAGTCAGAACTGCCGCTGCTCTCCAACCTGTTTCACCTGATTCGGACGCCCTTTGTCTCTACCATGACACTCAACATTTCTAACATTATTACAATTTATTGCAATCACATGACAGGGTTACAGGCAATACTCAAAATTATGGGGTTTATTAGTGAAACTAACACAGGTTTGCAATTTGTGATCATAAAACATAGTAAAGATACAGATATTTTGCCCAGAGCATCTCTTCTCAGCCAGGCTGGCAGGCATCTCTCTCTCAGCCTCACAGATATTCATACCTTGGTCCTCTGCCCTCTTATTGCTGATAAGGACAAAAGGGCACCATGCTATATGCTAGTCTGCCTTTAGCCAGAAGGTGCTTAAATTTATAAACACATAGATCTATTTCTCTATCATTCCATATAAATGTATTTAAATATGTACATGCCTTTATTTAGACATCTATAAATGTCCTGTGCCTTCTAGCTCTTTCATCTATTTCATTTTACTTTCCTTTTGTCCCGCTATTATGGCTGGCCTTCATTTGAGTTTTGGTAATTCTTCCTGGATACAATGCCCTTGATCAAGTCTCACCAAGCATCCTACACCCACCTTGCCATTAATTTAAGATTACTTGTGGTTTCCCTGTCCCCGGGTTGGGTAGGACTTCCCTTTCATCCTAAGCCCCTATCCTTCTCCCATGTTGCCCCTGGAACCATTGGTCCAATTGTTTTCACTCCTTGTTATTTATCCTGTGTATTTTATCTAGATAGACATGTGAGACAATAATAAGCACAAAAATGAGACAGAGCAAAACAAAATAAACTAAAACACCAAAACAACAACAACAACAATAAAACCAACAAAACAATAAAAGCCTATAAGTACTTCTAGATCTGTTTGGATAACAGAAAAGTTGGTGAAAGGAGTCATCAGTCAGTTTAAGACGTGAAAAAAAATTATCAATGGTACATGAGGGAGGGACAATGATGAGGGGAACAATGAACTGATCCCAAGGACTCAAATAGAAAGAACATGTTTTGAAAATGATGATGGCAACATATGCACAAATGTTCTTGACACATGGAGAGATGCATGCATTGTGACAAGAGCTGTATGCACCACAGTAAAATGTTTTTTTTTAAAGATTTGCAATATGCCTCATACTAATGACCAGTAAGCACTTCTTCTCCTCTTTCATTTTGAGCCTCTGTGGACCAGGCTAAAAGATGTTGATGTTCAAACTCAACCTGTCTCTTCAATGCTGCCTTTCTCCCTTTTCCACTCAACAAGTGGTTGCTACCATGAGCATTCCAGGACACTGACCAGCTACTTTAACTTCTAGTCCTGGAAATGGGTTTTATCAGCTGGGCACAGATTTTTCCTGCCTTATTGTAGTTAAAAATAAACTGATTGCTCAAATTTAAAAAGAATGGTTTTTGCAGGGATTTCTTTCAAGGGTAAATCTCCTATTCTCTGAGCAATGCCAGGTCTGCACATCTATGCAAATGCCAATGCCCTGATGCTGAAGGTTTGAGGTGGAGTAAAATGTCTACCTAATGCCTCTATTCTGACTCAAAACAAATGCTTCTTTAGTTGGAGCAATCTTTACATCTCTTTTTAGCAAAACCAGTAGTGTAAGTTTGGGATTGACTAAAGAAACAAATTCAGAGATGCTCTCTCTCTTAAGAGAGAGCTTTATAACAAAGAGTGATTAAATATTGAGAAAATATCCCTGCCCAGTACAGATCAAGTTCATAAATCTGGTATTAGCCCATATGTCCAAGAGTAGGTCATAAATTCCTGTCAGACTCACGGAGCATATGCAATGATGCCTAATGCAGGAAGAGCACAGGCTGTTAAGTGGAAAGTCTTGCAGTGGAAAGTCTTGCAGATCCGGTGGCAGGGGAACCATTTCCAGGGGCACCCCCAGCTCCTGGATGTGTCTCCTCAGCAGGAAGGTGAAGCAGAGAGAGAGAAAAAATTTCTAGAATTCTCTTGAAAAAATCACACCCACCAGGAGGCATCATCTGGCTGTGACCTAATTGACAGGATAAACTCCACCCCTTCACTCTATTTATCAAGCTGACATGAAATCATGTTACTACCACACTGATTAATTGTTATAGGTTTAACAAAGTCTATATAATCATAATTCTTAACATTAATTTCTATCACATACACATGTGTGACACACTAGTTCGGGGAAGTAAATGTTAAAAGTACAGGCAGCTAAGCATATACTCCTATACACATAAGCCTTTTAAAACACTGAGTTTCAATGTTCTCTATAGAATCAAGACTTGCCAATTTCTATGCATATGGCCTTGGGCAGGGTAGACCCAGCAGACTTTGGCCTCTTTGTAGTCATCTTGCTTAACTAGAGTGGCTTTTGCCCTGGTCATTCCAGAAGCAAATTTTTTCCCTTCACCTGCAGTTTGACACACTGTGAGCTACTTTCAGCCATTAAAGATAAAACCCACAATCTGCAAATCAAAAGTTGTATCTCTCATGTTGCCTTGTTCTTATAAAAGCCCATATTTTCATGAATCTGGATCCATTGCAATGGGTCCCAGTTGTCCCAACAGCTCACACAAAGAACTATATTACTTGCTTCCAGAATAAAAATATATGCAGAAGGAATTGTAGAAGTCTGTTAATGTGGGTCAACAAGAGTCAGAAGAACAGGAATGGTATTAGATCTTACAAGCAATGGGTCAACGTGGATATAAAATAAGTCTGGAAAGATATGAATTCATTAACATGAAGAAAGCTGTCCACCTCTCAGGAGTCAATATGACACAGAAAGGACCAAGGCATGATCCTCGGAATCCACTGGGGTGCCCCTTGAATTTTCTTTTGACCCAGATGAATATCACATTTATTTCACAAACACAAGGTGAATAGGTGCGGGTGTGTGAGAGTGGGAGAGGCCAGGGGCACAACTGGACCCGCAGTTGTCAGTGGTCCATTCCCACACTGAGGATCCAGTCAAGCAGGGCCTCCAAGCCAAAAGGCAATGGGGGGTGAGGGAAGACAAAGCGCTACACACCAAGCCTCCAGAAAGGGTAAGGGGTCCAACCCCAGGCGTCTCAGGAAAAGCACAAATAAATTAAGAGTGGGGTATAGCCCCACCCACTAGATTACCTAGTCACCCATCTTCACTCTGGAGGTCTTGAGGATTGTGACGATGACCCCAAAAAGGCCGATGGTGCTGCCAATGATCTCCACGATGAGGATCTTCATGAAGAGGCGGGTTCTGAGCATCACCCAGGGCAGTCCCACTGCCTACAATGCCCACGCAGACTCCACAGAAGGGTGAACGAGGCCCACTGTGAGGCTAGCCCCAAACATTGAGTAGCCGGCACGGTGGTTTCCATAGCCGATGGCCTTGGGGTTAGTGGCAGTGAAAGGCTTAGTCATGGTGGCAAATGGCAACTGACAGGATGATGCCAGTAGATGGCTACAGCCTCACAGAAGACTGTGCTGACCAGGTTCTTTGTCTTGATCCCAGGGAGCCTTCGCCCCTCCCCCATTGATGAAAGATCCAGTCATATAGATACTCCAGGCTGCCTCAACCACAGACAGGGTGATAGCTAGACCAATGCTCAGGTTCCACCCCATGAAGAGGGAAGTCTCAGTAAGGAACCATTGCCACATCAAAGCAGAAACCCAAGTTAAAGATGGTATAACACAGACTCCCCCGACTATCACGGAGGTCTAGTAGGCCATGAAGAAGCCAGAGTAGAGAAGCACAAGCCTGGTCATGGCGGCACTGATGGCAGGGGTCAGGGCGGTGAAGCCAGAACTAAACTTGATCCATGTGTCCACCGTTTGCCCCGGAGTATGCCCGCCTGCCCCACACATCGCCTGACATGCCCACGTGAGGCAGCACCACATGACCCCGATGGGGTTGGAGGGGGCTACGCGGCAAGGCAGGAAGTGCCACCCCTTGAATCTTGAAAATGATGATGGTTACCCTTCACAAATAATTTTGAGAGGAAAAAACTTTCTAGATACAAGATTAAAAAATAAGTCAGGGGATGAGGATGGTGATAATTTTTGCATTTACCATGCAAGACTTGGAAATATTGAACTCGTCTGTATTCTACAGAAGAGCGTGGAAGGAGTTCTTTTGATTATAAAAAGGTAAGTTACAGTCTAGTAAGCTGCCCATTTTTCTTGGGTCTAGGAATATCATGCCCTTTTAAAAGTATCATAATTCCCTGAGATAATCCCATTATATTTTAGAATAACATCATTCTTCATTATAGTAGGGTGTCCAAAATAATGGAAGCATCAACCTACATAGGAAAGCCTCTAATGAGTTTCTCAAAGATTTCCTACAGCTGCGCTTACTAGACTAACTTACCTTTTCACAATCAAAGAGACTCAAATGTCGATACTCATGGAGACAGCATTCAAGAGATCAAAGGGCATGCTCCATTGGATAAATCTGTTCCACAAGACCTCTTTGGAGTATGGAAAAACTAGGCTGTTACTTTGAGGACTAAGATGTGCCTGACCCAAACCATGGTATTCTCAATGGTGTCATATTTTTTTGAAAATTAGAAGCATATGAAGCATATTTTTTGAAAGTTAGAAGCATATGAGGACCACAGAATTAACGTGTCTGAATTGTGATGCTGACTAAGACTACTGAAACACAGTGGCATGCCAAAAGAGTAAACAGCTTTATCTTAGAAGAAATGTGGCCAGAGTGTTCCTTAAAGGCAAGGGTGGCAAGACTTTGACTCACATACTTTAGATGTGTAGTCAAGAGAGATCATTCTTTGAAGAAGGATATTAAGCTTGGTAAAGTAAAGAGTTAGCAAAAGAAAGACATACCCCTGAGGATATGGATTGATTTCATGGCTGGAACCCTGGGATCTGACATAGAAACAACTGTGAGAGTGGTGAAATACTGAGCAGAGATACCTTCTGTTGTGCACAGAGTCACTGTGCATCACAACCAACTCCATGGCACCTCACAACTGCAAGCAGAAGATCCATATCAACTGCAAGAGTCAATAATCATAACCCCACACTCATTTCTTAGATTACAAAACAAAGTTTAGTGTTGCATTATGGGAAGGTTGTATGATGAAAGACATGAAGAGTGACAGTTGGACATGTCTTTCAGACATCCTTAACCACAGGTTCACATTTTCTCAGGTTCACTTGCTTCCTGTCATTGCTATCACACACACACGCTGGTGCCCAGTATTCCACACAGGTGACACATGATGACACCTTGCTTTCATATTCACATTGGCAACTTTGATTTTTCTCCCTTGATTTATGAATTTGCCAATTGATGTTGAGATGGGGAAATTGGGGAACACTCTTTGGTGTCTAATATGTGTGATCCAGAATAACATGGAAATTTGATTTTGGTGGCATGAACCAACTAAACCCACACTCTTACACTTCTTTCTCCTTGGGTAGGTAGTGCTGATGCTCACTTAGAAGAACTTCTCAGAAACTGCACCATGGGTTGGTTGTGAGTATAACATGAAGTGGTGGGCAGCTTGAGAGTTCAGTCTCACAATTGCTTTTCTATGAACTTTTCTTCTGCTACATTGGAGATGACATATAATACAGATTTGAAAAGTTACTGAAAATCACATAAAATATATAATGGATTTTTTTTCATGGACTATTTGAAATACCTCCGTATTGTCCATTGCCTCAAATCCTACTTTCTGGGAAACATGAACCATTCCCTTCTATTTTGTTAAGGGAAAAATAGAGTTATATAACTATTTCTTGGTCCTGGGAAAGTCTAAATGTGTAAAATGGTATCGATTTCTTGGTAGAGGTTTTTAATGTGGTTATTATGTATCAATGAGTCCGTTCTGGCTCATAGCAACCCTATGTCCAACAGAAATAAATGCTATTGGTACTGCTCCAGTCCACAACTGTTCCTAGGCTTTAACCACTCTGATAACCCATGTTCTTTAATGCCTCAATCTTTTTCTCTGCCCTTCTACTTTAACAAGCATAACTCTAGGGACTTTTCATTCTAGGGACTCGTATGGTAGACTCTCCCCATGCTTTCCTCCAAGGAGCATTCTGGCTTTACTCCTTCCAAGATTGCTTTGTCTGTTCATTTGGCAGCCCATGATACTTTCCATATTCTTAGTGAGCACTATAATTCAAATGCATTGGTTAGTCTTCAATATCCCTTATTCAATGTCCAACTTTCACATGCATTTAAGGCAATTAAAAATACTGTGACTTGGGTCAGACATACCTTAGTTCTAAAAGTAACAGCCTTGCTATTCAACTCTTTGGCGAAGTCTTCTACAGCAGGTTTACCCAATGCAATGTGTCATTTATCTGTTCCCTACTGCTTCTATGAGAATTCTCTGTGGACCTGAGAAAGATTCAACCCTCAACAACTTCAATCTTTTATCCACTTATGTGACCTTACCTATTAGTCCAGTGGTGAAAAATTTGGTCCATAATGATCTGAGCACCCTATGCTCAACAACAACAACAAAATACATATCAGTTCTGTCTTACTTGTTGTGGCAGTGACCTAATCTGGTGTCAATTTGAGCATTAAGAGTGTAGGGGTGGAATCTAGCCTGTCAATCTGGAACTAGCCAATGAGACCTGTGTGGGGGCATGACTTTCTCCTGAGAATTCTGGGAAATCTGCCCATATTTCCCCCTTGGAGGTGAGAGACTCACTGCTCAATTCCTTGGAGAGGCTCTACTAACAAGACACACGGCTGACTCCCTCTGAGACAGCCGAGAGGAGAAGCCACATGGGCTCACCCTGATGGAACCAGTGAAGGCAGAAGAGCTGCAGAGAGACTCCTGCTAGTGTAAAGATGCTTGAAAAGCCACAGAGCTATCCCTGTCAGCACTGAGATGCTTACAATGCCACCGGATACATAAGATTTTCTTATCCATTGGCCTGTGATTGTCCTGCATTTGATGTCATTGCATGTGCTTTGTCAATCTGAAGATTTTATAGACTAGTATCAGACATAGGGGCTAATATCAGACATATAGGCTTAGACTGGACTGGGTTGGGATGCTTTCTCAATGGTCCATTCCTCTTGTATATAAACCTCTCCCTTATATACAGATGTGTACTTATGAAATTGTTTCTCTAGTCTATCCAGACTAACACACTTGGGTGAACCGGCTGCCTTCCACGCTTGAAATGGTTGAATGCCAACGATTTCATTTTGGTACAGTGACTCTGACTTCTTCTTCTTCTTCCTCTTTTTATTTCTTTCTGCTTCCTGGGTCACATCATGACGGGGGCAAGAACAAGAAAAAAGTGAAAGAAAAAGAAACTGACCTATCAACAAAACAAAAGAAGAGATGTATAGATCAAAGGAAAAGATAATGCAATTTTGTAAACGGTGTGTTAGTTGGTAGGCTTTGCTTTTCTTAAGTGCCATAGTGTCATTGTTGAATGATACTAGCCCCATGCACGCAGATTGAAATACCGAAGAGGAAAGATGATTACTGATCTTTGCTAAGGTAGCTGTGGATGGTACAAGTACATCCAAGCTTGTTGCTATTGAGTCAATGGTGGCTCATTCCAGCCTGATGAGCAGGCTAGAACTGTTTCTGCAGATTTCTGAGACTGTCATTCTTTGTGGAAGTACTAAGTCGCTCTTGTGGCTGGTGGTTTGAAACTTCTCCCCTTGAAATTGCAGCCCCATGTGTAACCACCATGCCTCTAGGGCTACAAAAGTGTAATCACTGACTTATTTCTGCAAACCCATTTCAAGCTTTTGTCAGAACACCAAGCTGTTCATTTGTATTAGATCTTTCCAGATAGATAACCAGTTTTCTCTTTCGCAGGACCACAGTCAATTCCTACTCATTGGGACCCAGGAGGAGAGGGTAGAACTGTCCCTGTGGATTCCAGAGGCAGGAGGTCTTTTTTGATAAAGAAAACCTCATCTTTTTTCATCAGAGCAGCTCGTAGTTTCAAACAGCTGACCTAGCTGTTAGAAACCCAATGCATAACAACTATGCCATCAGAGCACATACTTTTTTTCAATATGTGTGATCTTAAATATTATAATGCACACTTTACTTAACCTAACAATCTTGGAGCTCATTCTCTTAACAGAAGCCGTGGCGTTCCTGCCTGTCTCCTTTAATGGGGTCATTGTCTTCCATTGTACAGATGTTATTATAATTGAATTAGCGAGTCTCCTACTGATGAGGAGTTTTGCTTTTCAGCCTTTTGCTCTTGCAAACAGTGCTGCAGCAAACATCCCTGTCCATACATCTTTGAACATATGTGTGAGCTTAGCAGTGGGCTCCATTCCTGGGAAGTACAACTAACAGGATCAAAGAGTATTTTCATTTTCTACCACTAATTAGCAGTTGGTGTATTAACTCCACTAATACCCAGGAAGCCTCACTGTAACTAATCGGTTGTGACAGCATTTCCTTCCTCAAAGAGGACAGGGGCCACTTTGAGCTGGTGACATTGGGCGAATGCTTTCAGAACAACAAGGCTGCTACTTTGGGTGAAAAGCTTCTGGACCTGGTTCAGGTTCTGCCTATTCCCTGTTTATTGTTCCTTTGCAAGCTTCACTGTGCTACCCCACCCCCACCCCATTGCTTTCCCAGGTGCAGGAGTCTATCCTGGAAACCGACATTCCAGACACCAGACATCTCCATGGGGTGCAGAGGAACCATGTCCAACGATGAGATGAGTCCAGAAATTGGACACTCTTGTGGGAGAAAAACATGACCTTAGGTCCACAGTTTAGGACAGAGTTACAAATGTTAAAGTCAAATTTACGGCGGGACAGAGGATTGATAGAATTTGGAAGCATGCATTCTTAAAATCCTTTAAGCAAAAAAAAAAAAAAAAAAAAAACCAGAAAATGCATTTTGGCAACCCTCAGTTGTGTTTTGATCTCTTATAATGCCCCCAAAATATGTTGATAAAAGAATAAATACACTCAGTGAATTCTAACACTTAAAAACAGTTTAATCCCTTTGTTTTAACAACAGGACAAGGAACACTGTCTATTTATTTCTCCCTGCCACGCCCCCCCCCCTACAGATTTCAGTGCCTGAATATCTTTCCTGAATCTCTGATAGCACACTGGTTACTCTATTTGTGCACTCACTGAAAAGTTGCAGCTCTGACCCAATGAGTTGCTCCAAGGGAAAGGGTTAGTCATCTATCTCTAAAGATTTATAACCTTGGAAATGCTGTGGGGGTGGTTCTACCTTCTTGCCTGGTCTCTATAAATTGAGATTTATCAAACGACTAGTTGGGAGCATGCATATAAAATATAGAGCACGTAGGAATTGGACACTGTGCCCTTCTGCTGGGTATACAGGTTGCTATTTCAGAAACAAGAAAAGAGAATCCCAGTACCATCAAAATGAGCGGAGAGAA
Source organism: Nesogale talazaci (assembly GCA_004026705.1). Lineage (NCBI taxonomy): Eukaryota > Metazoa > Chordata > Mammalia > Afrosoricida > Tenrecidae > Nesogale > Nesogale talazaci. Next base: position 205,478 of record PVJH01000077.1, read on the forward strand.
GAGAGCTCACACATGAGAGCTCTGTAGGAAGAAGTAGTGGCACACAGAGCAGCAAGCTTCTAGAACCCTGGAATCAGGAAAGTTGTGTATCTCTGGCCACATTTCTGCCCTACAGAGTGGGATGAGCTTTGGGCATTTATCAGAGCCAAAAATCCTAACAACTAGACAGTGGGTAAAGTCATGATAAGTGGAGGAAATATTGAAGTTACCCAGGATTTTTGTTTTGCTTGCATTCACGATTAAGGGAAATAGCAGACAACAAACAACACAGTGCATTGGGTGAATCTGCCTTAGGAGACCTCGTTAAAATGGTGAGAAGCAAGGATGTTACTTTGAGGAATAGTGTGTGTGTCTGACGCCAGCCATTGCATTTTCAGTCCCCTCATAGGAATGTGAAAGCTGTGCATTCAATAAGGCAGGCCAGAGAAGAACTGATGCATTCCATTGATAGTGCTGATGGAGAATATTGAAAATACCACAGCCTGCCAACCACAATCAAATCTTTCCTGGAAAAAGTGTAGCCAGCATGTTCCTTAGAGGCAAGGATGGTGAGCGTTCATTTTATGTGTTTTGGACATGTCATCCAGAGAGAAGAGTTCCTGCAGAAGGAAAACCTAGAGGCAATGAAAAAGAGGAAGACCTGTGAGGAGATGGGTGCACACATTGGCTGCCACATAAGAACAACTGTGTGAATGGCACAGGTGTGGGGGGGGGGGTGCTTTGTTCTCTTGTGCATGGGGTCACGATGAATTAAAATGGACTCAAAGGCCCTGAACAGCAACAACAACAACAAAGGAGGACTTTGATATTTGCCTGAGCTGGACAGAGGCTAGAGAGTCACATAGCTGAAATGTCAAAAGAAATGGGCATGTGGCCTGCCAGTGACATGCTGTAGAAAAAAGAAGGGCAGACAACTGAACTAAACGTAACACCTTGGATGCTGACTTGGAGTCTCTAGCTTCCCTTACAACCTTCCAAGGCTATGAGTATTATCTCTGAGCTCTTCATGTCTGTTGCATGAAATTGTTCAACTCAGCAGAGAAGAAGAATGGGACAGAATGCTGGTATCTGTCCAGGGCAGGTTGGGTGGTGGAGTTATGTGTGAACTCTGCTATGTAGAAATTAGCCTTGGGCTGGTGTTGGGTTGTGTAGCAAGAGGAGATCAGTGGAGGCTTCCCTGCCATTTCCTCCATCTAGAATCCCCCAATAAGTGATGTACTCATCTCTGTTCCTGTCCCCGTCCCACCATTGGCTACACATGAAAGTCTTTTCAGGATCAAGTCACTCTCATTTCCTCTCCTGCCCCCCTACCTTTGCCCACTCTTTAAAAACACAAAATAAGATTTCTTTGGGGAATTGGGATGTTCTCTTCTGGTTAGAGGAGAACCTTTTTCAATTACTAGCCAGATATAACTCAGGCCTATTCTCTGTCGGCGCGTCTGTTACATGATACACTTCCAAGTCAAATAATGAGTTGTCCACTTCCTGCATTTAATTTTTCTCTTATGCAAATGAAGTTTTCTTTGTATGTATTGGACTTGACTTTCTTTTGATGCTGTGCTGTCTCTTCCTTTCCTGTAAACTCACACTCATTTGGCTTTTCCTCTTCTCAGAAAGACATATCCTTAAGGGGCAACAGGGAGGGTGTTCTTCAAGTGTCTCCCACACTGCTCCTGCCTCCTGAGCTGTCTATGGGGTTCTGCCAAAAGAGATCAGGTCTGATAAACAGCCCCATGCAAGCATTGTCCCTTCTGAGGCATCTTTGGAATTCAGAGGAATGTGGGTATGGGAGACAAAGTTGTGTTTCCTTCTTGTGGTCCAGAGGATTTGCATATGGCAAAGACACTGAATGCTGAAGGTTCTCTGTTAGGATTCCAGCCCTCAGGAGGCTGACAATTATCGTGGCTTGAGTTTCATTAAGATGAAAAGCAATTTTGACACTGAAACACATAGAAGCTTACCATTTAGATAGATCCACGAATCCATTAATTTGGTTATTTAGTAATTCTTATAATGTTCTCTTACAACCCCTGTTGTGTGAAGTATTGAAATAGAAGCCCTTCTGCCCACCCTCAACCCTCTACTCTTCAGCATTTACTTAAAACAAGAACAGCAACCAAACTAAGGTTACTGTTTAGATCCCAAATCATAGTAAGCCTAGAGGCTGGAGAAAAACTTCCATGGACTTTAAAATCACAATTCTAAAAATCACTAATTCAGTGGTGGTTTACATTTCAGATCATCAATTGTCCATGTAACAAGTTCAGCTACTTATCATCCTTTCCCACCACTACCTGACCCAACCCCCATCCTATGATTTCTCCTCTCCCACTTGTGGATTACTAACTTCCCTTCACTCAAGTCAATGCTTGACAACCCTCTGACCCAGTGGTTCTCAACCTCCCTAAGACCGCCACCCTATAGTACGCTTCGTCATGTTGTGGTGACCCCTAAGCATAAAATTATTTCTGTTTCTACTTCCTAACTAACGTTGCTACTGTTTTGGATCAGGTGACCCCTGTGAAAGGGTGGTCATGACCTGCACTTGGAGAACTGCTGCTCTAGCCCTTTGCTGGTCTTCCCTCCCTCACGCTCCCCACCGTGGGACCTACCACAGCCTCTTTCTCTTGATATGGAAGTCGTTGTCTGGATTTTCATTTTGTTTTGTTTTTTAAGATTGTAAATCTTTAGAGAAACAGACAGTCATATCTTTCTTTGAACTCCAAACCTTGTAGTCAGTAGCTGGGCAGGGCTTTTCTTTAGCACTTAGAGGCCATAAATAATTGCAAGTGAACCCTGTTGTTTGAAGTTCATTGGCAGAAAACTTCTGTAGAAATTTGGAAATAGATAGCAACAATGAATGTGTTTTACAAAAAAAAACTATGAGCTTATATTTGGTACCTGCTATCTATCTTAGTCTTAATTTTTTGGTGGGGGGCTCATAATTAGGGAAACACGAGTCACATGCCGAGTCCATAGCTTTTCTGTCTTAATATCATTCCATCATGCTGGTTAATAAGTCACTGAGTATCTCTTCTTTTTATTTCTGAAAATGAAAGGTGAAAAGCTCAAGAGTTGGTGAGGGGAAGACACACTTAAGCTACTTCTAAGACAACCTATGACAACCAATCTGGGGTGGGGGTCACCTCTGACTTGATAGGGGTCAGGACAGTGCAGTCATGCAGACAGTACCTGGGGTTGCTTTGGGATCTACTGGCTCCAGAAGTTATTCTTAACTTCAGCTTCTGAGTTTTTCGTTTATGTGTTTTACCATTAAAAGTAAACAAACTGAAACACAACCAAAGAAAGAGAACAAAAAGCCGGAAGCCCCCTGCTTGTTTTATTTTCAGGGAAAAGGGGAGCAGATCTAAAAGGGAAACCCATCACTCTAATAAGCATGTCTTAAAGCATCTTTGTCTGTCCAGCCTAAGTGTCTAGTGGCACACTGTGATCTTCCGAAGAGATAGAGGGGGACAGCCTCCTCAAAACTGAAACAAACACAAGCCACGAATTGCGTGAACAATTCCAGAATGTGAGCACACCACAACTAGATGGTCATTTTCCCCTCACACCTAAAATTAAAAGCTCTCTGGGTGATCACTTTAAGGGGTTGAGGCCAGCTAATTTGTTCCTGTGGAACAGAGTAGGCTTTTGCCATTCGAGACTGCTATCAGCCAATCAGAGCTAGTGATCCAGGCTGCTTTGATGTAACATGAGTTGGAGAGTAGCAGGTGGCCTTCCCTGCTGTTTATAGTGCAGCTTGGGGAGTTCTGTCAGATGTAGCAACTCCTCTTTATCTGCATGGAATCTGTGTAAATCACAAAAGAACAGATGGAAAAGTAGTCACATCCCCTTGTTCACCTCTGAGAAGCAGCTCATAACCTCCTATACACCACTCGCCCTGCTTCAGAAAACAACCATCGGTGGGTTGGTCATCCAACTGTTGGAGGGTAATCACTGTGCTTACAGAAGCATCTAAATACATGAATTAGACAAAGAAAACAAAAGCCGTGAATGGTTTAAACACTCACAGCTGCTATGTATATATATGTATTCTACTGTGCTCTTTCAGATTTAGGTTGAATAAACGTAGAGAAATGAGAAATTCTCTCCCACCTATCACTTCTGAATATCTGAAAGAACTTCTGTGTAGTGTCCTATGATGTCAGTGATTTATGTTTGTGGTGTGGTGTTTTAAATCCAAATCTTAATTTACTTGTCATTATATTTTTCCACTGAAGACTCCATAAAATGTTTGATAAGGATAGATGAGTTTGTAACACAGTTTTTTGCTTTTGTTTTTTGAATACTATGCAAATGTTTTGCTACTTAACACATGTGTCCTTCCCTTGAACTACAGTACCTGGTTGTCTGGTTGTCTTAAACATGGATATATTCACTTGACCAAGTGCCACTTCTCTGATTATATAGCATTTTTGTGAGGTTATGTATAAAGTCAAGTTCATGGGGGAATTATTTAATTAATTAGTCCATAGGAATTTAGACAGAAAATTAGGAGGATAGATCATTTCTAAAAGAGAGGATGGTGAGAACAAAGACACTTGGGTACAAGACAGAGTAGGGCAACAGAGAGTTGCATTCCGACCTTGATTTGTAAGACAAGGTGTTGACAGAGAGGAAGCTGCAGGTTAGCTGGTTTTCACTTAAAAGGCTCATGGAAAACATGGATTATGCCCTAGTTGCAATCAAACCTGACTACTGAATGTTGACCTTAAGTTACTTAAAACTATACAAATAATAAAGTTGAAAAGCCTAGTTCTGTCCAATGACAAAAAAAGAAAATGGTAGGTGCCCTTGCCACTGTTAAAAAAAATCTCCACAGCGTGATAAAATGCTGTCACGAAAATTATTATCCAGTGATAGACTTCTTAAATAGGCACAATCAAGTCTTGAACATAAAGTGATAGTGAAGCTTAGTGTCCTCAGAAGTCAACATCCTGGTAAGAATGCTTCAGAAGTTTCACTTGCCTGTTATCCTCAAGAAAGGAGGGAGGGAGCCGAGGGGAAACAAAATAATTATTCCTGGAGCTTCATTAAAAAAAAGCATCCTTTACGAATTCATGTCAATATATTAGACCAGGGGTCCTCAGTCAGAGTCATCTTATTTGTCATAGGGGACTTATCAGAAGATGTGTATTTGATTGGCTTTGGGTGTGAAGGAAGTGTTACTCATACTTATTGGGTGAAAGCTAAAGTTAGTGTTAAAATTTTTACAACACATGGCAAAGTCCCCTATCATCAAGAAGTATCCAGCTACACTTGAGGACCCTATTTCAGAGATTTCAAACATTTAATCATATTTATTATTCTCAGAATACAAGGCTTCAAAGTGTCCCAATTTTAATGACATGTGTTTGAATATATGAGGAAGAAAAGCCATAAGGTTGTTTCTAAGGTCATTCAACACATGACCTTCTTGTATAATGGATTTTTCCTCCTTCAACTTAATCATCCAAAGCCCTGTTAGTTCTTTTGTATTGAAACCTCTTTGAGAAGCTATAAACATAAACCAATTACCCTGTGAAACAAAATTATTCTTGAAATGAAAATGCCATTTCTAACAAAATGGTATTTGAGTTTGAATCTTTGGATTGGGTTCAAGAGTGATTGAATAATTTTGTCAGAGTTAATCTGAATCAATCAAACATCAGTATTATACAGACTCATATTGAAATATCTTTGGTATGGAAACATCAATGGGATGGAACCAAGTATTCATTATATGAGATTAAGAGTCTTTCCCTTTCTCTCAATTTTAAGAAGTCAGATGTTTGGTGTATCTTGGAATGTTAGCAGTATTTTCTCTTTTTCCTTCTTTTTTTAAGAGGTATTTTTTTTATTAGTATCACCCGTATAATACAAAATTAGTGTCAAACTTTCAAAGAAGTTTTCATTTTCAAATTAGGCATTCCGTCACTTTTGAAAATCTCAATTGTGTGTTTTGCTTTGCCACACAATTATTTCTACAAAGAAGTATAATAATTTCATATTTACATTAGAGCATCTTGATAAAAATATTGATATTTTACTCTTAACTCTTCATAATACCAAATTATTTAGGGATAAAGAAGCAGAAGAAGGAAAAAAAGACAGAAGAATGTGTGGAGATTCTCTTAAATTCTGTATAGAAAGTGGTGTCAAGTAACTGAAATATATGAATGGCCAAACATCCAATAATTATCTAAGATCATCAGAGCTAAAATAATACAGCGATGGCATATTGTTTATCCTCTATAGTTTAATGATGATGAATGGGATTAGTAAATTTTTGACCTTCACACTATACTCTTGGCACGCAGATCTCTGACAGAACAAGTGAAGTACTTATATGTCACAACTTCAGATTTTTTAAAAAGTGTCATTGAAGCATTACACGCTTCATGAGAGAGGGACTTTTCATAAAACTAGTTTGCTGGAGGTACACTTACAAATGTAACTATCTTTATAACATGTGCCTGAAAGAGAATTAAAGAGTGGTGACCTCCAGCATCCTTAAAATTTGATGCTACTTCTTAGATCAGTACTTCTTGTAAGGTGCTCTTTTTAAAAGGGAGACATTGGGCCAGTTCTATTTAGAAAACCCACTCAGTTCATTTTTTGCTTGGAGAATCATAACACCCAGTATAAAAAGAAACCCACAGCTTTAATTTTATCTACACCTATATATGTGTGTGTATATATACATATGTGTATATATATGTGTGTGTGTATATATATATATATATATATATATATATATATATATATATATATATAAAGCTGTCCCACTAGTAATGATGTTTATTCAAGGCAGGTCACTGTCAATTTCTCATCCTATACGAAACAGCCTTGTTCAGGGCACTAAATCATCAGAATTATACATAAATAAGGAAGCAAATAAACAACATCTAATAATATCCTATGGCTTTTTCGATTTATTTGTAGCAAAATCACTGGCCGATTTAAAGACTTGAGTTGCTTTTTTATTTTGAGTACTCAGAACAGGTTTCATGATATCCAGGAAGTGTACCTCTAGGTATGTCGATGGACAATGCAATGCTCCTCTACTTCCCAAAGCCTGCCACTGTCTTGGGGGTGAACATGACATAGCTTCCTTTTATTCCAGTTTGTTTGCAAATTAAATATTCTGTGTGTAGCCATGTTCAACTTTTCTCTGAAGTCCCAAAAGGTGGACTTCAATTTTTTGGACTTGGTTTTTTGCTTTATAAAAATTCCTTGGCAGTTGGGGGGGGGGGTGATATATATCAAGAATAGACACTGTACTAATTGCAGAAATTTGATAGTGCTGCTATCTAGTTTTCCTCCATTGGAAATGAATGAACATATTCAGATCCAAGTGGAGGTTGGCATGAACCTTCTACTGAAATGCAATAAAGTTACAGAAGACTAGATGATTTTTTAAAAAATTATCACTATTCATATTCAATGCTTCCTCTGCACTTCTGTGTACCATCTGGTCTTGATGGTCGATGTGCCAAAATACCATAAGGGAAGTTGTTTTTGTGGTATTTCTAGTCCAACCAGAATCAGAAAGTACCAGAAATCTCTTGAGAAAAACTGTTGTCAAAGGATTTAAAGCCCAATTTGTTGAACCAAATGGTTGGGGAAGAGAAGTAGCTTCAATCATGCCAGTGTTCAAATTTAAATATTGAACACAGAGAATATCCGAGGATTTACCAATTATATTGTATACACCCACACACACACACCACTAAATGCATTCTATTCCTTATAAATGTATAATATTTCATTATTGATTATTAGTCTTCTATTTGTTGATTTGTTTATCCATATTCAGCTCAGGAATTGATTTTTAGAAGCATATTTAAGAATGATAAAGTCAAGAAATTTACTAGGAGAAATGTTTGAGGAAAAGAATCACTAGTCACACTAATTGAATGAAGGACACAAAATTTAAAAGTCTTCACAATATATGTGTCATATGTACAGAACCACCTGATATCATAGTGTTTGTGAGTCGTTTGATGCCCGAAATTTTATTTTACATGCCATTCTACTTATATAAAGGACATCACAGCTTGTCACATACAAGGAATCCTGAATCGTAAAAGACTCAATCTGTGCTGCAAACTTACTGTCCAGAAGGTTTAGAGTAGGCTGTTAAGCTTGGCAAGCTTTCTGCTTCCATTCAGTCCCCAAATCTTCTAAGATTTATTTGATGCTGTGTTTTATTCAGCTTCATTTAGTACAAATAAAAAAAGTGGGCGGTAATTTCAATGATGACTACTATTGTATAACAATTAGTATGGTCAGAGGAACAACTTACCAAGTAGATTTTCTGCCAGAGGAAGTGTCATCTTAAGCAAAGAACAAAGAGGATGAGTTAGGAACTGATTTAAACCTTGTTTCTACACCTGTCAGTTGGATGATCTCTGGCTAGTTACTAACTGCTCTGATCTTAAGTATTCTCATCTAAAAATATAAAGCCAATTATTATACTGGGTTGAGAGGATCAAGGAGCTACTGAACATAAAGTGTTGGCAGATAGCAGGTGCTCCGTCTTCTCCTCATCAACTCAAGCTCTACCCGGGACACATGAAATGAGAAACAGCTGCAGGGCAGATGCTTAAAAGGTTTGCAATTATAAAAGTACATTGTAATTTTTTAATAAAATTCTTTTTTTACCCTTAGGAAGAAGAAAGTGCAACTCTGTGACGCTTACATACTCTTGAGTAGCTAGATAACATTTTCCATCAGGAATATTGCATACTTCGTTCCCATAGGCCACGATCTAAGAGTCTTTATTGGATAAAATTGCAATTCCTTAAATGGGACCTGACCTAACCTGGAATGTATAACAAGTCATGTGATATACGTAACCTCTCATGATGCTCTCATCCGTGCCCCACATAGAATCTTTTTCTTTGAGCAACCAGAGGAGCACAACGCAATACAGGTTAATGGCTTAAAGTGGGGGAAAAAAAACCAAACAAAACCCAAGCCAAAAATTCTCTCCATGAATCAGAGGGCTTTCTTATCAGTGTTTGTTACATACTCTTTTATATCATCTTCCAGAATATGAAATCTCTGCTTAAGACCACATTGTACAACTGATCACCTTTATTTGAGATATTTACTCCCGGTTTCCAATTCATGAAATCAACAAAGTGTTTAATAAAAACACAAACTTCATGTGGTTGCTGTTGGTGTAGTTTTTCAGGGAAGTAACAGTATTGTCATACTCAATGTTTTAATCCCTAACTCTGAAGCCTCTATGAAGTGAGACTCTAACCTTAAAGACCTTACTGCCCTGATTCTATTTCCAATACTTAATAGAATTCGACTGTTCTGCTCTCCTCAACTCTCTAATTTTTCCTTTAAATTGTTTTTTAATACATATAAATAACATAGTGTCATTACATGGAAAAGAAATAAAAACCAAAAAACCCCAAACAAATGCAAGAAATTCTTCCTTTTGGAGAACTTTGCTTGACCCTTCCTCCTTCAAGATTCTGCAGACTGAGAACGGATGTACTGCAGCTGGTAGTTGCTTTCTTAACTCCTGTCACCTGGTCTTGAAGTTCATTGCCCAAGTGAAATGAGTGTGTGTACGTGTGTGTGTGTGTGTGATAAAACATATATTCTGTTCCTCTGCCTGAAGCTTTGAGACACTGTCTTATTAGGAATGCAATCTGTCAGGAGAAACACCGTGTGTCTAAAGAGAACTCCATTGTCTCTGTGTTATGTTACATTACTTTTATTAGATGGTGACATTCCCGAGACAGCACCTGCTGTGTGGCTTGGGGCGGCTGGCCAGAAATGAAAGAGAAAGAAATGTGTGGTTTAAATCTGACTGACACGGCCATGCATGTGCATTGCTGCAACAAATACAATGGCTGAACAATTGGGAAGGTTGAGAGAATCTCAGTGTGTAGACCCTTGGATTCAGAATGTATTTGGATGTCCCAGTCACTGTCAGAAATTTATGAATGTGCAGGTAGTAGAAACTGCTTTCTTCTTTTGCACATGAAGGCATTTGACATAACTCTGTTCTGCCCATCCTTTTAGGGAAAGGGAATTTGGGAAATGCAGCCAAGTTCTGGCAGCTTGTGAGTTCAAGAATAGACTGTTACTTGTTGCTGTTGTTGTTGTTATGTGACACTGAATCAGTTCTGATTCCATGTACAGCAGAAAGAAGCACCACTGGTCTATTCTCACAGTGGTTCTTGTGCCTGAGATTACTGTGGCAGCCATGGTGACAATCCATCTCCTTGTGGGCTTTCCTCTTTTATGCTGCCCTTCCACCCTGCCAAGCATGAGGTTCTTATCCAAGAGCAGATCTCTCCTGACAACGTGTCCAAAGTCTGTGAGAGATTTCTCACCATTCTTGCTTCTAGGAACATTCTGACTGTTCTGTACCACATTTACTACCAGTGAATGGTTCCAAATCACAGCAACCCTGTACTGGGTTTCTGAATCTTTACAGCTTTGCAGGAACCTTGCCCTCTGCTCCTGTAGAGTGGGTGACAGATGGGAACCACGACTGTGGACGTTTACAGTCCAACATCCAAGCCATAGCTCTACCAGACCTCCTTTGCTAGGCCAGTTCTGACTCATGGTGACCGTTCAGGGCAGAGCAGAATTGCCCATGTGGGTTTCTGAGCTTGTAACTTTTTAATGGAGTATAGAAAGCCTCGTCTTTCCCCCAGGGGCTGCTGGTGGTTTTTCAACTGCTAACCTGGTGGTTACCTACTACTTTACCAGGAGTGTCAAAACATTGGCATTGAAACAGTTCACCTTTGAGGAGTCCAATAAAAGTAGAAAAAAAAATAGAATGCTCACATGGGGATTCTTTTAAGCTCATGGGAAATAGCTCTTATCTCTTTCTTCCATTTTCCAAAGTGTTTTATGAAGTCCCCTCATGTATATGATTTCTATTGATGGGTTAGTATGAGTTTTTCCCTTAGAGAAATATTTTGATCTCTTCGAACCCTCCCCTTCATCAGTTTTTGTTGCAAATGATAGAAGATACACAGGCGCTAAAACCTCTTAAATTTATAGTTGCTTTCTGAGATGGCCAGATGGTCAAATTCCACAAACTTAGTTCCCCATTCCCTTCAGATGCGTCGCCAGCCACATGGTGAAGAAAAATAAAGATGAGCTAGAAAACCAGTCCCGTGTTGATAGCAGTGGTTAAGATTGTGAGCTCTGTTTTTCCTGATAATTAATTAAGCTTTAGGGAAATAATAGCTGTTTGGGAAATTCAGGCTATTAAAGAGAAATCTACAAAACCAATCATGCAAGCTCTTTTTGATAAAGAAAATATTTTATTCTATAGACAGGAGTTGAGGGTAGGGGCTCAGAATATTCCAAATGTGGACATTAAACCATTCTATTCTTTCTAAATAAATTGATGGGGCATTGCTGTTGACTTTCTGGAGGAAAACTTCAATAAGAAAGCTTCTTGGCCTTTTCTCCATATATCTGATGACCTCAGAAAGTGATGACTTTAAAGGGTTTGACCATGTGGATCATGCCACTGGGAGGTAGGTATAGAGTTCCCAAAACTCCCAGTGGGGAGAAGAAAACACCACTTTTCAGAAAGAGTTACTGAGTATCTACTGAACAAAGTTCCATAACATTTATCCTCAAATTGGAACTAAAATTCCACTATTTTCTGCAAATTAGTGAGTATGTTCTTATACCTGCAGAGGCTGCCTGTATGTTTGTGAGTGTGCATATGATTTTATGCAAGAATATTTTATGTAATTCAAACATATGACTCTCATTATATTTTGCTTTACATAACTTACTCCCTCTTCTCAACAGGTCAGGACTTAGGTTAAGATAAAAGCAGGATTTCATGTCATGAATGTAGAATTCTGGACATGGTAAATGCCGCCTTTCCATTTCTTCTGGGAATTCCTATCAATCTAATGGGCTTGTTTGTGGAGCTAACTCAGTCTTAAAAGCCTGTATGTGTGCTACTGAAATGTGGAGTGCTTCTAAACTTTAAAATCAATTTTATCGATTCAATTATAGAACATAAGTGAAGACTAATGGCTTCTTATGTTCATTAACTTCTAATTTACATAAGATAGAAGATGTTAATATGGTTCCAGCGTCTTTGTGGAAGACTATTTTAGTTGTGCCAAGGAAAATTGTACTTCCGTTTTCATTTATAATGGATCGATAATTTGGAAATTGAAATGTGGATCTTCAGCTCAGATCCCATGATTCTTCCATCATTTTTGTTGAAAAAACAAAAAAAAATAAATGGCCAACCCTTGAGAGAATAAGTGTAACCTCTTTATCAGCTGCTTTATGGCTTTTACTGGCAGCATTGTTTTTCCCTTAAGTTTTACCAGAAGTTTAGAAATAACCGGCATTTATTTGGACTTTCTAAAGTGCAGCAAGATCAGCTAGCCAAAATCATGATTAAAAAAAGGCTAACTAAAATGCTTCCGATTTGAATTACATTCACATAAATCCTAAATATGTTGATTTTTGCAGGTGAATTATTGGTTGATTTGCTTCTGCTCTTTTGGCCTTTGCTAAATACCCACATCAGTATGAATGTACTGTACAGTTAGAAATGATACTTTTTCAGGAACATGGATGTGCATCGACATAAGGCATGGAAGAATCTCAACTGACTTCTTAATCAAATCCTTCCTCCAATGTTCTTCTGGCCTTAGAGTATTCTGTGTACTCCTTTGGAAACCAAGAAAGGGATTAACCTTATTAACATAGGCTGTCTTTATTTCAAACCATCTAGAAGGTTGCTGTTTAAAAAAACCAAAAAGCCTGGAGGCTACATCTGAACTCTTGCCCCTAAGACTGGCTGCCACAAGGCACTGGTCAAACATGCCTCCACTTTTCAATCTTCCTTACTAATTTCACACCAATGATCCCCTATGTATTGCTCTCTACTTTTGGGGTGTGTTTGAGAGTTTTTTGCAGTGGTCATTCTGAACTTCAAAATCATGGGGCTTATTAGGGAAGTTAGCAGGTTACAGTCCATGTGACAAATGCCCAGGACGCAGTTGCTCAATTGGGGCAGTTGCTTGTCTACCATGCCCACAGGGCAGGTCTCTCTTTGACTTTTAACCTCATGGGCTGACTTCTACTCTGCCCAGGCAATGTTATACAGCTACTTTAAAGCAGCTAATAAGTGCCAGAGGGTGTGTCCCAGCCCTTAATCTTAAACCAAAGGTGCTCTGTTCCAGTTCCTTGGGTCAACAAAGCCAGTTTTCCTAATTAATTGCCCAGAGGCATTTAGCTTTACTTGGGCTGGGATGTCTACTGCTGTGCCTCCTGCTCTGGCTCCTGGTGGTCCTGCTGCTGCTGCACTTTGATCACTCCTCTGGTATCAAGTCTGTCTCCTCAGCCAAGCAGTTTCAATGTGCATGGATCTTAGGGTCCAAAGGATATGCTGCATGCCCAGCTCTTCTCTTCTGGTAGCAGAGAAATCCCCACTTCCTGCTTCTTAGGTCACTTGTTTTATACCGCCGAGTATGCCGTTCACAATGGATCCTGTTAATGATCATTCCCTGAACTTCTCTTAACCCATTAGGAAAAGAACATTGGTTTGGCACTATATAGACAATGTCTAATAATTGAACTGCACCGCTGTTCCTTTGTGGTCATGTTCCTTTGCACACGCTGTATTTTAATTCTTTTTACTTTGGTCGACCTGCTGAAGTGCTTGATCTGAGCTATAGTGTGTTTGATTATGAAATGGAATTATACATATTTAGGCTGATTTCTAAACAAATTTGAATATAATTAAAATCTGTTTTTGTGACTATGGCTCAGTAACTATTCCGATTCTACTATACTGTCCTGAAATTCAACTCTTACACCTAAGATATGAGAAAACTATTTGTTATTTAACTCAGATGGGATTATATAGCATATATGTACATCAACCAATCCAATGGAAAATATATAGTAGATCATCAATACATAACTGACTTATATTTCTTGTTCTACCCACTCTATGAACTCTGTCCTCTCATAAGTAGTAATAGTCCCATACCCCTGAAAACAAGTGCCTTCTATTATTTTCTGCTTTATTTTTATGCACCTTCTATTCAGTACAGAAGTATATTTGATTGTGTGAGATAGAATGCCTGTCACAAGACCCACAGCATGTAATGAGGTACAAATTAGGGCACAAGAAAATAGCCCACTGACAAAATAGAGGTTAGGAGTGAACTTATTGCTCGTAGGAACTGTTTAGTTAGTAAAAAGAAGGGAACAAAACAAAACAGCACAAAAATAATGAAAATGTCATGTCTCCTTAAATCCCATGTATTATATTTGCCTTTTCAATAAAATAAGAATTAACATTTTAGATGTGGCATGATAAATTGAATAGACCAGTTCTCTTTCTGAAATCACCACTTGCATTATAATATCAATATAGAGAGCTATATATTTCTATGTTATGAATGTTCATTTATTCTTTGCCAACTCTCGCACAGTTGCTTTGATAAATTATAATTAGGTTAGTTATGAGAATTTGATCCATTGTCCATAAACAGAAGATTTGTGTTATAAATAGAAATTGAATATCAAGTAATAGGAAAGAATCTGAATTTTCATTCCATCTTTCCTACGTACATGACATTGGTTGATGTGAGAAGCCTTCTTTCTTTCAGTGTTCCATTATTTCTTCATAAAATCATGGAGGCAGCAAAGGAGCCGTGCCAAGGGCGAGCAGAAGAGCTGTACCACTGACACCAGGGGGTGGGGAAGCAGAGCAGTGGGGGAGATCCTGGCTTTTAGAGAGGCAGACTCTAAGGGGACCACGTGGTGTGAAGGTACTCTGAGGAACAGAGAGAGACTTGGCTACTGGTTGAGCAGAGGTACAGCTGCAGATCCCTAATGTTTTCTAATCCTGACTTGTGCGATCTGTTAGGTTCCCTAATAGGTCCGCATAATTTTAAGTATTGTCTGAGTTCTTGTGTGGCCATTGCAACAGATGTTTTTGAACTTTTTAAACAAGTAGAGTGTGTGGTGAGTAATGATTAGTCAGACTAGGTAAACAAGGATGGAGTATGGAAGTGTTTCTAGTCTCTACCCTGTGGCCGTCTACTTTTGGGATGATGGAAAGCTGGATTCTTCTTCTTTGTGTAGTCAAAGGAGGTCAGATGTGGTCCCCACACTAGTTATTCATATAAAGAAATGACATAAGATAGTAGTATATTTTGTGGCTCAGCAGCGAACAAATAATTGCATAGGTATAATATTATAGACCAAGATTATTAGCTTAGCCTAAAATGTGACCTAAATATGTGTATGTATGTTGTTTGAAAGAAATTGCATTTAAAAAATAATTATAACATCAATTAATATAGTGAACCAATCAAGAAATAGAATAAGTAAACACTGTAGCATTATGTTTAGAAAAATAAGGGCAGTCAAATAAGGAGACATCTACAATAGCGGAAAATAGGCAAAAGGCCTGAGACAAAGCAATGCGTCACAGTTTTTCTACATTAGTTATTTTTATTTCTTTAAAAATTTTATTCACATACAATGTTAGTTAAAAAATAATTTTACTATTAGTTGGATTGACTTGTTGACTGCTCTATTTGCTGTAGGTTCTGTGCCCGTCCATCAGTCATAAGTCTCTCCTCTTTTTGTGCATGTAAAGCTATGAAACTTCCTCTGATGACTGCCTTTGTGTGTCCTAGAGGTTTTGGTATGTCATGTTCTCATTCTCATTGGTTTCTAGAAATTTCTTCACTTCATCTCTGATCTGGGCCAGTAGGTATTCCTTTGAAATAGGCACTTATTCATACTTCAATTATTTACGCTTATTCTCTTTATCTTCCTTTTGCTGATTTCCAATCTTATGGCACAGTGTTCAGAGAGAGAGGTCTGTATGCTATCAATGAGCTTAAATTGATGCAGATTCAATTTATGCTCTAACATATGGTCTAGCTTTGAATATGTGCCATGTGGTCTTGCAAAGAATGTGAATTTTTTTTGTATTTGGGTGGAGAGCTCTGTAGATAGCTATCAGGTCCAATCTTTTAATTGTAGTGTTTAGATCTTCAGCCTCCTTATTGAGTTTCTTTCACCGTTATCTATCTTTCTCAGAAAGTGGAGTATTGAAGTCATCTACTATAATTGTTGATTTAATTTCTTCATCTTTTGGAGTGTTTGATTGACATAATCTGCTGGACACTTATTAGGAACATAAATGTTTAAATGTATAGAATACTTACTGGTTCTTGTTCTATCATTCTCTTGAGAATTACATAGTGTTCCTCATCTCTTTTTATGGTTTACACTTTGAGGTCAATTTTATCTGAGATTAAGATTGCTACATCTGCTTTTTCTGAATTGCTGTTTTCTAGTTATGTTTTTCTCCAGCCTTTGATTCTTGGCCTATACCCAGAAAAGGCAAGAAGCACACCACGGCCAGATGTTTGTGCTCCAATGTTCATTGCGACACACTTCACAATTGCAAGGAGTTGGAAACAACCCAAATTTCCATCAACTGACCAATGGATTAATACATTGTGGTATATGCATACAATGGGGTACTATGCATGACTGAAAAGCAGTGGTGAACACATGAAACATATTGCTGCATGGGAAGAACTGGAGGAAATTATGCTAAGTGAAGTAAGCCAAGAGCAAAATGACAAGTAAATATGAGTCCACTGAGGTAAGTTTGAAAATAATGCAAAAGGGACCTTAATACAGGCATAGGAAAAAAAGCTACTATATACAGAAATTCCTGGGGTGAGGTCCAGGTAGAATGGCAGGGGCCAGACCAAATCAAGAGCTACATCTTGTATGCAAATGAGGGTGGGTGAGGGTGGGAGATAACGATGTGTAGTGGGGAAATGGGGTACTAATCCACCCAAGGGGAGTGTATTGTTTATATCTCCACATGGAAAGAGGAACCACACTTAAACCCGGTGTTCCAGGGTGTGAAGACAGCATAATAACATGGAGCAGGAAGCCAGCGGAGGGGTCTGAGGGTTAAACCCCATTCTCAACTACATGGACAGCCACTCTTCCTCCCAAGGGAGTTTGCTTTAGAGATCAGCATGGAGGCTGCAGCTCACAGAGAGGGACATGTCTGACCAGAGCACATGGTAGCGAATGAAGGGGGAGGAAGAGAGAGTGGAGTACATCTTGGCCCGCTGTACCTCAAGGAAGATCTCCCTACTTAGAATAGCCATTGCACAGAGAGGACCATATGGTTGGCCCCACTATGAAACACAGTGTCCCTCACTGTCCCCCTACAGGGACAACACTGGAGAAGCAGAGTTAGGAGTGCACCCGATGTTACCCCACCACATTGAGGCAGGGATGTGTAGCAGACCAGCAGGAGGGACAGAGCATGGAGTTCCTGAGGGAATTCTAAGGATGTACTTTGGGGCCAGGATGTGGCACACTATCGGATACAACTGGGTGACAATCCTGGAAGTCAACAAACAGACCTTGAACTATATACAGGTTTTTCTTTTATTATTATTTTACTTACTTAGATTTTTTCTGGACATTGTTTTTTGTTGTTGTCGTCATTGTTTTTTTGCTTTCCTTTGATGTTTTGTCTTGCAATGTCTTGTTTTACTCTACATATCTATTTAGTTAAGATAGGCTCGTTGAATAGTCTGGAGGAAAAAACAATGCAATTGAGATGGGAAGGTGGGAGAAAGGAGGAGATGCTGTCCATCCCAGGGATAAGGGAACAACAAGTGATCCAAGATCAGTGACAGGGTGGGTATAACAGGCCTGAGAGGAATTGGTCAGGAGTAATGTAAGAGAGAGAAATTTCTGAAATTCAAATAGGGGATGTGTGTGATAGTAGGATAAGAGGAACATAGAAGGAAATAGAGGAGGGAACAGGGAGGCAAAGAGCATATACAGAGGTCTAAATATAGGCATAAATATAGATGAATATACTTACATATGATGATGGGGAAATAGATTTACATGCATGTACTTATAGGGTTAGCATTAAGGTACCAGATGGACATTTGACCTCCACTCAAGTACTTCCTCAATGTAAGAACACTTTGCTTTATTAAATTGGCATTCATTGATGTTCACCTTCCTGACATGATCACTGAAGACTAATGTGTGCACAAGCAAATGTGGTGAAGAAAATTGATGGTGCCCAGCTATCAAAGTTATAGTGTATGGGATATAAAAGGTTTCACGGTAAACAAGTGGACATCTAGCTCAGAAGCAGAATAGTCCAGATTGAAGAAGCACACCAGCCTGTGTGACCATGAGGGGTCAATGGAATTAGTTAGCACTTATCAAAGAACAAAAATCATATCATTGCATGTCCACCTTCCTGTTATGATCACTGAAACTAAAGGTGTGCATAAGCAAATATAATGAAGAAAGCAGATGGTGCCCAGCTATCAAAAGATAAATCATCTGGGATCTTCAAGACTTGAAGATAATAAACAAGCAGTCATGTAGCTGAGAAGCAACAAAGTCTATATGGAGGAAGCACACCAGCCTGTGTGACCATGAGACATCAAAGGAGTCGAGTATCAAGCATCAAAGAACTGAAAATTGTATAATTGTAAATGAGGGGGAGTGTAAATTGGGGACCCAAATCCATCTGCAGGTGAAGTGACATCCCCTTACAGAAGAGTAGTGGGGAGGAGATGAGCCAATAAGGGTACAGTGTAGCAATGATGAATTATGTAACTTTCCTCTAGTTCTTAAATGCTTTCTCCCTCCTATTATCAGGATTTGAATTCTACCTTACAGAGCCAGATAGATCAGAGGATGCACATTGGCACAGATAGGATCTGGAAACAAATAGTGCTCCACCGGAGTAGGGCATGGGCAGCGACGGAAACTGGAGTAGGGGGTGCGCAGCTGAAATGGGGAATCCAGGAGAGATAATCCCTTCAGGACCAGTGGTGAGAGAGGCAATACTGGGAGGTGGAGGGTAGGTGGGGTAGGAAGGGGGACCTGATTAAAATCATCTATATATAACCTCCTCCCTGCGGTATAAACAACAGGGACGTGGGTAAAGGGACACATCAGACAGTTTATGAGATGGAAAAATAATAATTATTTATAAATTATCAAGGGCCCCTTAGGGAGGGGGAGTGGGAGAGAGTGGAAAAAGGAGGAGCCAATACCAAGGGCTTAAATCGAAAGCAAATGCTTTGGGAATGATCATGGTAACAAATGTACACATGTGCTTTGCATGCAATGAATGTATGTACAGATTGGGTTAAGAGTTGTATGAAATCCCCTAAAAAACGATTTAAAAATCATTTTAATGTAAATATTCTCATGACATTAATGCTATTTTTAAAAAAATTTACAAATAGTGATCAGTCAATCCAAATTTTTTGTTTTATATATTTTCATTAGACTGTAATTTTTTTCTAGTTCATGAAAGAGAAACAATAAATAGGTATGCTGTAACTTCATTTGTCAAGGGAATTAGTTATCTCTTAAATCAGATAGGTTTTGAATAGTGGGAAAATATAGTCTCATTTTTTTGTTCTATTGACAATGTAATGGCTACTGATTTGAAAAATTTTAATGTAAAATATTGCCATTTTCTCAATCACCTTATTTTTAGTATATGGAATTAAAAATAAAAGTCAACACTTGATTTATAAAGTTTTCCAATGATTTATTTATTTCCAATCTAACACTGTCTATTTCAAACTACTAATGGGTATTCTCCTCAAATATCTGTCATTTTTCCATATTTGGGTAACTTTTGTGTTGCAAGAAAGCTGGTACAAAGATGCCAAATTTCAGCAGTGTCATTCACAGCGGACAGGTTTAAATGGAGCTTTCAGATCAACACATATTCTAATACAAAGATTTGGTGATAGACCTCAGAGATCTAGTAAATGAAAAGCCTTTGGGTCACTACAGACAATTCAGCAGTATGAGCTCCCAATGCTTACGCTCTCACTGACATCGCACCAGTCCTGACTCATGGCAATGGCCTGTTGGTTTCCAAGAGTGTAACTGTTTTTGGAGTAGAATATTCAGCCTTTCTCCTGAGCAATGGCTGCCCGCATCCATGGTTCTGAACTGCTGACCATGCGGGTCAAGTGAACATGTAACCAATCCCCCTCACCCCCCGAGCGTCCCCCTGTGCTAAAAGGTGCTGCAAGGAAGGGCTGGGGCATAGTCCCGTGTGTGGAGATGGCATGGAGCAGGCAATATGTCCTTCCGCTGTACAGCTAGCAACATGGGGAATTTTCTAAGTGTGGAATTCAGAGATGCACAATTGCACCATCTCCTTAGAAATTTTTGTATGGCAAAATAATGTAGCTAGGGCCATTGACTCGGTTTCAACTCATACCAACAGAATGAAAGGCTACAGGACCATGCAGTATCCTCGTAGTTGTTATGTTTGAGCCAGTGTTGCAGTCACTGCCTAAATCCATCTCCTGGAAGGTTTTTCCCTTTTTGCTCTACCCTTTGACTGAGCCACGCCTGATGTCCATTTCTCTGAACTAAGCTCTCCAGATAGCATGTCCAAAATAGGAGAGACCAAGTTTCTCTATCCTTGCTACTAAGGAGCATTTGGACGGCATTTCTTCTGAGCCAAATTGATGTGATCTTTGGGCAGTCCTTGGTAATTTTGATGGTCTTTATCAGCACCATGATTTCAATTTTTCAGTCTTCATGATTCAATTTCCAGTTTTCCCATGCATGTGAGAGGATGAAAATGCCATGCCTTGGGTCCGGAACACCTTAATCTTTAAAGTTTCATTTTTGCTGTTGTCTGCTTTCACGAGGTCTGCACAGCGGATTTACCAAACCAAACACATTGCTTGACTTCTTTATGCTGCCTCCATGAGCATTGGTTGTGGGTTCAAGTGAGTTAAAAACTTTCACAAATTCAATTGCTGCTCTATTTGTCATGATGTGATATATTATAAGTAAGGCTTTTATTTTTACACTGAATTATAATCAATATTGAAAACCCCAATGCTTGATCTTCATCAGAATGGGTTTTATGTAATCCTCCCTTTCAGCAAGGAACATTGTGTCATCTGTAGAGATAAAATAGGTAACAGTAATCTCCAGAACAAGCGATGGCTGTTAGTATGTAACATTGATTCAGCCATAACTCGTAAGGCCCCAGTATGCAACAGAATGCAGCGCTGCCCAATGGAAATCATAGACAATATAAAAGTGTGATAAATGATCTGAAAAATGATGAACATTCAGGATTCGTTTTTTTGGTTTCTAGTATATATTACTTAATAGCAAACTTGTGTTGATTTTTAATAATTCCTATGTTAAAAACTGGCTAACATAATTCCTGATACGTTAATACTTGTTTCCCATGAGCTCATAAGACTGGCGCCAGCATACTCCTAATTGTCTGGTGAGTCAGTAACCCTTCTGGAGAAGGTGAAACCTCGGGTGAGCCTTTTCAGGTAAGCAGGAATCTGCTGCCAAAAGGACTTGGTGAAGAAAAGGTTCCTTAAGTGTATAGATTTTGAGTGCTTAAAGTCACTATCGTCCACTTCATTATATACTTTCTTGAATAGTGAGAGAATATATACTTTTTTCATTATAGGCTTTCTTGAATAGTTTTTTCCTAAACTGTGCTGTAAGATTTTAAGGGTAAGAAACAAGCCAAACCAAACTCGCTGCAACTGAGTTGATTCTGACTCATTCCAAGTCTATGGGACAGAGTAGAACTGCCTCCTGCATGAGGAGAAACCCTGGACTTTCTCCACTGGAGAAGCTGCTGGTTTTGAACTGCTGATCTTGGAATTCTCAGCCCAACATGTACCCAATATTTCACAAGATCTTCACTTACTGGCAAAAACAATGGTATTTAGTCAGTGCTAATCCATCACACATGAAGCATATCCTTTCCTAATATTAATAGGAAATTTAGAAATATTGAAAAGAATAATAACAAAAGTGAATCTCTTTGATTCATGAACCAATGAACTCGGTCGCTCCCTCGTATAACCAAGAGTAGGGAAAAGATGAATTTTAAAACAGTTTCTAGATTATTACTCCTTAAAAAATTAGAAACTTTTCTATGAACATGACATTCAGGAAACATCTGGCTTCCTCCAACTTCATGAAGCAGGGCTGGAGGGAATCACCACTAGCAGCAGCCCTTGGTTGATCCCTAAGAAGCTGAGGTCAGATAGGGCTCCACCCTTCTTCCTCACTTAACAGTTCTTAACAACAACTGTCCCACCCATGACTCTATTTCTCTGCTTGATTTGATAATGCATTGCAATGGCCAGAAAGAGCCCACAGAGAGGATTCATGGCTATGAGGTTTATTAGAGACATTAGCAAGTCACAATTTAGAAAAAAGACATACTCAGGAAACAGTTCTTTCCATAAAGAATGCCTCCCTTATCCATGTCCATAGGCCTGCCTGTCCCCAGTCCTTAGTTTCCTGACCCCAGCTTGTGCAAGTGTTATATTTCTCCTTTAGTGCTGTCAATAAGTGCCCACTGACAAGCTGCTCCACTACTAGCTTGAGTCTGAGGGTGCTCTGCTCCAGCTCTCCAGATTAAGGGATTGGAGGCAACACATGCTACCAGAGACTCTCTTTCCCAAGGGCATTCAGCAGTCCTTACGCTATGGGTTGGGCCACCCTGTCAAACCTCTGGTTCAGAGTACAATTTCCTGACATGGGGGAGCAGGTTAAGCACAGGGGTCCCAGGGACCAAAGGGTCTCTTGATGATTGTGAGATTCCTCGTTTCTTTCTTTGCAGTGGCATAACTTACACTTAGGTAAGTGGCAAAATTGACCATTCCCAACATGAGAGTTTCGTGCCCCCAATTTGCAGGGTCCCCCCAATCATTTGGTGGGAATAGCAGAGACTATACCATGATTCAGAGTACTATATACTCTCAAATGATTTGGAGAAAGAAAAGGAAGCTGTGGGAGCATTTCAAAATGTGCCAGTTGAGGAACATACTTATTAAGTGAGTTTCTTCCAATACAAAGGGAGACTGATCATAAACACAGATCTGCTGACTTTCCCATTAATGATAGGTTCACAACACCAGATTCAATCTCTAACATGTTGAGTTAGTCTGGATTGACTAGAGAAACAAATCCAGAGATATTCATATACATATAATAGAGAAGTTTATATCACAGAGGAATTGCATATTAAGAAAACATCTCTGCTCAGTCCAGATCAACTCCATACATCTGATATTAGCCCATATATCTGATTCCAATCTATAAATTACTCTTCAGACACACACAACACATGCAATGACGCTGAATGCAGGAAGATCACAGTCCAGTGGGTGGAAAGTCTTGTGGCTCCAGTGATGGTGGAGGTGTCTCAGCATTGGCAGGGGTCTCCACATGACTCTTTGAGCTCCCAGGCTCTGGTTTCATCAACATAACTCCATCTGTCTTGTGAGCAGCAATACCAATTAGAAAGAGAGTCTGGGTCTGGTCTTGAGTTAACGATTTATGTTCTTCATGCCTCCAAATAAAGTTATCAAGCTGTGAGCTGACTGACAGACTTAACTCCACCCCTTCACTCTTAATAGTCTCAAACAAAAAACTGGTTATGCAACTATCACACATATATATCCCCTTACTTTCCATGCATAGTGTGCATTCACACTATTGATAAAATATATTACTTGGTTTCAAACTTAAATTACGATGGTTTCTGCTACCTAAACTAATTAGAAATGCAAGGAGTTTCTAAGACATTATATGTTTTATATTTTTCATTATATCTCATAACACAAATGAAGTCTATCAAAATACACATCTTGCTGTTTCTTTGAATTGCTTTTGTTTTTCTCACAATCTCCTTCAATTGAAAATAGATTCTGTATTTGAATACGACTATTAATAGAAGAAATATATGAGTTGGTTTATCATTGCACTATTGTTTTTTAATTAATTTTTAGATTACTCAGGTAATGTTATTGTTCTTGTCAAAAGTCATGGAGTTGTTCCAATTCATGTGAGCTTATGACCTATGTTATCCTCACAACCATTGTTATATTTCAGACAATTATTGCAGTCACTTGCTAACTGTATATCATTGAGGTTCTTCCCACAGTTTAGTAATTACTAACCCTTGACTATAGCAAGTGTGGTGTCCTTCTCCAGGGATTATTCCCTGTTGTTAAGTAGTCTTAAATATGTGGGGCAACATTTCTAAGTCATCTCTTCAGGAATATTCTGGATGTACTTCCTCTCACTTGGGTTTGTTTGTTCTGGCAGACCACAGTGTATTACTTAGTATTCTTTACCAACACCATAATTCAGAGGCATCCATTCTCCTCTGACCTTCATTATTCAAATTGTCTAGTTTTCTCCTGCATGTAAGATGAAGGAAAACACCATGAACTGAGGGAAACAGACCTCACGCCTCATAGTGACATTTTTGCTGTTGAATATAGAGATCTTTGGGAACAGATTCACACATACAATAAACATTTGATTTCTTGAGGGCTGTTTCTATGGGTGTTGATTATTGAATACAAGAAAACGAAAACCTTGAAAACTGGAAACTTTTCATCATTTACTATGATGCTGCTGATTGGTCCATTCCTGACAATATGTTTTCTTTCTGTTGGTGTGTAATTCATATGGAAGACAGGAATCTGGCTTTTTCATGAGTTAATGTTTGAAACAAGGTTGTGTCATCTGTCTTTCTCAAATACTCATACCGTTTTCTTCTTCATAAAATACAGCATTTCAGGTGATCATCTCAGAATAAAGATTAAATTAAGTTTGGTGAAAGGATACAGTCCTCACATACACCATTACTTATTTGAAGTCATGCAGTAGCTAGCCCTTTGCCCTGATGACTGCCCACGTCTTACACACAAGTTTCATCTGATCACATTTAAGTAATTATCATGCTTCTCCATATTGACCATATTTTCTTATGCTCAGAAGAGTTGAATGCCTTTGCATATTTGATCAAATATAATTAAACACTGCTTGTGCATGCTCTTTTATTCAAAATCCATTTGATATCAGTAATAATATTCCCCACTCCATGCCCTTTTCTCAATCTGACTCGAATTTCTGGCATCTTCTTGTCAATGTAATGATGCAACTGTTTTTGTATGATCTTCGTAAAAAATGTTCCAGCATGTTTTGTTAATGATATTGCTCAATACATTGTTCTGTATTATGCTGATCATCTTTTCTTATAATGGACAGACACACACACACACACAGCCTTGTCAGTTACTCAGGTAGCTGGCTTTCAAATTTCTTGGCATGTATTATTGAACACCTTCAGAAGTTCATTCAAATGTGGAAACAACTATTTGGTATTCTGTGAGTTCCTTAGTTTTAGTTTTTAACCAGTACCTTCAGTGCAGCTTGAATTTTTTTCTTTATTACCCCGAGTTCTTCATAATAAACTTGCTTCCCCTTGAACTGGTTGGAGTTGACCAATTATTTTTGCTACTGTGACTTTGTAACCCTTCCTCCTTCCTAGCTTTGTCTGGAAGTTCTGCTAAAACCTGTCTACCGTGGGGGACCCATTTAAAAAAAATATATCAATAGCATAGCTTCCAGCATGCTAACAACCATGATATGACAAACTGATAGAGAAATGGTGATCATTTTATGTATTTATCATTTAGCTGTGCTAAAAAACTACATATATCCAACTATCTATTGAAAAAGCCACATCTCCCCAGTCCCACCAATCTCTGAGTATAGGTGGGATTACCCCTTCCTTAAATGAAAAAAAAGTGCTTTCATAGTGCACATTTTTTTCCACTATGTGAGCAATGAACAACTTGCTTTGAGTTGGTGCAAGCAGTGGTGTCACCTGGGGAGGTTCTCTCTGATCACAGAAATTTTTTTTTTTCATGAAAGCAGTTTTAATTGAAACTCATTTTTTTGTTATGGCCTATTTAAGAGAACAGCATTCAGCTGTGAAACTTTGCTTCCTGCTCGGGAGAAATATCAAAGCAACTGTTGTGATACTGAACACAGCTTTCAAGGACAGTGCGATGCTAAGATCTCAAGAGTACAAGTTGATTCTCATTTCAAAAAGGGTGAAATGTCAATGGATGACAAACATCATTCTGGACATCTCTCAATTTCCTGAACAGATAGAAAGGTCGACAAAGTTTGTGCAATTGTGCTCAAAGACCAACATGACATATCATTGAAGAGATGAGAAGTTATCTGAACTATCTAGGAGCTCAGTTCAGTGAATTTTAACAGAAAATTTGGGAATGAGATGGCTTGTTGAGGAATTTTTGCTGTGGGTCAGGCTGACCAGGAAAATGGCACATCAAGTGAAAACATACCGTGCTTTGAAATAACAGCTCTGAAGCAACCAGACTTTTTCCCTAAGGTCATTACTGGTAAGGAGACATGTCCTATTCTTATAACACTGAACAAAAATAATCAATAAAGCCAATAGAAGACACCATCCTCACCTTGCCAACAAAAATTTGTCAAGTGAAGTCAAAGATCAAGTTAGTGCTCTTTTGTGTCTTTGATATGAGGGGGAAGTACATTTGGAGTGTATTCCACCAACTCAGACTCTTAATCAGGCTTTGCCTTTAGAGCAGTGGTTCTCAACCTGTGGGTCGCAACCTCTCTGGGGGTCAAAGGACCCTTTCACAGGGGCTGCCTAATTTATAATAGTAGCAAAATTACAGTTATGAACTAGCAACAAAAGTAAGTTTGTGGTTGGGGGTCACCACAACATAAGGGACTCTATTAAAGGGTTGTGATATTAGGAAAGTTGAGAACCACTGTCCTAGAGAAATGTAGGTATAAATAATTGTTTCTTGTGATAATTACAAAGTCTTGTTTTCTGGTCACATAATTTGTGGTATTGTTTACTATAATTATAGCAAAGCCTGCTTTTGTCACATAACTTGGCATATATATTTTACTTGATTTTTTTCTACTGTGGAACAGTTAGAGGTAGAAAACCCCACTGTTTCCTCATATCTCATACATTCCAAATACACATAGAGTTTCTTGAATCAGCCTGATCTATGTTTTTGATTAAACAGCAATAGATCATCCTGGGTCATTGCTCCCAGGAAAATGGGAGACAGTGAGTGGCAGCCTGGAAGTTCTTGAAGAAAAAGGAACTTTGGTGATAGTGAGACCTCCAGAACTTCCTCTCATGGTTCTCTAGTCTAGGCAATTCATGGGGTCTGCTAACAAAAAAGACTTGTTAGGTAGATCCTCAGTTTACCAGAAGATTCTGGAGAGTTCCACAACATGATTGCCAGCGATGTTCCTGTGGAGACTGCATGTCACTCTTCCAGTCAATAGGAGAGAGCAAATTGGTGTTAGAAACTAAGTTGATTCTACAATCAAGAGACAGAAGGAAACTAGGGAATTACTACCTGAAAACTGCTTTGAAAGTCTAGTGGAAATCAAGTTCCAGACCTCAAACCCAAAATAAGGTGATAAGACTAGGTTTTGCAATAATTAAAAAGCCAATAATCTAAACATGTATTTTCCAAGGTTTATGTCAACTGTTTAACATTCCCCAGGCCATCATCCCTCATGCTACCATGCTCCTCTGCTCATCTGAAGAGGGAGTTGGCCTACGCTTGGCTACTTCCCTTGATGGTCGTGTTTGCCCCATCCCTATTCTTAGACCATCCCTTTTGCTAAAGCTAAAAGGAATTTAGCTGCAAGGGGAGTGTGCTGCTACTGACAGACAACACTATTTTAGAGTTCTAACACACCAAGTCTTAAATTATGCTGTGTTTTATATATTGATTAATAGCAGACCAACCCTTTCACCTCCTCAGATTTCTTAGAAGTCCTGGTTGTGTACTTATGATGTATGGGGCTGCCAACCTCAAGGCCAGCATTTCAAAGCTCCTTGACACTCATCAAGAGCAAAATGGAGCTTTCAATACCCTCATCAGATGTAGGCTCAGGAACGCACAGGGCCAGCTCGAATCTGTCCTGTATGGGAAAGATGGATGAGACAGCGTCAACTCCGGGGTGGTGGTTGGCTTTATCAGCTTTCATTTAAAAATCAAAGGGGCCTTCAATTCAGTTTTTGTACAAAATATTGAGCATTCACCTGTGTCACAACTCCCCAACAAATCTTCTAATTAATCTCATTCCCAATAAGCTACTTGTAACAACTTACTTGTAATCATTTTTTCTGCAGAAACTATTTTCTTCTCTATCTTTTTTGGGGTGCTTAGGAAATCAGCATTTACATGGTTTTCAAATATATTTTTCTCTTTTTGAAATGTTCTGTATAATGTAATTAATCTTTTTCTTCCCCAGCATATCTTGACTAAAGATGCTTTCTATAATAATTCTATGAAATGTACAAGCACAAATGCCATGTCTCTTAACCCAAGTAAGTCTGATAAACCTAGAAATGTGAAATATCATACTGACATTTTATAAATCTGTGCCTTCATTGACCTGATATTCTAAAAGGATTAAAGTGTTTCCCTTAAATGAATGTCATTTTATTTTCTAATGATAAACTCATTTAGGAATTAGAAGTTTAAACAATATAGCATTAGAGTTAACTAGAGATGCATTTTCTTTATGAAATTTGTCTAGGGTCAAATGGTTATAAACTATGTAGCCTCTGCTCTCCCAATGTATTTTGTTTTCAATCACAGGGAGCTAATATTTGTTTGAGTGTATAGTTCAGACCTAATGAATTGCCTCAGCAATATCCTATGAAACCCTGTATCTGAAATGCCTCCCTATCCCAGGACTCTAAGTACTTTATCCAGTTCTTATTAGACTCCTTCGACATCATTCAGTGTGTGTGTGTGTGTGTGTGTGTGTGTATGTCTAACTTCATTTGGCACAAGGGTTATGCCCTTGGGTACTTGTCAAAAGGTCATCAGTTTGAACTCTCAAGCAATATGGTAGGAGAAAAGAAATGGTGGTCTGCTTCCTTTAAAGATTACAGCCTAGGAAATGGTATAGGAAAGTTCTACTCTGTGCTAATAAACCAAATGAATCAGAATCATTCAGCAACACAAAACAATATTGCATTTCTAGAGGCCAATAGAGTCAAGACCAGGTACCACCTACTCAACTTCAGAGTATGATAACTTTGCATGTATCAGAGGAGAATTGTCTACCACAGAGTTTCGATCACTGATTTTTGGATATAGCTCACCAGGTCATTCTTCCTTAAGATCTGGGGAGGTGCAACCTCCAATCTTTGGGTTAGCATTGGAACACAGACTTCTAAATCACAATCATCAAAGGAAATCAAACCTTTGCCATCACATCTATTCTGACTCATGGTGACCCAGGGAAAAGAACTGAATGGGCCCATAGGTTTTCTGAGGTTGCAATCCTTATGGAGATGCCCTGGGGGCACAGTGGTTAAGTGCTTGGCTATGAACTGAACACTTGGACACTCCAACCACTAGTTACTCTTTAGGGAAAAGACAAGAGAATCTATTTCCATAAAGATTTACAGCCTTGAAAACTCGATAAGGCAGTTGTATTCTGCCCTACAGGGTAACTATGCATTGAAAGTGGTTAGAAGAATTGGTTTTGGTTTTAACCTTTTTGGTTTTTTTCTACATCTGCCATGAAACAATTTACAATATTCATAATATGTTAATATCATATTATATTATTATAATATAATGTCAATATAATATGACAGCAGACAGGTATATCCCTCAACTCTGGGCAGAGGTGATTTATCAAAAACTAACCAATTGAAGGACTTTGTAAATGGATTCTGGGTTCTCACAATCATTCAGGTGTTCACCATTTGAGCTCTGAAACCATTCCGTTCTTCAGATGTTCATTTAATTATGTAACATCCTTGGACCACACAGTCTAAGGTGTGGACTTAGTTAATGCCTCACTTGGGTGGCTGCTCTTTGAAGATAAGCCATTAAGAAATCCCCCTAATAATTCAGATGAGATGCCAAGTACGGTCCCCGGAGGCAGATGTCTATGTTCAGACTGTCTCCAGGACTTCTTGCTTTTGTTTCCATCACTGTTCTGTATAAATTCCTCTCCCCCCACCAGCTATCCCCCATGTGGAGAGGTCAGAATGGCTGCACTTCCCAAACTGTATCTTCAGTGATGTGCTCCATCTATGTGATTTAAGGAGGAGATGCCATGTCTTGAGCTGAGGTCAGCTCTGCTCTTCTCTCAGGAACTATCTCCTCTCAACAGGTGCATCACCTCAAGGTTTGGAGCTCCAAAAAGTGGTCTAATTGTTCTCTCTTTCCCTCTTAGTTTGCTTCCATGTGAATGGGCCAGACTGGCTGGTCTCCTCAGATTGTATATTCAGTACTGGATTGTTCTCATTTATGGTGGGGGATGCCATAAGTGGAGCTAGGGCTGGACTTGCACTCCTCTGTTTGTGGGCTGCTCTGTGCAGGCACACCACGCTCAAAGTTTGGTGTACCTGAATGATGTTCCTTTCCTGTGGAGACATCAACAATGCCCACTCCATGAGTGAATCAATGCCAACTCTTTTTTGCTTCCCTCCTCCCTCTGTGTACATTTATGGCATGAAGGAGGAGAAAAAGATGTCTTTCAGCACTGGTGCTATCACCTTTTAAAAAAAGAATTACATTTTGATGGCACTTCTTCCACATATCATACAACTCACTTCAACCATATCAAGAAGAACTTTCCAGTCTTTACCACAATCAATTTTAGAACATTTTCTTCTTCTTTGTAATCATTGCTATTCATGTAAACCCCCCTCACTCAATTTTGGCATAGACACAAAAATATTAATATTTGTGAAATCTGACTGCCACCTCTTTCCCCTGAGGAGTGCCTGGTGAGTTTGAATTGTGGATGTTTTAGTTTCCAGGTCAGCAGCTGGAGGTTAGAAGGCTAAATTCTTATGAACAAGGTTGCTTATTTCCTTGGGTTCTGAAGGAGAATCTCTTCCTTGACTCTTTCCTATCTTCCCTTGGAGATCGAGCCTTCTCAGTGTTCCCTGGACTGTAGCAGCATAACTCAATTTATGCCAATCTCCATATGCCACTCTCTTCGACTCCATATAAGTATAGCAACTAGATTAGTTTAAAATATACCCACATGAGAACATGAATAGCTCCATCCACAAACATTCCATTTCCCAAGTCAGTCACATACACAGGGATGAGAAGTTAAAATTCAAACAATTTTTTGAGGTGGCACAAATCAACCCATAGTGGACAAACAAGAAACATCTCTCTGAGACACAGCAAATCCAAGATCAGCAAGCATATACACAGAAAAATTTAAAGCCATGACGATCTGCTCACCAAAAGGGTGATACCACATATGATGTGTGGTATGTCTGTGTTGCAATGACGACAGAGAGATGTAGTAGACAACAGACTCTGCGAGGGATCACAGACTCTTTTCTCATGAGGGAAACTGATGTACAGCAGAAACAAACAGACAATAAGGCTTGTCTGCTGTGCTCAAACTTTCCTAGATTTCACTGATTAATTATTGGCGATGTCCGTGAATGGATTGTAGCACACTACTCCAGGATTCAAGTTAGTGCTGGTGCCATGCTTAAAAATTGAACACTAACCATGTTTTATGTACCCAGGCTTATTTAAGGTCGATGTTGTTGTGTTGTAAGCAAGAACTACAAATTGTGTTTAGGTGGATCAGGTAAGGTTCTTTTATCTAATAGAATGTATTAGAAGCCACTAACTTCTTGGAATACATACCAACCCATAACTACCGTAAGCACAACAGAATGAGAAGTGCTGTCTAGTCTGGTCCCATGCTCACAATTGTTCTTATAGTTGAACCCATTGCTGTAGTCACTGTGTCCACATCTCAAGCAAGAGACTTTCTCATTGTCACTGCCCCCTTTAGCCAGCATAATGTGGGTATCCCGGGACTGAAGTATGTGAGAGCAGTCTTCCCATTCTTGTCTCTAAGGAATATTCTATCTGGACTATATTTATGATCAATTTGTTGGTCCTTTTGGCAGTCCATGTTAAGTTTCAATATTCTTCACCTACATCATAGTTCAAATGCATTCAATTTTCTTCCATCTTCTTTATTAATTGTTCAGTTTCCACACACACAGAGGCTATTGAAAATGCCACAACTTGGGTCCAAGTCACATCATTGCTTTTCAATCATATTAAAAAGTCTTATGCAGCTACCACACCTAGTCAAACATGTCATTTGATCTCCTGATTGTTGCTTCATAGGCTTGTTTGTAAAAGGCAGTGAACCTACTGCTTTGCTTACTGGATGACTTGATCTCAGCAAACACAACACAACACAAAACAAAACAAAACAAAAACTCTGGCCATGGAGTTTCCATGCATAGTGACCCTAAAGGATCCTAAAGGAAGAACGGCCCTTGGAGATTTCTGAGACTGGGAGGGATGATGGGAAGCGCAAGTTCCATCTTTCTCCCATGGAGCAGCTGGTGACTTTTAACTACTTTTGCACGGTTTGCAGCATAACGTGTAACCACTACAGTACGAGGGATCCTCTCAGAGAGGACAGATACCCTATCGTCTAAGCATTAAAACAGTCTTAGAGAGAACTTAGGCCTCCAGCCTCCACTTTCTAGTCAAGGAAAAGAACATCTTGGAAGAAGTTTCCCCTCCTTCAAGTTGTTGCTGTTGCTAGGTGCCCTTCAATAAGTTCCAACCAATAGTGACCTTGCCCACAACTGAACAATACACTCCATGGTCCTGCACCATATGCATGATCTTTCATATGCTCCAGCAGATTCAGTCACTGTGTCAATCCATCTCATTGAAGGCCTTACTTTTGATTTTTTTTTAACCAAATATGATCTCCTTCTACAGGGATTGGTCCTTGTGTTAGTCTGGGTACATAAGGAAGAAAAACTCCACAAAAAACTCATATATCTAAAGGCAAGTATACATTAAGAAAGCATCTCAACTCAGTGCTGTTCAAGTCCATAAGTCCAACATCAACCCCTATGTCCAACACCAGTA
The DNA here is from genome assembly GCA_004026705.1 of Nesogale talazaci. Lineage (NCBI taxonomy): Eukaryota > Metazoa > Chordata > Mammalia > Afrosoricida > Tenrecidae > Nesogale > Nesogale talazaci. Next base: position 238,372 of record PVJH01000077.1, read on the forward strand.
TACAAAGTCCTCCTCAATCTCACAAAACACAGTCACAAAAACGTGCAATGAAGCTGAGTGCAGGAGGAAAGAGGAATCAGTGAGCATGTAAGCATCTCAGCACTGGGCAGCGGTCTCCAAACAGCTGCACACAGCTACTCCTGCACCCAGGACTGCACCAGGGTCATCCATGTGGATTCTCCTCAGAGATGTCTCACAGGAAGTGAGCCTTGCCTGCTGAAGCAGGAAACTGGTTAAGGCAGCCACACACTGGTTCAACCACCAGAGAACAAGACACAAAAAGGCAAGTCTCACTGTGCCATGTATCTCTCCACCCTTCAATTAATCCCACATGTATTTATCAGCCAAATCGGCACATTAAACCTTAACTAACTCAGTCTTGCCTGAAAAAATATCTGAAGTCTATAAGACAATGTCTTGCCATCCTTACCTCTGAAGAACCCTCTGGCTGTACTTTGAAGTCAAGTTTGTTTGTCCTTTGGCTCTGCAAAGTACCTTCAATATTCTTTGCCAACACGACAATTCAAATGCATCAATTCTTTCTCAGTTTTCCTTATTCAATGCTCAAATTTCTCATGCATATTTGGCAATTGAAATAACATGACTTAAGTCAGGTGCATCTTAAAGTGACATCCTTTCTGTTCTATACTCTAAACAGCAGATCTATCTAATTAAACTCATCCCTTACTTTCTTCATTGCTAGCAGTGTCCACGAGCACTGATTATGGATCCAAGCAAGACAACATTGTTGACAACTTCAACATTTGTTCCATTTATCCTGATGTTCTCTATTGGTCCAGTTGTGAGAACTTGAGTCTTCTTTACTTTGTGTAATCCATATTGAAAGCTGCAATCCCTGAGCCTCATCAGTAAGTGTTTCACGTGATCCTCACTTTCAGAAAACAAGGATGTGCAATCTGTGTATCTCATGTTGTTAATGTCTTCCTACAATCCTAATGCCACATTATTTTTTATATTAACTTGCTTCTCTGACTATTTGCTCAGCATACAAATTGAACATGTACAGTGAGAGCCTACTGCCCTCTCACACAACTTCCCTGGTTTTAGGGTATGCACTATTGCTTTGTTCATTTGGCACAACTGCCTCTTGGACTGTACATAAGTTTCACATGAGTACAATGAAGTGCATTCAGGAATTCCTACTTTTCTTAAGGTTATCCATAGTTTATGAGGATCCATATAGTTGAATGCTGTCACATGGTTAATAAGGCACAGACATATTTCTGATAGCCTCTGCTTGGAATCAAGGTCCATCTGATATGAGCAGTGAATTTCCTTGTTCCACCTCCTCTTGTGAATCTGGTCTGGACCTCTGCTAGTTCTCTGTCAGTTCTCTGTCCTGTTGTAGTCATTGTTATGTGAGCCTCAGTAAAAATTTGCTTGCATGATTCTATAGTTAGCCCTTGTGTTGGGTCACCATTCTTTGGAATGAATACAAATATAGATCTCTTCCAGCCTGTTGATCAAGCCTTCCAAATTTCCCATCAAAAGAGTGAGGGCTTCTCATGCTACATCACCTGGCTGAGACATTTCAGTTAGTATTCCATCAAATCTGGAGTTTTGTTTTTGGAAAATGCTGTCAATGAAGCTTGAACTTTTCCTTTCAGTACCACTGGTTCTTGCTCATATGTCTGCTCCTGAAATGGTGGGATGTCAACTAGCTTTTTCTTGGTACAGTGACTGTGTATTCTTAACTCTTCTTTTGATTCTTTCGGCGTCATTTTGCTCCTTAAATCTTTCAAGATTGCAACTTGAGGCTTGGATTTTTTTTCTTGAGTTCTTTTAGTGTCAGTTGTGCTGAGAAAGTTCTTTTATTTTGATTTCTAATTAAAAGTTTACACATTTCATTATAATGTTTGGCTTTGTCTTCTCAAGTTGCCCTCGGGAATTTTCTATTCAGCGATTTGACTTCATCCTTACTTCCATATGTGTTTGCTACTCTATTGTTTACAGCAAGTCTCAGATTCTCTTAAGACATTCACTTTAATATTCTTTCTTTCCTGTCTTTTAATAACCTTTTATTTTCTTCAGGAATAATGGTCTTAATATCCTCCCAAAGCCCATCAGTTCTTCTGTCAATGTTCAATGTGTTAAATCTGTTCTTGAAATACTCCTATTCAGGTGGGATAGACTGAAGTTCAAATCTGACCCTCATGGATTGTTCTAATTTTCTAGTAGCCTATAAAAAGGGCTGACACTTCATTGCCAACTCATGAAGAAACCTGAACCTGAACCTGAACATTGTTCTGAAAATCCAGCACTAGAGAAACTCTAAGAGACCATAAGTGACTGCTTTTATACCACTAACACTACTAAGTTTATTGTAATTTGTCACATAGCTACAGAAATTTCCTAGAGTGATACTTAGTAATTTGTGTCCCTAGAGAATGGCTTTCTGTAATTATGGCTATTTTATTGAAGCATGTGAAATAACAGATGCTAATCAGATATAATCATTATCGTGAAGTTGTTATTAATATGCTTTTAATTTAATCTTAGATAAAATATTTGAGCAAACAGATATAGGCATCATATTATTGTATAACATTTAAATAGAAACCCACTGGATATGACAGAACCACACTTGCACTCTAAGTGAGTAAGGCTACTCTTGAGAACTTATTGGAAGTGAATCTTGTGAGAGGAAGTTTCATAAACAACTGAAAATTTGTGTCAACGAAGTGTACTTAATTGCCTGACTTTACCTGAGGGATCTTGTTGGAAAACATTCATTTCTCTGTAAAGGCCATTTTTAAAGTCAATATGCCACAATGATTTTAGCACAAATATTATGCTGCTATTTCTTACTGTGGTTATTGAAGTCTGGAAGAAGCCAGGGAATTTTCAGAGGGCAAGGAGATACTAGCATCTGATAAATGAAATCTCACACCAAAGTCTGGCACATGCAATATTGGCAAGAATACAACTCATTTTATTACTGCTATAGATAGCCTTTAATTGAAGTCATATTTATATATGATTTGCCTTGGTGTCAATGAAGTATTCTAAGATACTTTTGTGCCTAATCAAAATAGAACTTATGTAATAATAATCACTACTTTTTCTTAGCATAATTAATTCTATTAATAATCACTATCTTCCTGTTTTTTCCCTTTTTAAAAATTTTAAACCCTACTTCTCTTTCACCCATATAATTTCTCTTTCACCAATATAAGAAAAAACCCTTAATATTTATCTACAAAATTTATCTAAAATATTTATGCAAATATAATTATACTTAAATTAGTATTTAATGGTCTAATAATAATAGACATTTATACAGCACTATGCATAATGCATATTGCTAAGTATTTATGTATATTGATTTGCTTGATCTACACATTCTTCTGCTTCACAAAAACCTTCACACAGTACAGGGACTCTAATTACCAGAGGAAGAACCTGAGACTTGAGCCACGGTGGCATAATTGGGTAAGCGGTTGAGTGCGGGACTGCAGCCCGTGGGCTTGGTGGTTCAAATCCAGCAGCAGCTCTCAAGAGCAGCACTGGGTAGCTCCCATCACCACCAGAGGGCAGTGATGCCCACAAAAAAAGAAGAACCTGAGACAGAGAGAGTAACTGCCCCCAGTCACAAAACTCCAAGATGATTAGATTCCAAGTAGCTCAGTCTCCAGAGTCACTGCTTGTCACGCTCTAATTTGGTTTCTTTAGTAGATTCATAAATTACATGACAGAAACATTATCACAAAGTGTGCTAATTGAATTCTATATGTACCCAAGAGGCTGGTGGAGGAGTGCTCACCAAGTTCCTTGGGGGAAATTGGGACTTGATCTTCCTTTAAAGGATTATAGTCTGGGAACGTCACAGGGACAGTCTTCCTTTGTCCTATAGCGTCACTATGAATTGGCACCAACTTGATGGCAGAGAATTTTTTAAATTACTATTTTAGTTCTATGTCATAAATTATAATTTAGTAAGTTGGGTTTATTATATATGTATGTATATAATATATGCATATGCCTTTTTTATTTGAGATATAGTTTCAAATCTGAAGGACAATCAAACCTGTGATCATAATTTATTCATCGAATACCGTGTTTACTCTATGTTCATTTTATTAAACTTTACAATTTGTTTTAGTCAATAAGATGTATAAAGGATTTAAATATCAATAGCCCTTTGTCAGGTTAGCTTTTTTTAAGGGAGTTGTAGTTAAACATTTTCAAATTAAGTTATTAGACTAGTAATTATTAGTGTTCAAAGGTTTTCTTTGATAGTCTGTTACTCAAGGCAAATTAGCTTTTTCAGTATATAATTTTTTTTTTAGGGAAAGTTTTAAAGAATTTTCTAGTTGATTTCAAGCATGAACCAGAGCTAGAGAAAAGGAATCACCGGCAGTCACAACAGTGTCATGAGGAGAATGGTCCAGTACAGAGAAACGGGCGCCTTGAAGGAAGCAATTTTCCTGTGTGGCACTGAGTTTGGCACTGGAGTGAAGTAGACGTGCGTGATGCCGACGGTTCACTTGATATATTACATTTTGTTCAAGTAAATTTCAACTTGAAATTTTTAGCTCTGGGAACAGCTCATACGTCGTAAATAATTTGATATGCATCAATTGTTACCTCGACACCTCATTGAATGGATAAGGATATAAGCACGAAGCTGTCTTTAATTTCTATTATGCAAAACAGTGGCATGTCCTTTAAAACGTTTGGATTGCCTACTTTAAAGCAAATGTATAATCACTGATAAACATTGTAGCTTAAAGAAAATATAAGCCACATCGTAGACATATAGTATTACTGAGAAGCTTACCCATTTCCTTTATAAAATGAGTAATTGTAGGCTTTTATAGGTTTAGTTTTCATCTGTTAGAGAATGTGTTTTTTTTTTTTTTTTAATCTTTTTGGTTGGGTTGTTTGTTTTAAAGACCTGCCCCACAGGGAAAGTAGTAAAGTATAGCTTTTCTGAAAAGTCTTTTGTGTCTGTTCATCCTGGTTAAGGAATTAATCCCAGACTTTACTGTTTGTATGACAATGTTGATATCAGATTCTGTCACTCAAAACAAAATAGGAAACTTTTTTTTTATTTTTGGCATTAGTAATTGAGTTTTTCAAGATTGGGTAAGTTCAGAAGTTCATTCTTCCTCAGGAAGAATGGTTAGTTTGGATGATATAAAACTCATATATTATGACTATGCAATTAGATTATTAATTTGAAAGGCTCCAAACACCACATGAAATTAAATAAAACATCTCCCATGCCTAGTCTTCCTGTAATGTTGTCTACTTTTAAGCTGCATGATCAGTCATTTACACTTCCAACTTTTCTTTACATTTATTGTTTTTCCTTTCCAGTAGTTTATAGTCTTTATAGAGAACATTTATACTACTGAACCCAAAACAAAAATAACATCTTTGTTTTAAAAGAAAGTCATTAAGGAAAATACAGATACAATACAAGACAGATTGGCAAAATCTTTTAAAATCAACAAATGGAGGCACAGGAAAAATTGTAGAGTTAAAGGTAGCAAAAGTATATATATTAATCCCAAACCATATATATATATATCCATCATGTATTAATAGAAACCCATATAGACATATAGGCTGAAGAAGTTTTAGAGAATGGAATTATTCTCTCATATAGATAGATAGATAAATGATATTTGTACATGGATCTTTGCCATTGCTGCAAATATGCCCATGAATGAGGTGAAGTATCCAGAAAGCAAACTTATGAACTTGTCTTAACCATAACCAAACAAATTGAAAGAATGAGTTGCTGGGCCTACGCTCTCAGGACCACAGTATGTGGAGAAGAGAAGTTCAATCAACATAACATGGGCCACAAAGATAAGACTGTGCATCCTACATTGGTGAGTAGTAGCTAAGATTTCAAAGCTCATGAACGTCCATCTAATAAGGAATTATTTGTTCCTTCCCGTCTAAAGGAAACAAAAATGATGAGAATTGCAGACACAGAGAAACAATTTGTCCAATGGATTAATGGATGATGCAAACTGCACACATCTGCCTTCAGAATCCTGAAACCAGAAAATCTAGATGGCACCTGAGTCCCACTGTCAGCTGCTCTAACAAGGATCATATTAGCAGGTCTTAGTTATCATGGGAGTAAAATACAGAATAATACCAAAGCTAAACACAAAGACAGGCTGAATCAGGAATGGTATCACTATAGTCAGTGGTGTGATCGATCCTGAATATCAAGGAGAAATTGGACTGGTGCTACATAAAAGGAGGTAAAAAGGAATATGTCTGGAATGTAGGCGATCTTGTAAGGTGTCTCTTGGTACTAACATGCCCTGTGATTAAAACGGGGTAAATTACAGCAATTCAATCCTGACAGGACTTCTAATGATCCAAATTCCTCAGAAACAGAGGTCTGGGTCACCACACAGGGCAAACAACCACAGTCAGCTGAGGTGCTGGTTGAAGGCAAAGGTAATAGAGAATGGGTAGTAGAAGAAGGCAGTTCTACTTATCAGTTCTGATAAGTAGATGTGATCAAGTGCAAAAGTGAGGTTTGTGAATGTCAGTTTATCTTCTTTATATCTGTTTATTGAGTATTTTTCCTTTGTTCATACATGATGTGCATGATACAATTAGATTCTCTGTGCTTTCATTTATATATATATATATATATATTAAAGATGTTTGATGTTAGGTATAAGTGTGATATCATTAATGTCTGGAAATTACATTTGGGTAAATAATTGTGTACAGGCATCAAGTTGGCAAGGGGTGGACTGTGATAGGTAGGTTTATTGTGTCAATAAGGCCAATAGGAACATGTGGAATTAATAATGTCATTGTTTGGTTGGAGGATAAAAAAATAAATAGCTTGGAAAGCTCCACCTTTTTTCTCTGGCTCTCTAGTGGTCTGACTAGCACTGCTAGTTCTTTGCCTCAACTAATGACAGAGTAGAACTGCTCCTTAGGGTTTGTGAGACCATAAGTCTTTACAGAAACGAACCACTTCATCTTTTTCTTACAGGTGACTGGTGAGTTAGAACTTACAACCTTACTGCTACATCAGTGATGATCCCACAGTGCCATAATACACCTTAACACTTATCTATAAGAACTCACACTCACTGTTATTGACTCGATGTAAACTCACAGCCTCCCTATCAGACAGGTAGAACTACTCCATGAGTTTGTGAGATTGCATCTCCTTATGGGAGTAGAAAGTCCTATCTTTCTCTGAGGAGCTGCTCATCGTTCGAAACTGCTGACCTTGCAGTTAGCAGTCCAATGTGAAGCTATTAGACCACCTAGACTCCTCCTACTTATCTACGTTTCCGCTCCAATGCATTTTCTGTTCGACCATAAAAACTCCTATTTGAGCAGGTTGGCTATTCTATTCAGTGTTTTAGACAGTCCTCAGTGGAATATGAATTTTACTTCATATGGAGATTTAGTCCAGATTTGAATTCATAATACATATTTAGGGAGTAAAAAGCACACAGTGGATATTTGTTAGATAAATGAACCATGATAATGTTTGTTGATAAATTTGAGTAGTTTTAAAAGTCACTGTCCATTGTTCTTAAAAAAAATTCTTATTTCAGTCACCTTTACTCAGCTACAGTATTATTTCCCCAGAGCTGCTACAGCCAAACAATTCATATATGAGTGGCTTCAAATTATATACATGTGTTTCCTTACAATCTGGAAGCCAAATATCCAAATCAGGTCCCAGAGATGTAGTTTCCTTTGTAGCTTCCTGATTTCTGGTCTCTGTCAACAATTTTTGTGTTCCTTTGCATGTAGATCTGTCTTTAATGAGATCTGTTTTACCCTGTGTTTCTCTGTACATACTCATTCACTCCCTTCCTCTTTCCCTCCTTCCCTCCCTTCCTCCCTCCTTCCCACTCATCATTTAGAAGTTATTAGGTTAAAGAACTACCCTACACAGGCCTGTCCTCATTAACACAACATAAGAAAACTTCCAATTTTCTAATTTCCAACAGAGTCATGTATCAGATACAAGGTTTAGAATTGGCTCTATTTTTCTGGAGGATGTGAATCAATGCATAGCAAGTGCCTTCTTGAAATAGTGCATATTCAAGATGGATATCTAGTATCTCTGAAGTTGGGATGTTGTCTAATTTGTGATGCGATTATGTAGTTTGTTGTAGAGACCTCACTATCCTCAAAAGTTTGACTTCTCCCGTGTGATGGTTTCTGCCCATGTGGCCACACTGATGGCTTTCCTCTGACCTTGAGACTACTCTATTTGGTCCCTTATCTTCCAAGACTTCCCTTCCTAAGACTTCTTTCCCTGAAGTTTTTATTTTCTTGTTCTCTTTATTGAAACTGCTATTAGACTGCTCCAGTAGATAAAGCCCTGTTCCTGACCTGCCTGGAGCCTGATATTGGTGCAAACCACCTTCAGAGAGTCACAGCATATTTCCCAGATTAAAGAATAACAGTAAAACAGGAAGGTTAAAGAGCATAGATCACTTAGCCTGGGAATGTGAAATCTAAAGGACAACTTAATAATGGTCTACAATTATGTTTGGTTTTGTTAGCATCTTAGAATTAGAAATTGAGTCCAGCTGCTTTTAATCTCTACTGATGACAAGCTATGGCTATTAGTGTCAGATATGGTATAAGAGATTAGGTTATGCATAAGAATAATTTCCTGATGCAGTTTTTTTTAGAGACACTTCAATATGGACTGATGCTAGAACCTAAAACTAACTCAATCTCATTTTTCAGGTTTTTGTGGGGTGACTTCAGATATGGAAGTCAGGACTCTGAGTAATTGGGTTAATTAACTGATTCACAGCAACCAGGTTCAAAGCAGGGCATTAAAGTCATTTGCAAATACACTGAATCAGAATGTACATTTAACACGATTATAAAAATCAATCTGCTCACACTGATTCTGGGTATCTCAGCAGGAATAAAAGTTCTCAGTAGAGTGCTGACCTGGAATGAACCAGCTTGAGACCCTAGACCCTGGTCATCTATATCCCAGGGCTAGAAGTGAAGGCTCAAGTTGGCATGAACAGTTTGAACATTCACCATCTTTCCTTTCCTTCCAATACTCAGCTTAGTGAGTGTCCAATTGTATGTTCTCTGCAGTAGAGCATACAAGGATCCCTGTTTTTTTTTTCCTCCCCTGATTCATTTCTGGACTTTTCTTCAATTCATGCGAGCTCAAGAAAGTCCCTTCAGGGGGGCTGAGGGTGACCCTCTAACTGATAATATCTGAGAAATAAGGTACATATATGTCCATTTCCTCTATCAAAAATACCCATAAAATTGCATCAAGCCAACTTTCAGAAATCTAGAAAAGTTATTTCCATCAGTGACCCAAAAGGGCATTATCTATGAGACAGATTGTGCTGTTATGCTAATATTCTTTCTTGTCCTCCAAAAGTAAATAATGATCCTCTCACAAGACAAGCCAAAGAAGTGAATGGTTTGCTACCACATAAAGAGGTTTTACTTCTGTTGCCTTCCCCAAATTAAAAAAAAAAATCTTACTTATTTTTTTCACAAAATACGATTAAATCTGGAATTATCAAAAATAAAAAGTGTCCCTTTGTCTCCATCCAGTTCTGTCCCATGCACGTTTATGGCTCAAAGAATAGATTCCAGTGTTCACACAGTCTCCATTTTGCAAGAATCAGGATTACCTGCTAATGTTCTCCCCAAGGAGAATTTTCCAAAATTGGCAAAATCACAAGTATGAGTGATAGAGGGTTTAGAGTGCATCTCCTTGTTCACATATCTAAAAGCACTAATTTTCTCCTCCTTTCTCCCCACTTCCAGGTCAGTTGCAATCCCTTCCCTTCCTGCTTCGTAGCTGCAAAAAATACCTCTGAGAGTCAGTCCTTTGGGGGCTTAGCTTCAGCTGCTCGCTCACAGGTCTGCAGAATGACTCCACATTTTTAGAACTCTTGGTTTTAAGGAAGCACCCATCATCTTGCAAAAAAAAAAAATCATTGCACTGTGTTATCTCTAAAGGCCTTCTCAGTTCATCAAACACATTAAAACAAGCCAACAACTGGAACTTTGGTGTGTTCACGTGCTTAGCATGTTGCCTAGACAAACCTGTTGATCAACACAGTTTAAGAACCGTTGACTACGGAATGTGTCATTGGTCATGTGCTATCTTCGAAAAAACTAAGTTGTGAAGCTTTCTAGCAGTGTTTGATGCTGTGTTTTATCTGTAATATTCAATTTGGAATGGAGGGAAATCTATTATTCTTGAACTCACATTCACAAAGTTCTTGTCTATGTATTGTCCTCTTTGTTTCCAGTGGTGAGAAATTATGTACTGTTCTGCTCACCCTTGGACTTGTTTTGAGGTACAAAAGAGACCCCAAATCTCAAATGCAGTTTATGGAGAACATTGATGAAGTTTAAATAAGACAAAGACAAAATAAAAATCATATCAGCTGCATAAGGGAGATCATTAGCAAGAAGTCCTAATGGAAACCAAAGATTCTATAACCAGAAAAAAGCAAACTGTCACAAAATCAAGTTTGGTGGCAAATCAATATATCATTTACACGTTAAACTACTGAAGCTGGAAAGGGACTGTGGATGGGACACATGCATTATGGTAGGCAGAAGAGTTTACAAACTTGATCCAAGGTTTTCTGACAAAAGCAGTCAGGGCATGACTCATAGGGTATGACTGATGACTGTGTGATTCCCAGTATGATGAACCTTAACAAGGACATCCCTGGGAAATCCCCAAAGAGAGACTGGGTTGGCTAGGAATTGTGAAGGTGATCTACTTTTCAATATACTCTGCCAAATGACATGAAGTTTATATCGCTAATGTTCACAATCAATTCCATGGAGCCTTAAAATCTTGGGGCAGTGCAGATAAACTTTTGAGTTTCCATTGTCATCCATAGTATCCCCTGCAGACCAGGCACCCAGAATTTGAGCTCTATTACACACTCTCACCACATATCTGCTGCACAACAATTTTTTACTGTGCTTCATTCAGTTGAAGAGCAAGATATGGGTTGAGCCCCGGTAGCATAAGTGGTGGAGTGTGGGACTGCGGCCCGTGGGCTTGGTGGTTCAAATCCAGCAGCGGCTCTCAGAAGCAACACTGGGTAGCACCCACGACCACCAGAGAGAGTGATGCCGCCCCCCTAAAAAAGCGCAAGATAGGTATGCTGTACACACACATTCATTGTAAAATGTTTGCTTGTAGTACCTTCAAAAATAAAGAAGACATTTGCCCATTAATTATTTGGCTACTGGTTATATCATAAAAAAATATTGTATATCTACACTGTGCAAGATTTCTTACCCTTAAGTTTAGAACCTTGTGGAATGTTATAATAATCAGTGACCAAAAAGGTATTTGTCACTTTTGTAAAAAACAAGTTAATAAAGTAATAAGAAAAAATAGAAGTGAACTAAAGGAGAACCAGCTTACAAACCTTGGTAGAAACTTTACAGAAGTCTGCTAAGTAGAATTGAATAGGGGAATGGGATGAGGAGTCAGTCTATAACATTATGTTACTATCAAAACTAATATAAAATTTGGTAGGATTTGCAACTTTCTCCTTCTCTATTTCCTTAATTAATGAAAAACTGTTATTTGACTTTGAATATAGGATTATTTGATTAGATGTTTAGAAACAAAATACTTTAAAAATATTTTGGGGGGTCTTGCACTAACACAAAATGACAGACTAAACATTTAAAAATATTATTTATCAAAGTTCAAAACAAAATTCTTCCAAAGTAAACAACCAAGAAACACAAAATGACAGTAATGAGTCTATTGTTTAACTGGAAGTAATATTGCACTTGTAGAGAAAGTAATCTCAAATTGTTGAATGACTTTTGACAAAATAACATCTCTAGCCACTTTTACTTAAGGGTGTGAATCAGGATGGGGATAGTTCTGAAATCGTCTAAATGACCCCATTTGCGGCAGTCACCTGATCTGGTGTCAGTTTGAGGATTCAGAGACTAAGGGTAGAATCTAGCCTGCCGATTTGGAGACAGTCAATGAGACCTGTGTGTGGGCATGGCCTTCTCCTGAGAATTCTGGGAAAAGTGGTAATTCATTCTTGGAGGCGGAGACACTTTCTCTCTCAGTTCATATCGTTGGAGTCACTGGACTGATGTGACTTCCTGTGTGATATCCCTGAGAAGAAGCCACATGGAAATACCCTGAAGCTACCAGACCTTTGAAGTCGGAGAAACCATAGAAAGGCATCTGCCAGCACTGAGATGCTTCTATCGCCACTGGATCCAAAGACTTACTACCCACTGGCTTGTGATCGCTCTCCAATTGGCACCATTGCTTGTCTTTTGTGAGACTGAAGAGGACTTTATAGATTGGTATTAGACATATGGGCTAATATTGGGCTTATGACCTCGGACTGGACTGGGTTGGGGTGTTATCTTAATGTACAGTTAGTTCCTCTTACATATAAAACTCTTATATTCATATGCATGCTTATGAATTTGTTTCTCTTGTCTACCCAGACGAACACACCATTATACCTGCTAAATAGTCCCTTCATACACATTTAAGCTACTAATAGAAAGGAAAAGAAAGAAACCTCAGCACTCAAACAGCTGCTGCTATTTTCAGCTAATAGGCCTTATTTTGAAAAAGACGGCAATTATTTGTTAAACTCTGCCTGTATGTGTGTAGGGCAGATTACAAAGTGTCAAGGCTCAGGAAAACATCATTATGCCCTCCCCCATCTGCTTAGTATAAGGAGATGTAGTCTCCTCCCCTGCACCCCAAGAAAAAGGTCAACTTGGTAAAGAGAGAGAAACTAAGCTCCTTAGACTAGGTATTTATGTTTTCCTGTCCAGCAATAAGGAACTTTGATAATTTGCTACATATTACACCTTTTCATCACACAAAACATCACTTAAAGCACTTACATGTGATTGCCTAATTAAGTCATTAGACACAAAGGTACTTATCATGGGATAATTACGTCCTGGGGATATAAAAAAGAAAAAAGAAACAGAGCCCCACTTGAAGTAGGAGTCATCCCTATTACAAGAGCTCCTTTATAACAGACTGAGCCCCCAAGATGGCAGGTGGAGGAGTTTAGAGTGGTTTTTCTAGAGAGAGTTGGCATTGGAGGTCTGACTGAAAAACACTTAATATTCAGGTTTTACTCAATATTTGAGCTCTACTAATGGGGATCGGGATAGCTACAGAGGTTCTGTGTGGGTCATTCTGAGTAGGTACCTCGGGAGGGTGTGAAAAGCAAGCCACAGAGGAGAGATTTGTAGACTCCCCTGTAGGTTATTGCTGATGAAAATTAAACATAAAAAGAGATACCTCTGCACAGAAAACTTAGAAGTCAAAGGTTTACTTTGTGAGCTGCAAAAATATCAGATCATATCAGCTGATTACAGTTAAAAGAAAAAAAAATCCCTCAAGTGTTTAAACAATTATGCAGCATGCAGTTCACATAGTAAAGTGTGTATTTATTGTGCGTATGCATAGCTATACAAACAAATGTCTATATGGACATTTAAGCAGGAAGTCACAGATGAGCCCATTTTTAACAAGATCATTCAAGTGAATAAGGTATTTATCAATAGATTGAAGTGTGATCTTACTTATTACTATTGACATAATTAAAACACATTCAAGTCTAAAACCTGATGCATAAAAGCTTCCACATGCATGCTTATTACATGTCCCATACATACTGTGGGTGTCCCCCACTTTTTTTTCAAAGCTAAGTAATTAATATTTTAAAAATGAAACCTTATCACATTCGAAATACACCCTATTACACTTGATACATTTGTCAAGTCTGCAATTCCATTATTGGAAACAACTTGTTGAATTACAATATGTAATTCTTTTTTTTTTTTTTTGGCATCACTGCTCCGGTGGTGGAAGTAGGAGGCCCAGCCCCACTGCTGGAATTGAACCTCCGTCCCAGTGGGCCGCAGTCCCGCGCACAACCACTACGCCACCGGGGCTCAGCCCCAATATGTAATTCTATATTGTGAAATATTTGTTTCTAATGAAAAATAAATTTAATTTTGCTCTGAAGAATAGTGTAGCATGTGTAACAGTCTTCATGCCACATAATCCTGTGTGCGTGGACTCCACTGAATACAATAGAGGAGCAGCGTCTTGGATCCTACGGTGACCTGTGAAAGAGTTGTTTGAACCCCAACGGGTCTGAGACCCATAGATTGAGAATCACTGCTCTAGGAGTTACCAGCCCACCATCCTCTCAAGCATCATACTCTGATGCTTATCTAAATCCAGAAGGCTTTCTGCCTAGCTAGTTGTCTTCATAGATGTTCTTACTGCCTTCCTCGGTTAGAACATCCCTGCTGTATAAGTATAAAAGAATTTTTTCTACAATGGAGGAAGTGGTTAAATTTTGGGTTTCCAATAAACTAAGTCATACATAAGGTTATCAGTTTAGTGTTTTGATTAGCATCAGGCTACTCTTTCATTCCTCTATCACCACCACCTTTGCTTTGGGGTTAGAAAACTCTAAGTTTCTAATTCAATCTTGTGAGTTCAGTTGATATCATAAGACTTTTTTTTCCCAAATGATTTTGTTGGGGGCTCTGATTGCTCTTACAATATTCAATACATCATTTGTATCAAGCATATTTGTACACATGTTGCCATCTTCATTTCCAAATATTTTCTATTTGAGCCATTGGTATACGTTCCTCTTTCCCCCTCCTTTTTTTAAAAAAATAATTCTATTTGGAGCTTGTACAACTCTTATTACAATACATACATCCATCCACTGTATATTGAACACATTTGTACATTTGTTGATATAACCAAATAATAAAATTTATAAATTATCAAGGGTTCATGAGGGACTAGGGAGCGGGGAGTGAGTGAAAAAATGAGGAGCTGAGACCAAGGGCTCAAGTAGAAAGCAAATGTTTTGAGAATGATGCGGGCAACCTAAGAGTCATAAAACTGGAAACTTGCAGAGATAGCATTGTTTGTATTTGTAAGGTAATTGTATCTGTGAACACTCTAATTTGTAAATTGGGTGCTTGTGATGGGATCCAAATTATTTGCCCTGGAGAAAAGCACAGAAGGGCATATTCTGTTCCACTGATCTTCATATGCTTATAAGTGCCAAAGGAAAACATAATGGAGTTCTACTATCACACTACTGGCTTTGTTATGTGATTCAAGGGGGAAATGGCCACTCAGAAGTTCTCCAAATTAACATACTATTTTATAATTGTTTTACCAAAGGCCAGAAAAATAGGATGAAATGTTTCAGATATGAGCTTTTATAATTATCTACAAACAGAATTCAGGGCAGAAGAGAAATGAGTTCATTTTCCCCCTGCTTCTGCTAGCAAACGGCCTTTGTATAATTTGGGATTAAAACAACTTGTTTAAAGAGTGTGCAATAGAAACACCTAACGAGTTCTTTGATAGTAAAGACCTTTCTAAAGCTAGATATAGATATAGAGATCAAAATTGAATCAATGACCAGTTTTTAAGACAAATTGTAGACATTTTCAAGAATCTCAGAAAGCTAAATTGAAATGAAATAAACAAAAACTTAAAAATAATTCAATTTTATTTCAGCAGTATAGTGTGGTGCATCAGCAGTTCTCAACCTGTGAGTCGCAACTGCCTTGGGGGTTGGCCCCCGTTCACAGGGGTTGCCTGATTCATAACAGTTGCAAAATTATACTTATGAAGTAGCAACAAAAATAACGTTATGATTAGATGGGTGTCACCACAGCATGAATTATTGTATTGAAGTATCACAGCATTAGGAAGGTTGAGAACCATTGTGGTACATAATATTAAGAACTTTTAAGTGATTAAATTATAACAAAATTGAGTTAATAGATGTTTCTTGTAATTAGAAGTTCACATTTTATAAAGTATATATCTTTATCTAAGTCTGCTAAACAAGTGTTTTTCATAATTATATAGGTTATAGTGAGATATACAAAATAAATTGTTGCAAAGCTCAATAATGGTACAATTATTTGATACAATCAAACCTTTACCTGTTTGACTGAAAGTTCAATTAACTTAAGGTTTCTGGGGGTGGGAGGAGCAGTGGCTATGCTTTTGGCTGTGATCCACATGGTTGGCAGTTTGAAAGCACCTGCAGCTCTAGGAGAAAGACTGGGCTAGCTACTCCCCGAAAGAGTTCGAGTCCAGGGAACACACAGTGGGTTGCTAGGAGTCCGTATGGACCAGATGACACTATGTTTGGTTTCTGAGTATTAACAAGGAATTATACTCTTTGACAGTGGGAATTTTTTTCTTTTTGATTACTAGTTTGACTACACAATTCATATTTTAAAGTAGTCTCACTTCCGGGCCAAAGGGGAGATTGGATTTAAGAAACCACATGATCTTGGAAAAAATAAACAAAATGGATACTTGGAGTTCCTTGGCTCCTTCCTGACACTCCAAAATTTCATAGAAAGCCACGTAAACTTTTTCATATAAACTTACTGGCCTATCTTTGTGTTGTGTCTGCTTTTTTCTTCACCTCAGAGTTCCTGAAATTGTATCTTTTGAGTGCTTTTTACACAACTCTAGGGAAAATAAGGGGTCTGAATAAATTGGCCATGTGAGGATGTTGAAAGCCCAGGCATGTCATACACAAGGTCTTTTTGAGTTGCAGCTGACTCAATGGTACTTAACAACACCAACGATCAGCAAGGTGCCATGAATTAATCAGGGGTGTGTTACTCTGGGTACAGCAGTGGCTCTCGACCTGTGGGACGTGACCCATTTGGGGGTTAAACAACCCTTTCACAGAGGTTGCATGATCCATAAGTGTAGCAAAATTACAGTTATGAAGGAACAAAATGATCCCTGTGAAACATTCCTGTTGACAAGTTATATGGAGCTATGTTCATAAAGCCTGAGCCCTGGAGCTGAAGGAACCACGTGGAGACATATGGCAGCACTGAGATCCTTCCACACTACTGGTCCACAAGAATTTCCATCTGGTGTCATGTGATTTTTCTGCATAAAATATATTTATATAAAGATATTAAGAGAACATCCCTGTCCAGTCCAGATCAAGTCCATAAATCCGCTACTAGTCCATATGTTCAATACCAGTTTGTAAATTCCTCTTCAGACTCACACAACACATGCAATGAAACAGAATGCAGGAAGATCATGGACCAGTGGGTGGATGAGTCTGAAGACAGATTTATTAACTAATTAGATTTAAAGGCTAATATCAGATTTATGGACTTGATCTTGACTGCCTGGAAACATAATCTTAATATAAAATTACTCTGGTATATACAGCTCTTTTTAAAAAATTTAATTGGGGCTCTTACAGCTCTTTTTACAACCCCTACATATATCCATTGTGTCAAACACATTTGTACATAAATCTTCATCATCTTTTTCAAAACATTTTCTCTATACTTGAGCCCTTGGTATCAGCGCCTCATTTTCAATTTTCTCTCTCTCCCCAACCCTCTCTCCCATGTACTATTGATCATTTTTAAGGTTTTTCTATATCTTTTCCTGATCCTTGTCTCCTTTCACCCACTTTTCTGATGTCCATTCACCTGGGAGGAGGGCCATACATCAAGTATTGTGATCAGTTCCCCCTTTTTCCCCACCCCCTTTTCCCTTAGTTACCCTGCTTCTCTAATTGGTGCTGAAGGAGTTTCTCTGTTCTGGATTTCCTTGTTGTGAACTCTTATCTCTACCAGTATACATGTTCTGGTCGAGTCAAGTTTGTAAGATAGAGGTGGGGTCATGATAGTGGGGCAGGTGGGTGGAGGAGGCATTAAAGAGCTTGAGGATGGTTGTGTGTTTTGTTGGTGTTATACCTCACCTTGACAGGCTCATCTCTTTCTTGTGGCCCTTATGACAAGGGGTGTCCAACTGACTAACGATGGGCTTGTTACCTTTATGACAAGGTGTGTCCAATTGACTGATGATGGGCTTTATGAAGGTTGAACAGGATATTGGAACAGAAGAAAAGTAAAAAGAAATAGAGGAAAGAAATAGGGGGAAAAGGACATTTAAAGAGTTCTAAATACAGGCATATAGGGAATATAGCTATGTACCTGTATTTATTTATAAAATATTACAGCAGCAGATGGACTTGGGCCTCCACTGAAATACTCCCCAAATGCAAGATTTGTTCTTCTAACATGACACTCTGTCAGGTTCACCTTCCCTGACACAATCTCTGAAGACAAAATGGGTGCATAAACAAAAGGGGTGATGAAAGCTGATTGTGTCTGGTTATCAAAAGCTATAGCATCTGGGGTCATAAAGGCTTGACGATAAGCAAGCAGTCATCTAACTGAGAAGCAACTAAACCCACATGAAAGAAGCACAATAGCCTGTGTGATCATGAGTTGTTGACAGGATCAGGTATCAGGCATCAAAACTTGAAACAAAATAAACAAAAATGTTGTTTCTTATACACATATGAGTTTCTCATATGGTTTCTCATATGGACCATGGTGCGTAACAGTGTGAGGGATAGTGGTTTGGTAAATGTTGATCACCTGATAAATTTAAACCTTGGGAAATGTATGTAGAGATCATTGTCTCATCAATAATTGCCAAGTCTGTTCTCACTTCAATTTGGGTTTGGAGTATGTAAATTCCTGGATTTTCTATGGTTTTTCTGGAATTGCAATATTCATTGACTCCTTGTACCTTGAGTTTACAGAAACAATTGGAGTATCACAAACCAACTTGGTCTCAGTCTTTGGCTGAAAGACTGAGAGGCAATCTCAGACACCTGATCCCACCAACAATACTAGAGATTATTCAGGAGTCACCCTAATAGAATAGGAGAACATACTTCCAGTTTTCCCTCAGGCAAATCTCATGGCTCCTGACTTATGACTGTTCAGGGAAAGAAAGATTGTGATGAAATAATTTTAAACCATATGATTTTATCCTTTCTGGGAGGGTTGATTTTCATACTGTATGATTTTGAACTAGTGAAATATGCAAATTTACTAAACTATAAGAATTTGATTAGGGGTCAGAATCCTTGAATTTTGGATGGAATTTTTTTTCAGAAGTATTTTTCTCTGGACTAATGATTCACACCATTTGAAAGCTACATGGAAGGCTAAGGAGAGGGAGTAGATTACAAACAATCTACAAAGGTTTGATTTAATTAAGCTAGCAAGACAACCCTATTTCCAAACAGGATTACATTCATAGGTGTAAAAGTTAGGGTTCCAATTTATACTCCCATACTTCAGGAAATATAATTTATTCCATAGCATGTAGCTATCATTTGCTGGAGTCCTACAAGTTGATTCTTCAGCATTCACCTTCAGTAGTTGCTGATGAGAGACCATTAAAGGCATGGTTGGTGACCCAACTCTTTGAACCTTTCTTTCTTTCTTTCTTTCTGTTTTTCGGAAAGAAAGTAAATTTTGTTTTCCTGAAATACATAACAAATCAAGTGGGAAAAAAGCAGAACATGATTATTTTTCCATAATTTGAGTATGATAGTTTCAAAATCTGAATCAGGCTCCAGAATCAAACAACAGAACAAATAGTAGATCCAGTTAGTATCTAAAAGCATCCTAGAATGGAAGTCAGTAGTCTATCCAGACATTCAGGAATTGTGGTGTCACTGCAACCCTGCATACTTCTCTGTAACACATTGGTATAATCATTTGGAAGGGGTTCTTATCATAATCATTATTGACATTTTTTAGCCCAGTAATTCTTGATCATGGGGATAATCCTTATTTTAGGATTGTCCTGTGCATTGTAGGATGTTTCATGTTGCAGTATCTCTTACTTCTACACGTTCACTAGCTGCCAGCAGCACTCACCACCCAGTTATCAATGCTCAGATCTTCATCAAATATGCTCCCTTCTGGGTGGGAAGGATCCATTCTTCTGGAGTACCAGTACAGGCTAAAGACTTCAAATGTACTTCTGAGTTCAAAGTTTCTGAGGTTCTACTTGATTGACCCTCCTGGTATACAGAGCAGCCAGAAAGCTTTCTGTCTGTGTTCCTGGCTTTCCTCCTCCTGTGAAATAGGACAAGATGCTCAGCAATATGTTTCAGTTACAGGATATTACTAGTTGTCTTTGAGTCAACTTTGACTGCTTAGGAGGAAAAGCAACAAATGCCCTTGGCTGCAAAAGGAAAATTTGTAAGCTCATTCCATGCAGAGTTGCCTCGATGGACAGGCCTGGTAAGCATGAAGCACTGAATGTTCTCTGGAGCCCGGGTATAACTGTTATGCCCAGGCTCATAGACTACGACTGTGACTGAAAATGTGCTAAAGGAAAATGGAGGTTTTGTGCAAGAATTTGCAGAAGGTGGGCAAAAATGTCTTCTCAATCTTGGTGCTTTTAGTTTCTTCAAAAAAAATGGAGAAAAACATGAGTCTAAAATGATGAGGGCATTTGCTATCTATTGATCTATTGGTACTCATCAACACCAGGGAATGCTTGAGAGAGAGAAAGGCTTTCCCCTTACGCAGTAGGTTCAGAGAACTCATCAGGAATTCATTAAGTTGTTTAGACCACCAGCCACCAGCTCTGTTCAATCTCTTTCAAAGAAAATCCTTTGCATTCAGCACCCAATCACATTTGCATACTTTTGACTTCCTCTTAGATAATTCCCCTGCTGCGCAAGGAGAAAATCATTCTATCCTAGTTTTTCTCTCTCCTATTTACAGCCAGGGGCCACCTTTGTATTCTTCCTAGCTGTGAACACCAGTTCCTTCCCCTGCTGCTCTGATTACTTGATGTATTCATGACATTGCTTCTTTGACTTTCTCTCCTTTGGAATACCTTGAAAGGAGAGAGAGAGTGCACCAGCGAGGACTCAAATGTCTGTGGAGAGGGTTTCTGGTTCCAGCCAGGTCAACAAGTTGCTATTTCACACCCCCTTCCCCACCAGCTTACTTTTAACTTGATCCTATCTCATTGTGACCCTTTGTTCAGGGGAGAAATGACCCCATACGGTCTGTATGTCTTTAAAGAAGCAAACTGTCTCAGCTTTCTCCACTGAGTGTCTGCTAGGTTCAAATCTCCAACACTCTGGTTAGCACCCCAGTTGTCTAATTCACTATTCCACTTCCTCCCTTATGGAAGGATGCATTTGTCTTGAATGCTCTAGTCTAAGAAGCCCGCTTGATCTGTTTTCCCTTATACACCACTGAGTTTTTGTTCTCTAATGGCGTACTTATATTTGACAAATGGTCCATATCCTAATTTTGAGTTCTTGAAGCAGAGACTATGTCTCACCAATATGCCTTGCTGGCCAGGTGTGTGATTCTTCGAAGATCAGAATGGTTGGGTGGTACTTCAGTTTGATATTAAAATGGAGGGAAGAGATGTCCCTCTTTGTAGGAGCTCTGTTTTTTTTTTTTTAATTGGTGACTCTTTCCACAAGTCATCCATATATCCATTGTGTCAAAAAAATCACTACATATTCTGTCGTCATCTTTTTCAAACCATTTTCTTTCTACTTGAGTCTCTAGCATCAACTTCTCCTTTCCCCCTCCCTTCCACACCCTTCTTCACCCATGCCCACTTGCTAATTTATA
Organism: Nesogale talazaci; assembly: GCA_004026705.1. Lineage (NCBI taxonomy): Eukaryota > Metazoa > Chordata > Mammalia > Afrosoricida > Tenrecidae > Nesogale > Nesogale talazaci. The sequence goes on from PVJH01000077.1 coordinate 259,906, forward strand.
AAATTTCTTTTTTGGGGGGTGGGGGTGGGCATCACTGCTCTCTTGTGGGAGTGGGAGACCTAGCCTTGCTCCTGGAGAGATGCTGCTGGAATTTGGGCCAGTGGGCCGCAGTCCCACACTCAACCACTATGCCACTGGGGCTGAACCCTATAAAAATTCTTTTTTCATGTTTTATACCAGTCCCTGTCTCATTTCACCCATTTTTCTTCTGCCTGACCCCTGGGAGTAGGGCCATACATCAATCACTGTGATCAGTTCCCCTACTCTCCCCACTTCTACCCTTACCCTCCTAGAGTTGCTGCTTTCCTTATTGGTTGATTATGAAATCAATTCCATCTTACAAATCTGGCCAGAAGAGAGCATGTGTACTGGTGCAGGTAAGGAGTTGTAACACAGGGATTCCAGAACAGGAGTTCTGCTTTTTGTTTAGCTCTGTTTATGTGATCATTACCTTAGCATGGACAGTACTTGCATTCATTAATATGGTCCTATAATTAAGAAGAGGAATGGACATGGCAGGCCACATGAGCTAATGGAATTGTTTGTAGTGCATGTTGCAGAAATCCCCATATTTTTGTCAAAGTCTTATTTTAATAGCAAAATCCTTATAGTCTACCAGCCTGTCCTTCCCTCTAAGCAAGGAGATTTATCTGCTTAATGGTAAATGGATGTGTTTCTGGACATCAAGATGTTCAGTCAATGGGTACATTTCCCAAGCTGCATAGTAAAATATGGATATGATGATCAAACCCATTTAGGATATTATGGAGGACCAAATACTTTCTCCTTTTGGAATTATCTATGTTGTTACTGTTCTGCTACTTGCCCATAGTTGAAGATTTAGTGTTTATCATGTTAGTAAACGAAGTTGTATTGTCTAGAGATGCAAGAGGAATGATGAAACTCTTTCGCTAATGCTTCTTTTCTTACTACTGAAATAAACGTTCTGTTTCATTAGTGGTAGAACAACTCAACCTCCCAACCACTGCACCCCAGCTCTTCTTTCTCCCCACCCTTTTTCTTAGTGAATCAACTCAGGGGTGAGCACATGCCTTTGACACCTCTATCCATCCTGAGCGGGATGCTGAAAGATGCTGCTTTGTAGGAATGAAGTGGTCTTTCCTTGTGGCCTTGCAACACCAACCTTTGGGAATGTTTCAATTCTTATGTCACAGCAAACTTAGGCATGTTTTTGTCAGAACATCTATGATTTTATTTTCCCATGAGAATTTGGGTTTATGGAGATTCTTGGGGAAGTATAAACACAGCAAAATACATAGTAAGTGCTCCTGTGAGTGAAGAAATATTTTTTTTTTAGTGTTTGCTTTGTTTTGTTTTTCTTCTCCTTGTTTAGGAAAAAGTCACACACTCACACTTACACACACACACACACATATGCATTATAACCAAATTAAATAGTCTATCTAATTTTAGTCATTCTTGTTTAGAGAACCTCATTTGAAGTTAGAAATGTTCAACATGTGACACCATAGTGAAGGTAAGAAAAAATATGAATGTGATGGGGGAGGAAACTATTGTTATGGGAATTTTTCTTAAATCAAATATATACATGTTATCCAAACTGAAATATGTTAGGAATAGGAGGGAGTACTATGTCTGAATATACTGGAACAACAAGAATGCCAGAAACAGTCTTAGACAATGGTAAATCTCAGTTGATGGATAGGAGGAGGAAAAGTTCCTATTTGCACCTGAAGAAAGGTAATTTAAAGACATAAGATAATTATTCGAGGTAAAACATATGCATGCTTACATATAATACATACTTTACACACATATGCACACACTTATAATATATAAAGAGGGGGTACACAAAGTGTGTGGATAATTTTCATTATCTCTTTACTTTTCCATGATTTTTTAAAAATTCCTCATAGATATACATGTGTAGTGATGGAATTCAAATAATTTAACAACCAGTTTACTGTACCAATGACTATTTTTTTTTTTGTGGGCATCACTGCCTCTGGTGGTGGTGGGCACTACCCAGCCACCGCTGGATTTGAACCGCCAAGCCTGTAGGCTGCAGTTCCGCACTCAACCACTTATGCCACCAGGGCTCAGCCCACCAATGACTATTTTAAATATAAAAATTACACACCAAAAAGTAGCTTATCATATATTAAAGTTAATACCTAAATAAAAGCACATTAAAAAATGCACCTAATTAGATTGCTATAAGAAAATGTTTTCAAATATTAATGATAAAAGATTAACTAACACCTGAAAAAGAGCAATACGATAATTATTTAAATATTTCCATATTGCTTCTAGATTTTTGTCCTCATGTTCAGTGTTCTTCACTTTTATCCAAATCATATGATTTCTGCTTAACCATCATTTCATTGCAGGAGTAGGATTCCATTCCACAGAGGAAGACATTTGAAATATTGGAAACTGGCAACTTCACTTCTTTGAAAATATTTCCTTTTCTTGAGGAAATTAAAGTCACACCAACCACATACATTCTAACCAAATTAAACATCCTATACTAGTTCAGACAATTCTGTTAAAAAGTTTTGTTTGAGATGATGCCATATGAAGTTAGAAATGTTCGTCTTTGAAAAGTTCCTTTCTGCTTTCACTGAACTTACAGCAATTGTTCTGAAAATATTTTTAGCTCTTTGAATACTTTCAGGGATGGCATTATTCTGAGAATCTTTTAGGCCATTATCCATGAAATCTTGATAATCATTAATATCAATTTGGTAATTAAAAATGTCTTTAAATATAAGCAATTTTCTTCAGTTGCTTTTCATGGAACTAGTATTCCTTCAATAGTCCAGTTCTTTGGCTCAAAATTTTTTGAGAAATTATCATTTATTCCTATCTTGAAATTGGCTACAAGTTGCTTTTAAATATTCATAATCCATTAATCTTTTTTCAAACATTTTACACTGTTTTCTAAAAGTTTTTCCAGTGGAAGCCAGAAAAATTAGTGATTTTGTACCAATTTCATATTTTCGAAGGCTTCTGAAGGAATTAATTCAAAAACTGCCCTTTCCCCCTTACCTTTTCCAAGTATTTGAAATGCTTCAGTAGATCTTATCACAAGTTTCTCAGCCTTTATTATGCATATATTTCTTGCTTTCTGTGAATTTTAAAGAAGAAAAATTTTGATTATCTGGAGGACAGACGTAGGGAGGAGTGAGCAGGGGGAGATGTCACGCAGTGTAAGATATGACAAAACAATAATGATTGCAGAGCAATGAGGACTGGGGGGAGGGGCGAAAGGTTGGAGGGGGAAGGAAGTGGGGCTCACAACAAGGGTTCAAGTGGAAGGGCAGGTCTTTGGAGCATGTTGACGAGGGCAGGCAATTGGGGCTGCTTGGCACAGTATATGTAATTATATATTGAACTATGTATGATGAAAACTGATGTATGAGCCCCCAATAAAATGATTAAATAAAAAAATATCAGTAATCAATGCGCAATCAGCTATTGATCTAAGGAACATCATTAACGCCACTTAGAATGAAAATGTGGTGCAGATGCACATCAGCAAAGCGTAAGGGCTGTCACTTTCTGATTTCTACATTGGGTGTCTGCCCTGCTTCCCACCTTACAGAGAACCTGGAATACAAGTGTCATTTTAGGGCTCACCAAACTCAATGAAAAATTTTGAGTCTCTTGCTCAATGTGCAAACCAGCTGAAACGCCACACACACACACTTACACTCACACACACGTACACACATAGAGTTTCACTGTGTCTTTGTGTTCTAGTTATATTTTTCCTATGAATAGTTCAAGTACAATTTAAACTGAACCTTCAAAGCAAAGCAATCCTTAATTGTGTTGAACATTCTTCACCTGAAAGCCTCACAAAGGATATGACAAATTGTATAAACCCAAAGATATTTTTTGGCAACTAACACTTGCAAACATCTCATTGACATAAACTGCTCTTGCGTCTGCAGAAGAATAGCCTGCCCTCATAACCATCTATTTTCCTACACAGCATGTTTTGTTGGGTAAAAATATACCTAGTAGTTTATGGTTACATAGAGCTTTAGGAAGAAAGGGTAGGGAAGCAATTAGAGACAAGAGAAAAGCTGAGAAGGAATAGGAGCTTAGCATGAAACCAGACTATTAAGGCCTGCGTTCCAGTAATGCTACCCTCAATAATATTCTATGGGGGAAAATTACTAAGTAATTGGAGATAATGGGCCCTTAAAATTTACAACACATTGGACATTCTCGAACTTTGGAAACATTTTTTCTGCTTTGTTGGCTATCTGAACGAAAGATCACTCATTCATTCACTCACACATTTATGTAACCCATCAAGCATAATTTCCACAAATACTTAGTGAAGACCTACTTTTATAGATTCGATGTGATCCTCCAAAAGAAGTTTGAATCATTGACCGTGTATGAAAATAGTTATTTTTTATTTATTTTTCTCAATGTTATGATTAAAGTTGCAGAAGTAAGATGGAAATTTTGAGTGGAGCATTATAAAAGGACAAAGCAGATGCATAATAATTATACAACACACGGTATATAATTTGAGACATTTTGAATTTTCAACTACCTATGACCTTGACAGTTTGGGAGATGGGGACGTGGATCTTTGACTTTCACAATATTAGAAAGATGCACTTCTAGATCTCAATCAATGATGCTGTATTTCCCTTCTAATCAAGAGCAAACAGCTTAAACAAAGTGGACCTTATTCAAAAGTTGTCCCCCAAACATGCATCCTTGTAAGGTATTGTCTGCATGTGTGGGTGATTGCCAAAAGAAAAAGAAAAAACTAGTTCTTTTCCTTTGTAAGGCAGTGGACCCCTACCAAGAAGACACAGAAACATCCTGTCAAACAGGGGTGAGCAGTCTCTGCCCCTGTGGTCTAAAATAAAAATAATTGAAACATGGTGTTACTGAAGTTTCTGATTTCCTCTTGCAGTCACAGAAACAGGGTGAATCAGGGAGGGTTTCAAATATCAGCCTTCCTGAGACATCAGAACTCAGAAGAGAAAAACAAAACAAAAGCCTCAAGTATAATGAAGTAGAGAAAGTGGTGGTAGTTTACGGTCAATAAGTACATCATAAAGCAGTGCTTCATTCATACTTTGTTGGCTCTCTATTATTCTCCAACTACTTACAGCTGCTGGAGGATCTCTGGTTACTGAAATTGCTAAAATTTCACCATTGCTTAAAGTCACCTTTAAAATCCAGAAAGAACTGCTCCCTTGAATATAATCTATCCTGGTTGGACATCGCTCTAAAGTTAACAAGCTATCAGAAACATTCTGGTCTCAAGCTATAGAGTTAATTGTGACGCATCTTCTCAATTCGGATCTAATCTTCCCTTGGATAGTCTCTAGCTCAATTGTTGGAGCAAGGAGAAGGAATTCTGTACACTTATAGAACCACATAAAATTCTCTAATGGTCTACACCAGAGTGCCGTTCCCATCAAAAGACCAATGCTGATTCCTTGAGGCAATATCTGGGATTCCAAAGGTAATAACTGTGTGCAGATTTACATAACCACATTAGGCTGAGGTGAATGGTGCGAAAGATCTCTTTATGCCAAACACTGCTGTAAAAGCACAGAAGTAATTTATGTGATTTGAATAATAAATATTCTTAGAATTCTTTTTGTACATAGATTGGAATAGTACATGATTTATTATGAGCTTTAGAAATAGACTGATGAGTGAGTCCTTTCTACATATGAGATCTAATCAAAGTATGTATGGCCAAGTGAATTATGGTTCTTTTAGCCATAGTTTCTGTAGTCTTACCAAATGCTGAGGGTGATTACAAAAAATGGGTAGATGGGACTTTAACATAGGGATTTAGACTCAAATTTGCCATCTCTAAGATCTTGGTACAAATCCCCTTCAATAAAGAAGACGGAGCGCTGTCATACCAGAAAAAAACCCTACTGCAATTGAGTCCATTTTGAGTCACAACAATCCTGTATAGCATTCCCAAGTTTATATATTTAACAGGCACAGAACACCTAGTGAATTTGAACTACTGACTTTATGGGTTGCAGTCCAATGCTTACCCCAAAGAAACTCTGGAGCCCCTGGACATCATAGAAGTGACTGGTAGCAGTGAAGAAAGGGTGGTCACATAGACAGCAGAAACAAAATCCCACATTTGACAGAGTGGGGGTCTTTCCAGACCCTGGATAGTGGAGTTGAGTGTCTTTGATAAGAGGATTTCTGTTAGGCTCTGTTACTCCTAGACACATTATCAAGGAACTTATATTTGGAAGCTAAGCCCCTAGGCCCTCAGTCAAAAGATTGTAGAAAAGTGTCATGTCCTCTGAATATTTATCTGCTACTCTAAAGAAGCTTCATAAACCTTGTCCAAGCAAGACAGAGGCTCAGGGATGATGTGACTATGAAATCCTGGTCTGGAGAATAGTGTGCCTATATGGACAGCTGAGAAGCTATCCTGCCTGGAGAACTGTATCCTGCACATTTCTGTTGCCAAATCATACCCTGCCAACTTCCCTAATAAGCTCCTAATTGTGAGTAAAATTTATGAATTTAATGTGACTATTGGAATGGGTTATTCAACCCTGCAGAGATGTAGACTGCCATTAGAGAGAGAGCTTATGTTAGAATAAGGTCAGTAAAGGTGGAGGCATCTGATGGATTTACTGACACCTAACAACAACTGCACCATGCAAAAAAAGAATAGAACCAAGCGTGGTTGATATCATGATAGGTGGAGAAAATAGTAAAGTTGTCAAATATTTTAATTGGACATGCACTCAACACTTAAGGAAGCAGCAATGAGATGAAGCACTGGGCTTCATTGGACAATTCTCTGCCCAAGATCTCTTTAAAATGTTGGCAAGTAAGCATTACATTTTGAGGACAGAAATGACCATAACCAAGCCAACATGACTACAACATAAGAACCTGGACTCAAACAAAAGGACCATAGTGAGGATGACGCTGGCCTGGGTGATGTTTAATTTTATTGTACATAGGGCCACTATGAATCAGAATAGATTGGACAGCACTTACCAACAACAATCCCTGCTTGGTTTTCATGGAGATTTGAAGTGTACAGTGCAAGGTTTTACAACTACCACATGACACTTGAAGATGCTCACATTGGTGTTGTCACAATTGGAATTTCATATATGATACTATGGATACTGCTTTAAATGTTACACCCAATTCATGATTTTTTTCCCCTCTTTGAGCACTCTTCTCTCTAAGCTCAAGGTTGTATCTAAAGTAACTATTCTTATATACAACTATTTGATCTGGTCTTTCTGAGTACAATCAATTAGCTAGCTGAATTTGGACCTCTCCGATTCTATTTCCTAGGGATCTGGGAGTGAAACTTTGGGACACCTGGAGACTGGGGGATGTCAGTTTGGTCATCCTAGGGAAAGAAAACCACACAAGTTCAGAGCAGAGGAAGAAGGATGAAACAGGCAGACATTAACAAGGGCAGGGCAATGACATATGTGTGCCACCTGGGTTCCTTCTCTCTTTTTATTTCTGTTTGGCTATTTACCTGATTTCAGTATTTGCAATAAACTTTCCTGAATTGCTTTGATAACTTCAATTTTCATAAAGTTAACCTTCAAGCTATAGCTCATTCATAGATTATTAATGTGTTGAGAAGTGACTTCATATTCTGAGATCCCTTGACAGACTCAGTCCACCTTGCCAATAACAGATGCCCACTGATCCTTCCAAGGTTGTCATGATAAAGCATTTGATGCATTTATTTTGCTGACTAGTATTCCATGTTTGCTTTAGGGTTTTGTTGAATGCTCATAAAAAATAAACCTTGTTAGGAATAAAAAAGTACCAAATAAATCCTTTTTAAAAATGCATTTGTGTTTTGTGGGACTCATTGAAGTGATTTAACATAATACTCCAGAGCTGGAAGCCTCATTTGATATCCTGGTGTCTTAGTTCCCTTTTGCTAGTATAAATGAAAATATCAAAAGTGGTTGGCTTTGATAAACAGAAAGATGTTTTCTCACAAGACCTTAGAAGCCGGCATTCAGGGAACAGGTTCCCGAGGAAGACTTTCTCACTGTCTGCTCTGGAGGCAGGCTCTTGTCTTTTCCCTCCTTCTGTGCTAAGCTATTCGAGAAGGAGTATTAAGGCGCGAGGCAGTCAAGTTCTGAGTCAGTTTTTACCCCAAGAAATAACTGGATACAAATTAATCCATTCTCAACCACCGAGTTTTTCTCCTAACTATGTCTTGTACAAAATTACACAGAAATTTCAAAGTAAATAAGTTCAGAGTTAACCAATACAATTTAAATAATAAACAAAACACTTAACAAGTTTTTTTTTTAACAACTAACAACTTAGATATGGCCGATACCTTGAGATTGATGAGGATCTGAATGTGTGGACGTGGATGTCAAGAGGAGGTCTGGAGACTTGGAGGCTCATTGTTCAGAAGGAGAATCCCTTTCCATAAAATCAACTGGTAGCTGCTTTTCATGAGTTTCTTTCCCCACCCCCTCTTTTCCTTTTTTTTTTTTTCCACTAGGCCTGGGCTGGTTTTCTCTTTAAAAATATCTGTCTAATGTGGTCTGCTGTTGCCTCCTTAACTAGTTTCTAAAAGAGGTTTACTACACAGTTGCAAAAGGTTAAAAAAATCACATACTAATAACACCAAGTAAGGCCTAGTGATCAAAACACAAACTGATTTTGTTTACCAAATCCACGTGCATGGTGTCGGATCCTGATGTTTTGTTCGAGCTCTGATTCAAAAAAGTTTTGACTTTCATGTCAAAATCTGATGATGTAGAGTACTGATGCGGTCAAGTACCTGGGTTCTACTATATTATTCTTTTTGTTTCCTTTGGATCTGATGTGTTGTCATGCTTTTCATCTCTAATTTTAGATATTTGTATCTTCTCCCTCTTTTTTTCCTTTGTTAAGTTTGTTAGAGGTCTGTCAATTTTGATGATCCTATCAAAGAACCAGATTCTTGTCTTTTTTATTTTTTCCATTGTTTTTGTGTTTCCCAGTTTGTTTATTTCTGCTCTCTCTTTATTTATTTATTTATTTGTGTGTGTATGTGTGTGTGTGGAAGTTTTAAAACCTGTATTAGATAATCAGTAACTAGTTATCATCCACGTTGCTGTCTGTAGGCATTGAAAAGTGGTGATAGGCACATAGGTAACCAATGCTGAGAGCTGGGAATCTTCATCCTCATTACATTTTCTGAACAGCCGAATGCAGATCCTCTATGGGACATTCCTGGTTCCTTTGGCCCAGACAGCTTCATTGAGCAAAGTGTCAATTTGTACATCTGGTGTCCCCATCTCCTACATGGCAAACTTCCGAATTGTCTTGAGTGCCCTAGGTGCACACTTCTTGAAGCCCACACCATGGATATGCTTGTGAATGTTGATGGTGTACGACCTCATTGACAGCTGACCAGCCCTTTTTCTTCTCAACACCCTTTTTTTGTGGGAGCCATAGCAGCAGGACCAGGCTGGGGGGGGGGGGGAGAAGGCTCTCTCGCTCTCTTTTTAATGAGTTATTTTCTTCTGCTGTTTTAGGGTTTATGTGGTTGCCCTTGTACTAGTTGGTGGATGTGCTTTATTAGGGGTTAATTTTGATTTTCTCCTCTCTTTTCAAGTGTTCATTAATTACTGCAAATTGTTCTTTGATAACTGCTTTTGATATATCCCAAAAGTTTTGGTATTTTGTGTTATCTTTCTAGTTTATTGAACAGAATTTCTTACTTTAATCCCTTATTTGGTTTATTACCCAGTTATGTTTTAAGTAGCGTGTTCATCACTTTCCATGTGTTCAGCTTTATGTTCCTATTCTTTCTATTGCTGGTTTCCAGTTGTGTAGCACTGTGACCTGATAAAATGGCTTGTAGCAGCTCAATGTATATGACTTCCTTAAAGTTGGCTCTGTAGAGCATCATGTGACCTAGGTTAGAGCACAGAAAGAAAAAAAAAATCAAGCAACAATAAAAAAACAAACAAAAAACTTGATACTCTTAACTTTTGGGGTAACACCTGGCTTCAAGAGCAGGGACCCTTTCCCGCTGAGTCTCCCCAGGGTTTGCTAAGGAGCTCCTCCTATGGTTGCTACGTGAAGGTCACTAGGCTTTCAGGACCATTCACATCTAACTTCAGACACCTGGGCTTGCTTATGCTGCTCTTTTCACTTCTCCAAAGAGATGGATTCATTACACATAAATATTTCCTCATCAAGATAGAAAAGATCCCCACATTCAGATGAGATTATAACCGCAAATACACTGAACAAAATATTTTCAATGAATTCTGACCCCCAGCACTCATACACAGGCTTGCCCCTGATGGTTTCTAAGACAAGACTCTTAAGTCTTTACCTAGACAGACTCATTTTTCTCCCACAGGGTGGCTGGTCTATTCTAATGGCTATACTAGAGTTGACAGCCCATTGTGTGTTCTACTACATGACCAAAGCTTCTTTGCCCACAAGGATAGAGATCACGATGTGCAACATGGGCAACACCATTTAACATCATTCTGAGGGGAAATGATTTAGTCTCTAGGAATTGCTAACCTCAGTGTCATACTTGTATTTTAATTAAAGGAAGGCCCCATTGTCATTAAAGTTAGGACACTTCCAGATTAGTGAAATAGAAAAAAGCAATATAACCAGATTTCATCAAAATATTTAATGATGCAAAATAGTTCACCGGATTATTTTTATCCTCAAACTAGCATCTCATTTTTCAGTCACATGAGAGTTTTCTTTTTTTCATATTTTGTTTGTTTAACTTGAAATAATTAAAGACTAATTGGACAAGGCTAAATAATATGAGTAAACTCTCAGAAACCTGTAGTTTTGTGCTCCTGTGCTTTCTGGCATCATAGTGCACTGGAGAGGTTTATTGGCTGGGGTAGGAAGGCTGGTAATTCTGTCAGCTTGACTGGGTTATGGTTCACCATTGTTTGGTACAACAAATCAAAGGAATTTTATTACAAAGCCATACTTAAATCAATTGGCTTTAAGTAATAAAAATTATCTTTAAGCCAATGAAGATCTAAAAAGCTTTTTAAGGCCGAGGGGTTTCCCTCAGGTATATTCTGCCTCTAGAATTCCCTGACATATCCCATCATTTGTTTCTGCCTTTGTCTAGCTCATTCTCTCTATATATCTCTAGAGAACTCTCTTGACTGAGCTAAGAGTTAAATGGATGGAATATTATACATATATATACACTATAAATTTGTTGTGATATTAAAGTACTAAGTTTTATAGAATTCTAATAAATTCAGTTTATACTTATCATAATTTATACTTATTCAAATACCATTGATTTTCTTAATTGCATCAAAATAATTTGACCTACTTATCTTTAAGTTGGGAAATATTTAGAGCAGAGAAAGATATTTGCAAGGAGATGTCATGGAAAAAATGGCTTTAAAATTTAGGAATATCTACTTTATATTTTTAACATTTTCAGCATGGATATCTTGTGTCAGTATAATATCAGATCTGGTATAACATCTTATACCTTGTTCCAATACATATATCAGTCTATTACATTAATATATGAAAATAACTCAGTGAATTACTCAGAGTAGCTATGATTATCCCCAATTTCAAAATTAAATTGTAGACTCTTAGAGAGCACGAGTGATTCCCCTCTGCTTACGTAGAACATTTCTAGCCCAACCTGAGCCACATTCTACCACACTGCTTGCAATTTTTATGCAGTGCATTACAAATAAGACTGCTAAATTGACCTCATTACATTGGTGGCTTTTATAGCTTATTGTCACTAAAATTGGAGGTTACATTTGACAGACAGCTTCAGCTGATAGAAATCTTGTCAAATATGACAGTTGGTGTTTGAAAATTAGCCTTGATGAATACTTCTATCTACATCTGTTAATGCCTTCTTAAAAAGATTAATTCAACATGCACTGAAAAATATCCAGGCAGGAACAGAGTTGATACCCTCTCCCAATATATATATATATATATATATATATATATATATATATATATAAATTTAATCCAAATGGAATTAAGCAAGGCTCTTTGAACTTTCACATTTTGGCCAATTATGGCTGCAATACTGCCTGCATTCAGTTAGTGAAGTGGTGCTTTAAGACCACTATCATGCTTTGTAGGTTTTCCTGCTCTGGCAAAAATCTGAATGTGACACTTATGTCTATATAAAGGATTCCTTGTGGTACCGTGGTTAAGCAACAGAAAGGATAGACATTGAAACCCCCGACATTCTTGGGGAGGAAGATGTGGCACTCCATTTCAGTCAAGATTTATAACGATAGAAATCACAGTGTGTCCTATAAGGTCACTAGAGTTGAATTAAGTATCAGGGGTCCACAACCTACGACCCACGAGTCACATGCAGCCTGCCGAGTACATTTATCCAGTCACAGGGTTTTTTTTTGTTTTTTTTTTTTGCCACCGCTGCTGTCCTGCTTAGCAGCCAACTCATCCTGGGCTCGCAGTGAATTTGTTCATAGTTTGTTTTTTTAAACTCTAATCCAGCCCTCCAACTGTGTGAGGGATAGTGAACTGGCCCCCTGTTTAAAATTTTGATCATATACAACAACCATGTCTATGGATTTGCTTATGTACTTCCTTTGTATGCATAGAAATTACTATCCAAATGTTATTTTTGTTTTGCGATTCAGTGTTTCTTTTCCTTGGGCATTTCATTCTTCGTTTGGAGCAAGTGTTATGAGGAAAGCAAAAAAGGAACAGGGGAAGTGAACTTTGTGTATTTTTTAATTGCTTCTCATCCATTTTGAGATTTGTGAGAGGGCTATCTACTTTCCCCCCAGCTTGACCTTCAGGATACTTTGGTCACATGGTGTGGTATGTTAAGATTTTCTTGTAGATGATTCCATCAGGTTGATGAGAATTCTTGTTTGAAATATGTGAATGCATGTTGGTCAGAAGAGATGAGGAAACTCAAATATACTGATTCCCTATCCTCATAGCCATCTAATCTCCCACCACTGTGATGCTAAAAGATACTTTTTATACGTCAAGCCTGGTCCTGTTAGCAGAACACAATTCTTTTCAAATACTGAGATGCACCGAAGATACTTGCCTACATCAGATCAATGCTGGCTAACTCTGAGCAACATATGGACAGACGGGTGCAGATATTGGTGTCCACAGGGAATGTACGTTCAACATTCTGCCCCTTCTATCATCAGCGATTATACATTTCCTGTGGGTTCATGGCTAGTCACTTTTACTCCCCAAACTCCTCCTTCCAGATATACAAATGATATTTCCTTTAGCTGTTCAGATCTTTCAGCAAGTACACATGAGTTCCCAGTTACAGAAAGCCCCAGTGGATCATCCAAAGAAACACTACATGCTCTCCAGTGTCCAAACATTTCGGCTGGTGTTTATGCAAAATTGGTGGCCCTTTTTAACCCTGTTCTGATGAAGCATAACAAACAAATAGGACTGCCACACAGGAGAGAGGTAATACCACATGGACATAATTTATAAGTTAATTAGCACAGTCTACTGTGGCCAACTAGTGACAGATGTGACACCTGCGTTCTGGGGAAAAGAGAGTGAGAGAGAAATGGGACAGAACAGCAGAGGTCAGCCCTTGTCGGGGGAGATTGGTGCTTCCTCACAGGTCATAGTGCCTGGCACATAAGACAGCATTTGAAAAGGCACAGGATAAATATGAAAGCAATTAAAACTCACAAACTAAATTTTCCAACTAGTGGAATAATCAAGTACATTTACTAGATAAAGTTGCACACATGGATGGTTGCTTATGTCATCAAAATGCTTCTTATATTTTCAACTCATTTTTTTCTCACTTTCTGATAAATATGCTCTTTCTAAATCAAACAGAGTCAACAAAGTCAGTAGCAAAGGGGCAGGCTTACCATGCAATATGGTAAACCATTTTGTCCCTTATCTAGAATCCTGTTTGTCTGTTTTGACTCAAAGGAGGATAATCAGTAATGTGAATTTACATAGTATTTAATAAAAATCAGCAAGTGTCTCTTACATTTGCAAGAGTTTGGTGTCTGTGAAACTGAAACAAACAAACAAAAGAAACACAGGTAAGGCTGTTAGCAACTCAATTGTTAGTCAGACTTTGTTCCTTATAAAGAGCTCCTAAACTCCTATAAAAAAAACCTCTCCTTTTCCCTTATTCAGAGGGACTCTGGCCTGAATTATGGTAGGTCACTGACAGAACATCTTCTCTTACAAGTGACTTTTTTTTCTGGTAAATCTTTCTGTGTGGCTCCCTGCCTCCTTATAACTGTGTGAGGGAAAGAAGCCCATCAGTAGGGCACTCCTAGGGTTGCTTTTCCACTTCAGGTATTCTGATTCAGAAGCTTCATTTTAAAAAGATCCCAAAGTGATTGAGATGCTAAATAAGAATTCCAAGCCCTTAAATGAAGATCTGGAATCTCCTGTCTGGGGCGGAGATGCTCAGTCTCCACGGGGAGTCATCAAACTTAAAGGAAGGGGTTCAGGACCCTAACTGAAAACAAGTAGGATCACATCCAAGATTACATTTTGATTTATGCTAATTGTACACAGTTCTTTCTGGACTGTTTCCGTCAGGTGACCTGGCGGCTGCTCCCAGACAGTGGCATCTGTAAGCCTGGCTTGTGCACCTTGCACCTGTGGCAAAGAAACATATCTGCGGTGTATCCAACCATGCCCTAAGTAAGCAGAGAGTAGAAGAAACCTATCATTTTACCGTGGATTGATGAGAAGCAAAATGCCCTAAGAATTACTAGGATTTCCTCCTTAGCTAGTCTCAACAAGAGCAGGAACTCTCCTGTCTGGGATTTTATGATGATAATGACAGCAAAGATGCTTATCTCATGTAAATGTAAGATACAGAACCAGTGATGTAGGATGCAATTCAACGCTCTCCTTCCCCCCTCCCCAAGTTATTTGTGCCGTTGCTTAGTAGCAATAAGTATCATAGATTGGATTCGAACTCAGTTTTAATTCTAAAACATGATTACTTCACTACATTGCCCTGTACTAGATAAAACACATTATGCATAAAAATAGCTAACAAAAATTGTTATTGAGAATATCAGGAGGTTTTTAAAGTTGTTTAACTGTAGAATATGCAAAGGATGATTTGGAATCTAAACCTCCACCTGACTCACAAGAAAAAGTCTTAAAAGGATGCTAGTTGTTTGCTCTCCGGTGGCACTCAGACAGGGAGACCCTAAGTACAGTGGTCCCAGCAAGGCGCGATCCTGTGCCATCCTCACAAAGACTCTTATGCCGACTCCCTTGCTGCCATCATTGTGCCCAGGCAAGTTGTTGAAGGTCCCTCTTTTATGCTGCTCAACTCTTCCAACAAGCATGATGACTGTCTCCAGAAACTGTCCTGACCACATGAATATTTAATCCCTGAAAATAGCTAAATTCATTGGTTTAGAGTGTATAATGCTTGAGTGGTTCACAAATAGTTTGAATTCTGACAATTTTTGTAGTTATTTGGGTATGCTTATTTCCTTACTATTATTTCTTAAACGACTTTGAGAGATTGTCATTTCCCAAAATACATGAAACTGTCTCAAGTAAAACTCTAAACTTTTAGCCATTTTGACAGTGGTGTGTGGAAGTACTTGCATCCGGTTCATCTGCGATGTCTATCCAGACTTAGAATCTTTGTCCTTTTACCAGAGCGGTGGATACAACAAGAATAGGGAGAAGCTCATGATATCATTTAACTCCCCAAGGTTTTCTAAGGTCGGTGGTGTCTTTTGTTGTGCATTTAGGTAGAACACGATGCCATGATGCTAGATGCTTATAGTGATGGGAAAGAGGAGGTAGAGTTCTGGAAATAGCCTGGCTGACTTGTAAACTCTGTGCAGAAAAAGGTGCAGTTCAGATTTTGAGTTATAGGCAACAATCACTCTTTCCTATGGCTCTTCGGTCAAGTGCAGATGAAGTCTGGCTATGGACAGATGAGATCAGAGCTAGAGTGTGTCACACATGAATTCTACACTCAGAGGCAATGAGCAACTCTTCATTCAGAAAGGTGATAAGTGACTAGGAATCTTGATGGGGGACTTCCGCTGTAGGAGGCCACATTTTAATTACGGGGGAGGAAGACATGCCATGGATGTGCTTGACTTTTGACAAGCATGCTGCAGTTGCTTGAATTCAGGTCGTAAATTGGAATGAAGGAAAAGCAGGTTTTGTCATTGGGTGGTGATAGATTTCCATCAGTTCATAACAAATCTTAAGAGAGGAGACAGACTGTGGAAGTGAAATAAAAGAAATGAAAGAGTAGATTCATTTATTTGGCAGCTAATTTCAATCCTTATGCGGAAGTAAAGCTAACCTAATTTGAAGTGCCATAGAGCTTTCAATATCCTGCAGGATTCCTTTAACTGCCTTATCCTCTCACTCTTCATGTCTCTATCTCTTTGCTTTATTGGATTGGCACTTCTTTCTTTCTTTTTTAAGAATAAACTTATTATTATTTTTATTAATCATTTTATTGGGGGCCTCTTACAGATATCATCACAATGCACAATTCAATTAGCATAATTGTACATTTGCTGTGACCATCATTTTCAAAACATTTTCTTTCTTCTTGAATTCTTTAATGTCAGCTCCCTTTAAATCCTCCCTCTTCAAAACTAAGCCCAGCCATGAATTCTTATTATTATATTATATGATTATTATTTTGCCATATCTTTTACAAGCCGCTGTATCCATTTATACAGTGGGGTTATACAGTTATCATTTCTATCAGCACCCCATTCCTCCTTTACTTCCAACCCCTTTCCCGTACGCTCAGGGAATCATTACTTCCAACACTGTTCCTGAAGCGTTGGCTTTCATGCATAGAACAAACTTAATTATACAAATAAACATATGCAGGTCTAGTAAGAGTAACAAAGTAAAACAAGGACCATGATAGGAAGAGAAGGGAATATTAAAGAACTAGAGCATAGTTATGTGTTTCACCAGTGCTTTAAGGCATCGCAGATGTTATCCCTTCTATGTGACCCTTCTGTGAAGGACTTTCTAATTATCTTACAGGTGAGTTTTTGGGATCCACTTTGTCCAAGTTCCTCCATACCAATTTGATTGTTTGTTTTTGAACTTCTGATACCTATTCCTGTCAATACCTCATGGTCACACAAGCTGGTGTGCTTCTTCCATGTGGGCTTTCTTGTTTCCCTGA
Organism: Nesogale talazaci; assembly: GCA_004026705.1. Lineage (NCBI taxonomy): Eukaryota > Metazoa > Chordata > Mammalia > Afrosoricida > Tenrecidae > Nesogale > Nesogale talazaci. The sequence continues at coordinate 277,088 of PVJH01000077.1, forward strand.
TAGATGGTGGCTTGTTAAACTTCAAGCCTTAAAGACACAAGATGCTATATCTTTTCATAGCCAGGCATCACCAGCTTTTTTCACTATACTTGCTTATGCATCCATTTTGTCTTCAGCAATCATGGAAGGTAAGTATCACACAGTGCCACATTAGAACAGGCCATTCTTGTATTGACGTAAGATTTAAGTAGAAGCCCAAAGTCTATCTGCTTCCTTATTTTGTATGTGTATACAAATACACCTATATTTATATAGTTATAACTATATTTGTGATTTTTGCTTTCTTCTTCTTTCTTCCTACCCACTATAATATTTATCTATCATCCACCTCTCAGTTATTTCTCTCAAATACATTTCAATTGATCTAATATATTAGGAATATTATACCTTCCTCACGGTCAATTTTAGAAATGTTGCTATTTCCCTGCCCCTGTTATTCTTGGCTCACTGCTCCCCTTCGCCTGCCTCCTCTCCTTGCATCCCCTCTGGAACCACCAATGATCTGATGATTCCACGACTGTCTCCTTGGGATTACTTATCCTGCCTATCTTGTATAGAGAGACACTAAAAAAAAAAACAGAAAGAAGGGAAAGAACTAGAAAAGACTATTCAAATATTTCATATTACAACTGACATATTTGAATTGTACTTTTGAGGAAGGATATTGAATACCTACCTGGCTGCCAAAAGAAAGAACAAATCTGCTTTGCAAAAAATGCAGACAAAAGACATAGAATTGAAGATGAGGAAACTTATCTTCCTTAGTGTGTATTTGAATTGGCTCTCTAGAGAAATAAAACCATTGGTAGATATATCTATCTCACTATCATTTATCCATCTGTCTATATCTAAGAGATGCATATCATGAAAATTGCTCAAACAGTTTAGAAGTAGGTAAATCTAGTAAGATTCAAGTCTATGGGTCAGATATTAAGCTTAGCTGTTCCTTATTGCACCTGTGGGGGCTTGTGAACCAGGAAGCTGGAAGACAAGCTAGAAGTAGAAAGACAAAGTAGGAAGATCACAGGCTGGTGGCTGGCTATTAGCAAGTCAGCAGGTCAGATGAGTAGTTGTAGAGATTGAGTGAGTCCAAGGTCATATGGCAGGCCACTGATGACTCTCAGTATGGATGATTATTGGAAAAAGAACCAGAGGTCAAATCAGGTTGAAGCAGGAGCAAGACCCAGGCTAAAAATGAGAAGAAGCTGCATATAATTTAGGTATCAAGTTGGCCACTTCTTGAGAAAATACTGAATCTGTGACCTGAGTAAAGGATTGTGGTCCACCCAAATCTTCTCACAATAGCCTGGCTCCTAATGGCAGAATCCATCAAGGAGTAGATTCCATTATGTTATGTCACACCAGGAGAGAGACCTCAACTCCAAAATTACTGAAAAATGTGACCCAGCCAAGTTATACAAAACCTAATAAACAGTTTGTATATGTCTTCAAGAAAAAAAATCAATCACTAGAAGGGAACAACATGTTTAGTTCAATAGGTCAGCAGAAGTAAAGGGGTCCCTTGAAATGGATGAACAAAGCAGCAGCAATAGTGACCTCAGATTTGCAAACAGATGTGCAGATAGTACAGAACTGAACAACATAAGGTCAGTATGAATTAAAGCAACTATGATACCTAACATCAATAACCACATAGGATTAGCATGCATTTGGCTGTGATTGCCTCTTGTAAAGTCTTCCATTGGATTTCAATTGCTACTTTGGGGGGAGCATCACTGCCCTCTGGTGGTCCTGGGAGCTACCCAGACTTGCTCCTGGAGAGCCACTGCTGGATTTGAACCACCAAGCCCTTGGGCCGCAGTCCCGCACTCAACCACCATGCCACCATGCCCGCTACTTTTTGAGTATGTCAATTAAATTTACAGACACTCCAATGCTATGTGAAGTCTTCATCCCTACAAAGGTAGACAAGGATTCCAGTAGTAGTTAATCAATTGAATGGCTTTTTCTATTTTCTTACTGGGTTATTGTTATGCTCTCAGACATTTGTCTTTTGTTTTCTTTCCTAAAAAACAAAAACAAACACACAAATGGTCACAGTAGATTCCCTACACTGACATTAAAATTAGTTTTGCGTAACTCAATGAGTTATATTTATTGTCAAGCCAGGAAAATTCAGATATTCTATCAAATATAATACATAATTGATCATCTTACTAAATCAGGTGTTAGTTTTCAACTGAATCAACTTTAACTTATGGAACTCAAGAGGACCCTTTGTGTGACAGAGAACTATGCTGCATAAAACTCCTTTTACAGCAGTGGGCCATCAAGTCATTTTTTTCCCAAAGTTCTCTGAATGGATTAGAGAGAGGCCTTTCAGTTGGTAGCTGTGTAGTTCTTTACTACTTGTGCCATTCAAAACTCTTATGGTACTCAGTGATAAAGGTTGTTAGCATTTGTTTTGTTTTGTTATTGTTTTTGGGCATCACTGCCCTCAGGTGGTGGGAGTAGGAGGCCCAGCCTTTGCTCCGTGGAGCTGGAATTGAACCTCCATCCCAGTGGGCCACAATCCCGTGCACAACCACTATGCCACCGGGGCTCAGCCCTGGTTGTTAGCATTTTGAAGACATAAATTGTCAGTCATTTGTTCTATACATGGGTCCATATGTGGATTTATGTCAAAGAAAAGATAAATTTGTATTTCAAAAGACACAGTTTATATCTTATTTTATAATCTATTATAATCTTCATTAATATTTCAATATAACATTTTTGTTATTTATATCAATGTACATGGCATTCAAATATTTGTTATATTCTTAATGATTTCTCTATTCTTGAATATTCATCTTGTTTTATTTACCTTTGTGTTAAAAAGTTAGTAAAGGATATCGATCTTAGCATCTCTATAGCTTTGTTAGAGTGTATATATTTTGGCTCCTTTTAAAATTTTCATTTCTGATTCTCAGTTTAATCTGTTAGGAGCTCTCAATGTATAGTGCAGGTTATTAATTATCCTTCTTCCAATACTGATTCTGCTGTCTTCTTCATCTAATTCAGTTCCTCTGATGATTTGCTCAACATACAGATAAAGTGTGATGAAAAGTTACAACCCCATCTAACACTTCTCCTGATTTTTATCTATGTAGCATTTCCTTGTTCTGTTCACATAACTGCCTCTCGATCCATGCGCAGGTTCACACCTTTAGCATCCAGTAAAAAAAACCAAAAAACAAAAAAACTCTTACTTTAAGAAGACTCTTACAAATGGCAAACATTTTAGTAGGGTGTCTGTTACTCTGATCCAGAATAAAAATTTGGACACTTTCATAATTTAAAACTTTGTAACAATATTATGTCTGAGAGTATATTAAAATATTAGGACTTTTTCTCCTACTTGCCACGAGAGTATCTGTGAATATGAATAAAATATCTAGTACTTAATATGTGCTCATTAATTGCTACATGCTTGAATAAATCGTAGAAATTAAAAAAATTGACACTTTACAGAATATTGCATCCATGGCCAACATTTACACTTACCATAATAAAAATTGTGCAGTGCTGAAGGCAGTAAAGATAGAGGACTTGCTGAGATCCCATAAGAAATAGAACTTAAAAATAAGACAGGTTTAATAATAGAAGAGCAAGATGGTACATAGACCACAAAGAAGTGTCCAGCATCATAGTTCACTAGGGAAGTGGACATTGAAACAACAATAAAAGTTGCCTATAACCAAGTAGAATGTCTAAAATCTCCCAACACTTAAATTCAAATGGTAGTGAGAATATGGAATTTTTTTTTCATTGCTAATATGAATTTTTTTTTCATTGCTAATATGTAGTCCGTTTGGAAAAGTCTGGAAATTTTTGCTAAATTAATCTTAGTGTTACTATATGACCCACCCACTATACACCTTGGTTTACCCCAAGTGAATTAGGAACAAAACCCTCCACATAAATATGTGTAGTCACTTTATTGATTACTACCCAAACTGGGAAAGAATCAAGATGCCTTACACAGGTGGATTGATAAGCAAGTATTGTAATCATCACTTAAGAGGTATTAAATAACTAGACAATGAGCTATCATGCTTTCAAATATGCATAAAATCTTGATTTCATATTGTCAAGTGGCAAAAGTCAGTCTGAAAAGGATCTATACTATATCATTAAAACTATATGATATCTTGAAATGGATGAAACTATAGAGAAGTGGAAATATTAGTGTTTGTTAGGGATGAAGAAAGAAGAAAAGGGATAAACAGGTGATGTCCAGGGGCATTTCAACAAGGTGAAAATATTTCATATGATCCTGAAATGTTAGATATGAGACATTATGCATTCCTCAAAATGCATAGATCTTTAAAATTCCTCTGTCAACTATGACCATGCTTAACCATAATTCATCGATATTTGTTTGTAAATTGTAAAAATATACTTTTGCTGTTAAGTATCCTCAAGTTTGTGTGACTCATAGTGACCTTCTGCATAAAAGAAGCAAATATTCTCCATCATATTCAGGCCTAACAGTAGGAGGTAGATTAAGTCCATGGTTGCATTGTTGCTTGATGCTTCTGTAAATTTGAAAGTTTTCTAAAATAAATAAATTTCTTCTATAGTTGTTAAAATCATTCTGGAAAAAATTGGAGGAATATTTAGAAATTAATATGGGCATGTTTTCTTCATATAATGGATGTAAGGATTGTTATAAGAACTGTAAGAGCCCCCAATAAAATGATCTGATTAAAAAAATTAATAAATGCCAAAAAATTTAAAATAAAAAATTGCTTGACAACCCAATGTAGATTTGTTAATTATTTTTGTTCTTTTTAATTGTGTGTATTTATTTCCTTCAAAACAAAATTTAAACAAACAAGCTAAAATTATATTGGCCTTACTCAAGTGGTTACTTCTATTATTGTAATTGGAAAGTTAAGTGAAACTAAGTAATTCTGTTATTTGAAAGGAAAATTCATTATATAGCAATAGAACAAAATTGTGTTCTTGGAAATAGGTACCTGTGTTTGGATATGCATATTCTTAAAGAACCCTTTACTTTCTAAACTAATTATTGTTCTTAATGAATACTTGTGATAACTGCATAATTCCTTACCTGGATAGATGATTTAAGAGTACTACCTAAATAATAGCTTCTCTCTTTTCTCCTCATTGTTGCTTATCAAGCATTTAAAGCTTACCTAAGTTGCGGTGAGCATATCAGTTATACCATGCCTGCTAAAGGTAACTATTTTATCATTTTCTTAATAGCATAGGGAAATGACGAATTAACTTTTACCCACCATACTTTTTTTAATTTAGTACCACAAGTTCTGCATTCAATTTCCCCTTTATTTGGGGGCAATAAGCAGACATGCAATATGAGATATTTCAATGTCGAGGGAGTTTTGCCACATCAAATTATCCTTCAGACACTTTTCAGTAAAAGATATCCACATGAAATGCATACACCCAATATGAAAAGGTGGAATTTCATAGCAGTTGGAATGCCTGCCAAATTTCAGTATTTATGCTTCCCCACTGAGCACTCTTCTAAGGGAAGTAACTTAATATCTGGATATATTTTGATGTCAAACAAAGCTCTCACATATCAGGCACACAAAATAAGCACTCAGTAGGGCTTTTGGAGACAAAAGAGAATATTTCCCATTTCCTTTCAAACAAAATAAGCTACCATGAAAATTCTATTTCTCCAATTACTTACTTGAAGATGTCATGAGTAAAAAATCTAGACCTTTATATAGAATACCACTATGAAGTTGTTCAGTGAATTCACTCATATTTTATATTAGTGCCCATTCTATCCTGATTTTAGTCAAAGATAGGAAATAAAAGAAGATGTCTGAAGAGTATTGATTTTAGAGCAGATAAAGCCAATGGAGAAAATGATGAGGTAAAAGACCTGACCAGAAAATTTCAAAGGAAACCTCAAGAAGACACAATATGGTACTACTTTACTTTGAAAGTATTATGAAATATACAAACACCTAGGTGAGAAAACACAAAGAGAAGAACATGCTCAGCCTATCTCAAGCTGAAATAATTGAGGAAAAAATTCAAGTCTGGAGCTACAATATTGAAAGATTCTATGGACAAAACATTGAATGATGAAGGAAGCATCAAAAGAAGATGGGAAAAATACACAGGATTATTGTACCAGGAACTAGCCAACATTTCATCAATTTAAGAGGAAGCATATGATATAGAACTGATAGTAATGTAATAAGTCCAACCTTCATTGATGGCACTGATGGAAAATAAATCTTCAGAAATGGAATACCAGTTGAACTGTTTCAACAGTCTGTGGAAGCACTCACTTGGCTATGCCAAGAAATGTGGAAGTCAACTCTCATGCAAATGGATTGGAAGAGATCAATATTTGTACCTATTCAAAGAAACGTGGCTTATCAGAGTGTGAAAATGATAGAACCATATCATTTATAATACAAGTAACTAAAATATTGCAAAAGATCACTCAACAACAGATGGAGCATTGCATTGACAAGGAGTTCCCAGAAATTCAAGCAGGATTCAAAAGAGAATGATCCATGAAGAATGAAAAATATCTTTGCTGATTTCAGATGAACTTTGCTTGCAAGTGGAGAGTATCAGCAAGACATTTATTTGTACTTTATTGACAATGAAAAAACTGGTGAATTGCTGTGCTGCTGGGAATTATGCCACCAGTAGTTCAAATAGCAGCTGGCTAACTCAGAGTGAATAGATTTCAGCAGTGTTTTCAGACTTGGAACAGACTATAAAGAAGGAATAGGCTACCACTTTCAAGGACTTAGTCATGAAAATGTTATGGACAGAATGAAAAGATTGATACTGAAAACCTCATGAAAAGAAATATAGCATTGTCAGAGATGGTGCTATAAGATGAACACTCAAAATATGACTGATGAAGAGGAGCCTCCTCAAATTAGAGTCAACCATGGATGGAGTGAAGTCTGTGAGAGTAAAGTCTTTTAGATCTTCATTTGCTGATGTGTCAAGATGCAAAATGAGAAGAAACTGTGCCAAGCATCAAATTATAAGAAGAAATTGAAATGTAAGAAGTATTAATGTAGAAAAATTGGAAGTTGTAAAAATGAAATGGAATGGATAAAGATTGATATCATAGCCATTGGTGAGCTGAAATGTATGGGTATTAGACAATGTGAATCAAAATATCATATTATTATTCTGTGAATGAAACCACTAAGAGAAAGGGAGTGGCATTCATCATCAAAAAGTACATTTCAAGGTCTATCTAGAAGTTCAAGATAGATTCTGTCTATGATAGAATGATACTGATTTCTACTTAAAAATTCAATCAACACACATATTATTCAAATTTATGCACTGCCATCTAAGCTGATGGTAAAGACATTGAACGCTACAAATATCATCAGTCTGAAGTTGATCAAACATGCAATTAAGATGCATCATTAACTATTGGTGATTGAACTGCTAATGTTGGAAACAGAAAGGAGTAGTAGTTGGAAATTATGGTCTTAGAAATAGAATTGAGTATAGTTCATGAAAGAATTTTTTAAGACCAAAAACTTCATCACGGATACCTTTTCAGCAACTCCAAATGGAATACACAGAAGCCAACTTGACTACATCTGTCAAGAGAAGATGGAGAAGAAGAATATCAGCAACTTAAATAAAGCCAGGACATGATTGTACAACAAGCCATCAATTTCTTAGCTGGAAGTCCAGGTTGAAGCCAACGAAAATTAACACAAGTCCACTTAACCCAAAACATGACCATGAGTCTATTGTGGTTAGATGCCATCAAGTTGATTCTAATCCACAGAGATACTCTGAGCAACATAATAAAACCCTACATGGTCCTACGCCATCCTTACAATTGTTCCTCTCCCTGAGTCCATTGCTGATGACAATGTTAATTCATCTCTTTGAGGGTCTTCCTCTTTTCCAGTGTTCCTCTGCTTTACCAAGCATGATGTCCTTTTCTAGGTACTAGCCTCTCCTCACAAACAAGGAAGTTCAAAATAAGTAATGTTCAAATTGATAATGTTCATAATAAGACAAGATTAAGTATTGCAATCTTGAATTTCTAAGGAACACTCGCTATACTTCTAAAACGTATTGACTTTTTCTTTTAGTAGTCCATCGTACTTTTAATATTCTTCCCCAGCACCATAATTGAAAGACCACAGATTTTTCTTTGGTCTTTCTTTTTCAATAACCAACTTGCACACACATATAAGACAATTAAAAATACCATGGCTGGGGTCAGGCACATGATAGTCCTCAAAATCACAACTGTGTTTTATAATACTCTAAAGAGGTCTTGTACAGCAGTTTTACCTAATGCAACAGTTCCTTTCATCTCTTCACTGCTATTTCAGTATTGAATACAACTCAATGTAAAGATGAAAATCCTCATAACTGGACCAGTAGATAGTACCATAATAAATGGAGAAAATATTGAAGTTGCCAAGGATTTTTTCTAGTTTGAAGTCACAATTAATACTCATAGAAGACCCTCTTTCATTGTTTTTTTAATTATTTTTTTCTTTTGTTGCTTTGATTGCCCTGTTTTGTTTTTTGTGCATATTATTATCTCTGCAGGTCTATCTAGATAAGATAGGCTGGATAAACAATCTGGAAGAGAAAACAAGGGGAGCAAAGATTCCAGGGGGACAAGGGAGAGAGGGAGGTGGGGGAAAGAAAGTGGTGTTAACAAACCCAGGGATAAGGGAACAACAAGTGATCCAACATTGGTGGTGAGGAGTGTGTAAGAGGCCTGGTAGGGCTTGATCAGGGGTAATGTAATTGAAAGTAAATACTGAAAACAATAGTATTTTCAATCACTTCCTGTGTATTTGAAAATTGGACATGAAATGAGGACAACCAAGGAAGGTTCAATGCATTTGAAATAAGAATCTGGTGAAGAAAATTAGGGTTCCCTGGACTCCCCAAACAACAAATATCTCAGTTCTGGAAAAGGAAAGCCAGGATGATCCTTAGAGTCAAGAATGACAATATTTTGTTTCATCAATTTGGACTGACTGTCAGGATCAAACAGAGCTTGGAGAAGGACAACATGCTTTGTAAAGGATCAGGGCAGTAGAAAAGAGAAATACCTTGTGCTTGATGGATCGACAGAGTGGTTGCACCAACGGACTCAAAGATAAGAACAGCTTTGAGAAGGGCACAGGATCTGGCAGTTTTGTTCTTTTGTACAAAAGGCCACTTGGTCTGCATCGGAATGGATTGGATATTTCCTGACAGCAACATGCAAAGGCATTTGACTTTGTGTGTCATAGCAAACTGTGGATTGCATTGTGAAGAATAAAAGTTCCAGACAAATTCATTATGTTCATGTGGACCCAGCACATGCATCCAGAGGCAACTGTTCATACAGAGCAAAGGAATACAGTGTGCTTCAAAATCCTGAAATATGTGCATTATTGTTGTATGCTTTCACCACATTGACTCAGTTTGTATGATGAGAACATAATCAGAGAAGCTAAGTTGGCATCGGAGTTGGAGGCCTTTTTCCTCACAACCTGAGATGCAGAGGACACACACTTGCTTGCTGAAAGGGAGGAGGTCTTGCTGATGAAGATCAAGTTTTGAAACCTTCTGTGTAGTTTCCAGCGTCATCTCATTCACTGTCACTGGGATTTAAAATACCATCAAGAGCGTACGTAGGAGACAATGCATGGTGCTGTAAAGATCTAGTCTCCAGGAAACTTCCATACCTGGAGAGGAAATTTTTAAAAAAGTGGTGCAACGATACTATTGTCCAATGCAGGGCATCCTAGTGAATTGTACAAATTTTCTTCAGAAGAAAAAGTATTAAAAGTCAACATTTTACTCTGAAAACTCAGGTAGACCTGTCCCAAACCCTAACATTGTCAACTTCCTCCTATGCCAGCAAAAGATAGAAAATGGATAAGGAAGATCAACAATTGATACAAGGGGAAGGAATAGAGCTGTCTGTAAAGACAATGCCCCTTGGAAGCAATGCTGCTGAAAATCAGCATGTGGACAAGTCATCAGCAGAGATAGGTCTCTGTAGAAGAACATCATCTTCAGTAAAGCAGAAGGTCAGTGAGGAAGAGAAAGGGTCTCTTTGAGATGGCTGCAGCAGTAGGTTCCAGTAAAGCAAGGAGTATGAGGACAGCACATATCTGAGCCCAGTTTCCTTCTGAAACATGAGTTGGAACCACTCACACCCCTGTATTACCTAACAGCAGCAATGCTCTAGGTGGTTTTGTTTGCTTGTATTTTCTAAAACATATGATCGCCAGTTTCAACCTGAGAAAATAGAAATATTAGTGAACAGAAAACAAAAGAAATCCAAGTGAGTTCTGAATTTACCTATTGTCAAGTGTAAAACATCAAACTTTTAAGGATCAACAAATTCTTAAATTTAGAACTAGATCCACATCCAGTAAACAAATTCTGTTTCTTGTTATAACTTGCTTTGTTTATATTCATAAAACTTCCTGTATTTTGCTGACACCATTATCAACCTTAAAAATAAATAATTCACTCACATTCCACAAGGCTAATATTTCCTTGTTACCTTGAAGCTATTAGCAGATTTAATTGTGCTTTTTTATTCCCCACCCCCCACCCCCACTTTTTTAAACAGTAATGACTTCTTGTGTTCTTTAAATAAAATTTTGGCACATCTTCTACCCTAAAAACTAATTGGAACCCGCTTCATAAAAGAAAGTTCCTTTTTGATCATCTGAAAAGCTAGACAGTCAAGAAAGGCTGTCTTGACTGTTCATCATGGCATCTGGTCTAGTTTTCTCATTATGTTACCTTTTTCAGCATACCTCCTTCCCCAGAAACCTGGAACTTCTAATTCAAGATGTATCACCGTTTCACTACCAACACTCCATCTACTAAATGCCAGGCAAAGACCCAGACCTCATAAATTATGTCTTTTCTTGATTAATCATTTTCTAATTTGAGAGCAAATATTATGTATGGTGATAGAGAAATCCATAACAATGAAAAGGCTGGCATGTAGTGTTACCTCTCCTGGGCCAGGGACTGGGGTGGAGGGGAAGATAATTGAAAAAAAATAATCAGTTTTGGAGTGAAAATCTCAGCAATACATTCATTCTATATATGGCACACATAAAAATGAAAATTTATAATAAGTTTTAGTAGAAATTTAGCTAAAGCAAAAGTGGGAATGCACTTTAGGACCTACATTTTTGTGTGGAGATATAAAAATACAAGGCTCAATTAGCAGCCAACATACTGTCCATTTTGTATTTTGTTGAGCACTTCTTTCTAATACTAAAAAAAAAAAAAAAAAGCCCCAAACTAAAAACTGCCATCAAACTGAATCTAACGCATAGTGAACCTAATGGAAATAGTAGAACTGCTTCTGTCACCACCAGAGACTGTAAATCTGTTCAATCATTTTCCTGTGCAGTGGCTTCTGGATTTATACTCTTGTCTTTAGAGTTACCAGACTAATATGTAACCCGCTTTGCCAATTAGGCCTTAATAAAGCATCAGCAATCCATTCAGTTGCTATTGAACCAATTCTGATTCATGGGGGACCTCATGTGTACCAGAATTGAACCACACTCCATAATATTTTCAATGACTTATTTACAAGTAGATCACCAGACTTTTCTTTCAAGACATCTCTGGATATAGTAGAATCTCCAGCCCCTAGGTTAGCAGTTAAGAATGCCAGTATTCCCACCCCTCAAGGTCTTCAGATACTAACGGAGCTTCAGAATTATATTGGCTGTTCAATAGGACAATTGAGTATTGAATGTTCTTGCATACTTATTCTGCATCTTCATTTTCAAATGTCTGCTAGTACTTTGAAGTGCTAGTACTTTGATCTCCCTCTGTTGGTCCATGTTATTGTGTTAGTCTGGATACACTAGAAAAGCAAATTCATAGACATCTATATGTGGATAGAAGAGAGATTTATATACAGAGCAACTGGACATTAAGGAAACCCAGCCCAGTCCATATCAAGTCCTTAAGTACAATATTAGCCCATATGTCCAGTATCAGTCTTTAAATTCCTCTGCAGATTCACTCAGCACATGCAATGACTCTGAGTGCAAGAAGATCACAGGGCAGTAGATGGAAAATCTTGTGGATCCAGTGTGATGGAAGCATCTTAGCAATGGCATGGGTCTCCATGTGGCTCCTCCAGCTCCAAGACTGTGGCTGCTATTACCATAGCTCTATGTGACTTGTGAACAGGAATGCCTTGCAGGAGGGAGTGTGTGTCCTGGCTCTAGCAAATTATTTATCTCTTTAGCACCTCCAAATAAGGTTATCAAACTGCGACCTGATCGACAGGTAAACCCTACCCCTTCACGCTTAATAGCCTTGAGTTGACAGCAGCTTATGTAACTACCACAGTAATTTTCATCTGGCAAGTCACCTCCCTTTCGTAGATCACACCTTTGAAGGCCTTTCAATCAAAATCTCACCTTGTTCTCCCATGCACATGTATGGGTTGTCTACCTAATGATTCAAACTGACCCAACAATCAATAATTAGTGGCTCAAGGAGTGAACAACAGAAAAAAGTAGGATTCAGACTTTTGTCTGGAAGAAAATATGGACAATGATAAGGGAAAAGATTCTCTCTGTGCAGCTCATTATGTTAGGACTTGTCACAGCTATGTGGCGAGACCTGATTTACAGGGAAAGAAAATGAGAAAAGCACAGACAAGCAGAAACAAGAGCTGGGCAGAAGCTCTGTTAGGAGTAATCTTTTACTTAAATGCAAGAATCTCTGAGGAGTCTCTCAGAGTGGGCTATAAAATATAGCATAAGGAATTCTATTTTCGGAATCTGCACACTGCATTTTTATTAACTTTATTCTTCTTCCTGATTATCAAAGAATTGTTTTTGCCCCACCTTGCATCTTAATCAACTTTCTGGAATCATGAAACAATTCAATTTTGTGTTTGAGAGGTTCCCAAAAATAACTCAAGAAAAACACTCCCTGGGTGCAGGAAATTTAACAGTACAACAATATTGCCACTAGACTTTGAGCAACTTTCTTTATGTTAGTGAAGCCAGTGGCATCATCTGGGAAGGTTTCTCTTGTCACAGAGAATTTCTATTATGAAGCAGCTTCAATTGAACCTCTCTTTTTGTGATTGCTGATTTAAGAGAACAGTGTGCAACTGTGAAATTTTGTTTCCTGTTGAGGAAAAATGCCACAGAAATGGCTGTGATGTTGAACACAGCTTACAAAGACAGCACTATGCGAAAAAGTTAAGTGCATGAGTGTTTTTCTCATTACAGAATTGGTGAAATGTCAGTTAATGACAAATCTTGTCAACGTTTTGTCACCTTCTCTAATTTATGAAAATGTAGACTCCTCCTACATTTGGAGTTCATTTCACCAGGTCAGATTGTTAGTCAAGTTTTCTATTTCGAGGTTCTAAAAGGATAGTGTAACACTGTGCACCAGAAAAGACCTGATTCGTGGCAGACAAGGGGCTGTTTTTTGCCACCACAACAATGTATCTGCTCACTGAGCCACCTCAGTGTACCGATGTTTGGCAAAAATGAGCTTGTCTCACATATTTCACTCACCGAACCTTGCTCCATATGACTGTTTTGTTTCTATGAGTGAAGAGGGGCATGGGAGTACATCTATTTGATGATGTAGAAGAGGCGAAGAAAAAAAATGAGGTAGGTGTTGCCAGCCATTCAAACATATGATTTTAAAATATTTTCAAGAAAGGAAGTGCAGATTTGACAAATGTATTAAGTGAAGTGGGGTGTACTTTGTAGGTGATGAGCTTCTTATGGAGGAAAAAGAAAACATAGTTTTTGAGTTAGGCTGGGTTATCTAGAGAAAGAAAACCAGGATATTTACATTAATCCACACAGGTGCATAGAGGGCCCAGTTCAGCTTACATCCGTGGACAGTGTATAATGGAAATCCTTCAACTCAGGAGGGCTGCCAGGTCCAAGGTTAGGGAAGCAGACAGCCAAGGCTTCCTCCAGGCAATGTATGCAGAGTCTGCCCACAGGCGGCAAACAGCAGGGCAGATCATCAACTGTCAGCAGTTTAGGAGCTTAGGGAAGTGGGCCTGGGTCAATATCTGAATTCAGATATCTGAACTCAAGCACTGCAAGATGACAGGAGCCAGCAGCCTCAAGGTGAAGCGATGTACACACCAGCAACATTGTGCAGCAGGTCTTTAAGGAAACTCAAGCTCTGGTGGCATGATCCATGGGTAGACTTGACCCACATATAGTGTAGCTCACAAGTTGAAGCAGAGAACTAGCTAAAGCAGCCACAAGATGGTTGGATCACCAAAGAGCGAGAGCGAGAGCGAGAGCAAGAGAGAGAGCGAGAGCGAGAGCGAGAGAGAGAGAGAGAGATGTTTGATTGGCTAGGTTGGCACAATAAACCTACTTATCACAGCTTTGAAGAAAAATTCCATTTTTTTTGGGGGGGGAGCACTCGCCTTGTAGTTAAGTTACTGGCTTTAAAACACAGAAGAACTTCTAGTTTATACTCTGAGAAAATCAATAACATTAAGTTTATTTCCCATTCATGAAACTGTTTTTAATTGCAAGATTAAAAATGTAATCCTTTTTAATTATTTGGACCAGTAAATTAATTCCAGAATTGACAATCTTTTGTGCAATAAATCTAAAATTAACTTGATGCAATATTATTTCAAGCTTTTGCTGTTTTTTCCAAGATGATTTCTATTCATTCTCAAAGCATTTTTAAGGCAGAAATCTCTTCTCATTCTCTGTAAAATATTAAGCTTTATTTAGATGTCAATATAAGTGTCGTCTCCAGACTTATTTTTTTCAAAGAGCTGTAAAATATTTTCTTGGGGATAAAATTTGCTTGACTAGTAGAATCTTAGATAAGAAAGGGGTTATAAGCTTCATCTTGGAAGTCCGAAATAGGTCTGTGCTTGATTTCAAGTTCCTTAGCTCACTAAACCCAGTTTTTGTATAAGAGCAAATTTAAAAAATTATTTTTATTTTGGGTTCTAGTTAGACATGCGAGGTTTATACCAAATGGAGCATGGCTAAACACATCTCTATAACTTGTCTCTGAAATCACATTCTCTTAATTATATACTTGTCTTACTTTCAAAATCAAGACAAAACAAAACACACTGCCATTAAGTGTATATCCAAGTTGGTGTATCTCTCTATCATCAATCTAGATCTAAACCTTCATCTATCTATCATCTATCTATCAATCATCCATCTATCCCTATCTATCCATCTATCATCATCATCATCATCATCATCATCATCATCATCATCTATAATCTAGCCATGCACCTAACCATTTTTAGAGTATGGCAAGGACCGTCTTATTAGAATTTTCTGGGTAATCTAACCCATCTGCCCTAGAGCTCTGACCTTCCCTTCAGACACTGATTTTGCTTCAAATATTCAAAAGAGCTATAAAAGAAACATGAGTTGAGTTCCATAAGGAATCTGTGGTAATTGCACCATCTAATGTTAATTTGGGAGTTGACAGTATTGGGAGTGAAGGGGTGGAGTCTAGTCTGCAGTAGGATCATAGTCAATGGGGCCTCTGTGTGGGTATGGCCTTCTCTTGAGAATTCCGGACATTCCTAATTTTCCTTCTTGGAAGAAGAAGAATGACCCTCTCTCTATTCATAACTTGAGAGACACTCTACTAGAAAGACAGATGTCACTGGTTGACTACGTGCCAGGGGAACTAGAGGAGTCATGTGGCAATCTTTGTTAGCATTGAGATGTTTCTACAACCACTGGATCCAAAAGACTTTGTTACCATTGGTCTGTGATCATCCTGCATTCTGTGTCATTGCATGTGTTTGATGAGTCTGAAGAGGACTTTACAGATGGGTATTGAGCATATGGGCTAATATCGGATTTGATCTGGACAAGACTAGGCTGCTTTCTCAAGATTCAATTGCTCTTGTATATAAACCTCTTTTTTATATACATATGGGTCTCCTGCATTTGTTTCTCTAGTCTACCCAGACTAGTACAGATGCTAAAGCTTTTGTTGTTACAAGGTGTAATATGAAGCATGTTGAATTCTTCCAGACAGAGTTGTTCTTGGGTGCTATCCAGTCAGTTCCCATTCATAGTATCCCTAGGGTTAGCAGAATAAAGCATGAACCATTCTGGGATAACTGTCATTATAGTTGAGCCCTTTGCTGCAGCTACTTTGTCCATCAATATCACTAGATTCTTTTTCATTTTCAATGACCCTCTACCAAGTTGACCATTGTGAAAATATATTCAATATATGTTCATTGCGAAAATATATTCAAACTACTTGAGACTACTGATGTTTCTAAGGTAGATAAAAAGGTAGAAAGTATTTTCATCTTGTTAATATAATCAGCACCTAACATGACTCTTAATTTTGAAAATATAGCAGCAATCCTGTTAACATCAGAGAAAGAATGGCCACTGATTGCTATTCAATATTCTATAGATTTTTATGCATGGAAAAAAGCAGATGAGTTAAAATTAATAGTTATGGTTGACAGAAGGAAAATCGCAAACTATCATTATTTATATAGGGTAGCGACTTTTAATGGAAAATATAATCGAGTCAAACTTTTGAAAATAAGATAAAAATTTGGTTTTTCATACAACAATTCTAAAGGTAAAACACTTGGTAGGTTTATAATATTACCAAGACTAAGTTACTCAGTCTAACATGGGAAAATATTATTCTGCTAAAAGAAGCAACAAAAAAAATTGTTGGAAATACCAGTAAATAAACATTTCTGCATTTATAAAAGTAATCTGACTTTTTTTGCTGAGAAATGCAAAGGAAGGTTTAAAACTGAAGAGTTATACTAAGTTCCCAGATGGAAAAATTGAATATGAAAAAACAATTCTTCACTTCTTATATCTTATGCAAATTCAATATAAGGCATAATATTGAATTTTCAACTTGAGTATATTTGAATGCATGATCAATTAAAGAAAATAAATATTGAGAGTTACCAGAAAATAATTTTGTATATAACTACTAGTGTATACTCATCAGCTCTGTCTGTAATCAGCTATATATATTTACAATGAAATAATGACAATTAAAAAAATTCATCCTTGGAGTATAAATCTTAAAAAAGTCACAAATATACAGACATATGCGTAAAAAATCCCAGGAGACTGTATTGAAAAGAAAAGGTAGTATTTTCCAATGTCATTCAAATTTACTAGCTCTTTTAATTAAAAATTCCACAAATCATACACACATATAAATATATGGCATAGAAAAGGTAATAAATGAAATCAAAACAAGTAGAAAAATATAGATGGCAATGTACTTGATTTAAGGATGAAGAAAATGTTTGGAAGGATATTAAAAGTCATAAAGAATCATTCAATAATTTATGCCACAATCAAATTTTAGAATCTAGTGCTTCAGCCTTTGTTTCTATATGCAGTAGAAATTAAATAAAAAAAATTGAAACATATATCATTTGAAAAAAAAATTAGAACCTAATAAGAACTTTCAAAAATTATAGTTTACAGATTACACAGTACAAATGGCTGAAATATTTCAGTACCTGGTTACTCTGACTGATAATGTTTGAGTACCCAATAAAGCTAACACATCCTCTCTTTAGCCAGGGAAATATATTGTGAAGTTTTTTTTTTTTTATGACATTACAAACTTAAAAACTACAATACTTTGTTAGTCCCAGTAAACTAGAGAAACAAATACATAGACTCACATATAGATATAGGGGAATGGTTTATATACAAATGGAATGGAACAATGAGAAAGCATCCCAACGCAGCACAGCTCAAAGTCATAAGTCCAATATTAGCCCAATACTAGTTGTGTCAGTCTGGATAGACTAGAGGAACAAATTTCATAGACAAGCATATATGTATAAGGAAAAGGTTTATATACAAGGGGAACAGGATATTGAGCCCAGTCCAATTCAAAGTCATAAGTCTGATATTAACCCATATGCCCAAAATCAGTCTATAAAATCTCTTCTAACTCACAAAGTCACAGATCAGTGGGTGCAGAATCCTGGCGCTGCCAGGGGTCTCCACATGGCTTCTAGCTTCCAGGGCTCAGGGTCCATCAACAGCAGAAGCAACTCATCACTGGCAGAGGTCTCCATGTGGCCGGCCCAGCTTCAGACGTCTGGCTCCATCAGGGCAAAGCTGTGTGGTCTCTCCGCCGGCTCTTCCAGCTTCTCAGACCCTGCCATCTTGTCTTGTCCGTGATTCATTGTCTCTGAGACTAACTCCCAAACACTGGGGAAGATAGCTTCTCATCTTTTTTTAAAATCATTTTATTGGGGGCTTATACATCGTTTTTCACAATACATAAATAAACATATTGTGTCAAGCACCCTCACATGTCCACTTTTATTATTGTTCTCCAATCATCAGCCTTTTCCCTTCAGCCCCTAGTATCAACTTTTCCACCCCTTCCCCTCTTCCTCTGCTCTCTCCTCCCCTCCAACCCTCAATACTTTATACATTGTTATTGCTCTGTCATATCTTACACTGCCCGACCTCTCTCCCAATTCACTCCTTTGATGCCTGTCCTTCAAATCAGCGCTTATGTGTATATCCTTGCAGTTGGTTCCCTCTCTCTACCACACCTTCTCTCTACCCTTCCAGCATCTCCAATCTAACCATTGAACTGAAGGGGCTCATCCATCTTGGTTTTCCCATATCTCCAGCTCCCTTCTATACCAGTGTACCTTCTCCCGCCGATCTGGATTTGCAAGGTAGAGTTGGGACCATGATGGTTGGGGGGTTGAGGGGGAGGCTTCAGGAACCAGAGGGAACTTCTATGCATCACCATTTCCCAGCTATACCTTGACTGGTCTGTCTGCTCCCTGTGACTCCCCTGTAAAGGGGTGACCAATCATCCACCAGTGGGCCTTAGGTCCTCAGCCTGCTCTCCCACTCCTTTGTAATGATCTGATTCTTGTTGTTTGGTGCTCGATATCTGCTCCCTTCGGCCCCTCTTGATTACGCATGCTGCTGTGCTTCTTCCATGTGGGCTTTGCTGTTTCTGTGCTGAATGGCAACTGGATTATCTTCAAGTCTTTGAGACTTCAGGCATTCAATCATTTGGTAGCTGGGCGCCATCGTTTCTTCTACTCTGTTTGCCTCTGTATCCATTTGTCTTCAGTGATATAGGGAGTCAATTGGTCCATTGATTTTGATTTTTGTTCTTTTATATCTGATTGTTTCAGCACCTCATTATCGCACAGGCAAGTGATCTTCTTTTATGGTGGGTTTTGTTGCTTCTGAGCTAGATGGCTGCTTGTTCATGCAAGCCTTTAAGACCCCAAATGCTATATCTTTTGGTAGCTGGGCACCATCTGCTTTCTTTACCACTCTTGCTCAAGCTCACACATGTCCTCAGTGGGCACCTTGGGGAAATGTACACACTGTGATATATGTTCTTCTCCCACCTTTTGATTTCTATTTTCTAGACCTTTCACCACTTTCACCACCATGTGACCACACTGGTGGTTGTGCTTCTTCTGTGTGGCTGTCGTCTCTTCTCAGGTAAATGGTCTATTGTTTATCTTTAGGCTTTCAAGACCGCAGGTATATCCTTTGATGGCTGGGCACCACCAGCTTTCTTCACCACATTTGTTTGTGCACCCATTTTACTTCAGTAATCATGTTGGGCCAGTGAGCCTTGAGAAATGCCAGATTCATAGAACAAAGTGTTCTTGCATTGAGGGAGCACCAGGGTGAGGGCCCAAGGTCCCCTTGCTACCATAATATTTGGCCTATAGATATGTTCTTAAATTTATCTTCACTTTATAATAAATAGTTATATCTATGTAAGGACATACCTATGTTTAGACCTTTGTAAGTGCCCTTTGCCTTCTAGCTCTTTTCTCTATTTCCTTCCATCTCCCTCCTGTCCCACCATCATGTTCCACCTTCATTGGCATTTCATTGTTTTCTCACAGATTCATTGTCCTTGCTTAATCCCGAACAGACCTCCCACACCATGCCTTCCATCGATTCCTGACCACTTGTTGCTCCCGCTCCCCGTCCATGTGTTTGTCCCCATCCCCTTCTCCTCTACTCTCTCGTGTCCCCAGGAATCATTTGCCCAGTCCTTTCTGTGGCACAATTAACATAAGCACATGACTGCCACACCAGTCTATAATGTCTCCTTCCAACTCACGAAGTCATAGGTCAGTGGGGGCAGAATCCTGGCACTGTCAGGAGTCTCCCCATGGCTCCTCACTTCCAGGGCTCAGGGTCCATCAACAGCATTCGGTGGTGGCAGAAGCAACTCATCACTTACAGGGGTCTCCACATGGCCTTTCCAGCTTCAGAGGTCTGGCTCTATCAGGGCAAAGCTATGTGCCTTCTCCTCCGGCTCCTCAGGCACTGCCATTTTGTCTTGTCCATGATTAAAAGTCTGTGAGACTAACTCCCAGCAACTGGGAAGATAGCTTCTAACCTTCATGAGGGAAATATCGTGAGATTTCCCAGAAGTCTCTGGAGGAAGCCATGCCCCCACAGAGGCCTCAGTGACTACACAATGGCTAACTCTAGATTAACAGGCTAGACTCCACCCCTACATCTCAATCATGAAATTAACATAGGCACATGACCGCCACAAATCCTGAAAATAAATGCACTAGTATGAATTGAAATATGTAAGAAGTTCAAAGCCAACATCACATAGTGTTTTTTCTAGCAGTTTTCACCAGGAAATAAACATTTGGCAAAATGTTTACACTAAAAGATCTTCACCACAGTTTTATATTTTAAAATAAGCTTTGATTTTAGAACAGGTTAGATGTGCAATGAAATTGTGTAAATAGTATAGAATCTCTCACATTCAGTTTCTCTGAGGTGGTAACGTGTCAAATTAGCAGGACACATTTTTAATGCAATTGTGCCTCAAGGGAAAAGGGATCGCGTTAGCACTAGTGAAAGAAGTATTGGATTTGCAACAAAAAAGCATTATTATAAAATATTGAGTATATAAAATAACCTGTTATAAAGTAGTTTTAAGGCTAATTTAAATGTTCCCCTTGTTAAGTTTCAAATATTCCACATTCTAGAAGCAATTATTGCTTCTGTGGTTGAAATATAATTTTAAAAGGCTAAAGAAGTCCCAAAATAGGATATGTTTACTACATGGCCTAGGTATATTTATTTATATTTATATTTCACTTTTCATTCTTCTGGGTAGTTCTGGGGCCTCCAGAACTTACTTTTAACTATTCATATTTTGCTCTTTAAGATCCAATCACCTAACACACATACATGTAGACTTGCATACTCAGACACACACTCTTAGAGTTTTGTTAGTAGCAGTGAGTATAACTTTAAAAATGTCAATCTTCTTTTTTCCCTAATACTCTGACTGGACTATATTGCTTTTGTAGGTCACTTATTTGTAGGGAAAACAAAACACTAATAGAGAAATCTTATCTCTTTGCCTTTTTGTTGGTCCCACAAATTAGCATTTTATCAAGTTCTGAGATCATGCTCTTGAGAGCAGTACTTGCAGTTATCTTTGTCGATCCATAGGTCTCTGCAGGAAGTAACAGAGAGAGCTTCAGTGTGTTTTACCGGGTTTTACTCAGTAGTGACATCTTGAAAATACAATCTCAAAATCAGGATTTGGGGTTTTGATATAATTCACGTGAGTGTGCGTGTGTGTGCGTGTCTGTGCTTGTATGTGTGTGTAAAGTGTGCTGAGTGCATGAATATTTCATTCTCTGCTGCTTGGTTGCTTGTGCAAATTCATATACTCACCACCACAATTGCCATGCAGAAGACGTGCTGTCCTCCCTCCTTAGTCCTGAATACAATGAACTTTTCTCTAGTACTATAATTCTGTTATTTCAAAAATGTTAGGTAAAATAACCCACCCCCCTAAGGTCACCATCATCCTATTTCTAACACATAGACTATATTTGTCATTTAAATTATTAGATTCATGTAGATTTTGTATCTAGGTTATTTTACATTCAAATATGTGTCGGAAACTTGAAAAAGGTTTGACATGTTGTGGTATGCAATGTAGTTCTGTCATTTTTTTTTTATTGCGGAGTATTCCAGAGTAAAAGTGCATCACAATTTATCTGTCCGACTGTGGATGATACTTGAATCATTGCCTGCTTTTGCAGGCGCCCTGGTAGCACAGTGACTAAAGTGGTGGCCTGCTAACTGTACGGGCAGCAGTTCAACACAACCAGCCACTTCTTGGGAGGATGGAAATGTTTGCTTTTGACTCCTGAAATATGCAAGAGTCTTAGAGAGCCAGATGGCCCCATTGACTTTGCCTTATAGAGCCACTCTGACTTGATGGCACTGAGTTTAGTTTATTTAATTTTTGGTTTCCAGGTTTTAGTTCTTATAAATGGCAATACCACAATCATTCTTGTGCATATGAGGCTTTATTTTTGTGAACTTACATAAGCATTGCCATTTAGTCTGTTGCTACAGGAATATTTGCTGGGTGGTGCCAATGGGTTTAAAGTTACATTTAATTTTCTAAAGCTATGATCTTCAAATTACTTCAAATGAAAAAATATCCATTAGAACCAATCAGAAAGTTTTCCCTCATTCTCTACTTGTTTCTAGTTCTTAGCAGTGTCTACGATACCTGAGACATCCTCTTCGTCAATGGTCACCAACCTTCTTTCTTACTTGATGCCAGTAAAAGCATCTGTCAATACAAAGTGTGCTAGAAGTTGATATGAAACAAAGCTTTGTCTGAGACACAAAATGTCTTATAAAAAAAACCCAACTCCCCAAAAATAATCACTTGTGCTTACATATTCAACCCTAGTTGTGACCGTCATGAATTCATAATGTCAATTTCATGATTGGGATATAGGGGTGAAGTCTAGCCTGTTAATCTGGAGATAGCCAATGAGTAGCTTATGAGGCTTTGGTGTGGGCATGACTTTCTCCTGAAAAAACTGGGAAGTCTTATGGTATTTCCCAATTGGAGAAGAGAGACTTGATTCTCAGTCTCTGGGAGTCAGAATCTGAGATGATAAACTACTGGCAAGGCAAGATGGCAGTGTCCAAGGAACTGGAGGAGTCTGAGGAGGAGCCACACAGCCTTAACCTGATGAAACCAGACCTCTGAAGCTGGAGAAGCCACGTGGAGATCCCTGCCAGCACTGAGTTGCTTCTGCCACCACTGGATGCTGTTAATGGACCCTGAGCCCTAGAAACAAGGAGCCATAGTACCGGGATGCTTCAACTGCATGTGCTTCATGAGTCAGAAGGAGACTTTATAGTCTGCTATTGGACATATGGGCTAAGGTTGGATTTATGACCTTGGACTGGATTGGGTTGGGATGCTTTCTCAATGTTCCATTCCTCTTTTATATAATCCCCCCTTATATCTATATGCATGTCTATGAATTTGTTTTTCTAGTCTACTCAGACTAACACACTTGTAGATATTACCACTTCATTTCCACCGTCTTTATCCACATCTCAGTTGTCAGCAGTATATGATTTCCATGTCTGAGTGAGGAGTGTGAATCTACTTTCTTTCAGATGAAAAAACTGAGATCTAAGATGTTAAAGGTGTATCAAATATCTCCCTGAGAATAATTTAAAAAACAATTATTGCTTACATTCAAGTTTGCCTAATTCTAGTGATTTGTTTTGTCGGCGAGAGAAAATTTGTTGGTTTAAGACAATTCTAATATAGGTGAAATCATCTCCCATTTTCATGCATCTTTTGATTTTATCAGGCTGATAGATTTACTCTTTTATTAATCTCTATATGAATTCTTTTACCTTTTGCTCCTCTTTTGACCTGATCAAGGTCATACCATGAACATCATGATATCCTGTCTAATCCTGGTCTGCTCACAATGATCTACTTTTTGTAACTGTTTTAATTTGCATGTACACTATTTCAATGACAGAAATCTCTTGGTTTCAACATTTAGCTTTTCACTACTCTATGTTTTAAACTATTCCATTTTTGTCACTGACATTCATCCACCTTGACATTCATCCACCCTGGTTGATGTTGGAAGCATTGGATTGCCAATCATCAGGCCAGCAGTGCAAACCCACCGCAGGAGAACATTGAGATTGCAGATTCATGAAATGTACTGCCCTATAACACTATATAGGTTCTCTTTGAGTCAGAATTCCCTTGACCGTGGCAGTGGATTTATGCAGCTAATAGTCGCTATGACATTGTCAACTTTAAATTGATTTCAATCTTCCTTGAGCTTGAAAGGATCATATAAAGTTTAAATATCATCATAAATTTATTATAAAAAATTTATAAAGCAGGAAGTTTGGAAAGGAACTGTATGGCAGAAGTCTGAGATGTTAAAAACATTAAATCCCCAAATGAGCAAAGTTAAATTTTGTCTTACCACATTACTTATAATTTAGAAAAATTCAATAAATTTGGGTCATGTGAAAATACTTAGATTACAAGCTAAGTACAAAATATTACCTGAAGCATATATAAATGAAGAATAATAAGTGAAATATTGAAAGTTGGTTTTAGATGAGAATTGTAAAATAGATGAGGGTTAATGAGATGGAAAATATCTTGCTATAATTACTCTCAATCACAAGATTCATAAGGGAAGGATTTTAACCTCAGGAGAGAAGAAAATTTGGCTTAATTTATCATGTTTGGAGTATTTTATATGCCTTGAAATGAATCAACAAAGGAAAGAAGAAACAGCCTAAAGTCACAAAAAATTAAAATAAAAGTATGGCCAATAAAATCTGTAACCCAACTTATATATTTAAATCATTTCTTTGAGTTTTTTCTGAAGTTCCTACTAGGTCCTACTGTAGTATGGTATATAATGAAATGGGCATTATGGGAGTAATACAAATTTTTTAAAAAATAGTGAGCCTATGATAGATGTCCTTCAAAAGAGAAAATAAGCACAAACAGAGAAACCTACTTAGAAGATGGACTTGTGAATATGGAAGCAAAAACCAAAGGTACACTTGCACAAGATAAGAAACATCTGGTTCTACCAAAAGTTGGGAGAGAAAAGAAAGATCATTCTTCTGAATTCTTTGGGAAGAGAGTGTGCCTTTTGACATTCAGAATTTGAAATTAAAGTCTCCAGGACTATGAGACAATAATTTTTCTTTTTGCTTCAAGCTATCCAGGAACCTCAGGCATGCCATTAGTATGGCTCATGGCACTGGTCCCAACACTATGAACTTTCCCTGGGTTATGGGGAAGGGAAAAGCAAAAGAAGCATTTCACGGATGCCCTCAGAATTTCCGACTTGAAAATGAACACTTCCCTACTGCTCATTGGAAAAACGAGAGCCCCTGAAGTATTGTTTTAAAATACAAATGTAATCACTGGGATAGAAAATGCAAGAGAAAAGAAAAATATAAGTAAATATGAAAAGAAATTAAATTTGCCTATTGATCAGGTCAAGGCAAATTTTAACAATGGAGTAATGACTCCACATGCCAACTAGAAAAATATAATTTATGAAATATAATATTTGTCTGCACAGGGGTAAAGGCCAAAAGGACATTTCCATATATGGATGTGGACCCACCATATATATTTAATATATAATTTATTTATATAGGTATTATGGCTACAATGACTTTGAAAGGAAATTTGGTCTAATTATAAATTACATATCCTTCTTCTTAGTATTCTATTTCTAGGAATATATATTTCAAAAACCCTTGCTTATGTATAGTTATATATATTGGAGTGTATATAGATAAACACCAACATTTATTATATTATTATTTAAAATAGTAAATGTTAGGAGGAAGCCTAATGTGGAGGACTGTGTAAATTACCTAATTACCTAGGATTACATCCACACTTAGCAGCTTATATTTTTATCTATCAATATAGCAAAATAAGTGCAGATTGAATACATAGAGATTAAGTTACAAGAAATAATCTAAAGATCAATTTGCAATATAAAACTACTTACTTTTTATTAAGACTATATATTAAAACATTACATATTAAAAGCTACATATAAAATATACCTATATAAATAAGGCATATATCAAATACATATGCATCTATCTATATCTATATAGCTATATTTGTACACACAGGCATACTATCAATGCTATTGGAAGCAGCAGTCAAGAAATCAATAGACACATTACTTTGAGTAAATCTGCCACAGAAAATTTCTTTAAAATGTTCGAAAAGCAAGGATTTTTGAGGCTTAAAGTGTCTTTGAGTGAAGCCATTGTATTTTCAATTTCCCCATGTGCTAGTGAAAGTTGGGCATTGAATACAGAAGACTGAAGCAGAATTGGTGCATTTGAATTATGGAGCTGATGAGGAATATTAAAAGTACCACAAACTGTCGAAAGAACAAACAAATCTGTCTTGAAAGAAGGTCAGCCAGAATTCTCATTAGAGGAAAGAAGGGTGCGAGTTTATGTCCACATATTGTCAGGACAGACCAGTCCCTGAAGCAGGACATGTTTTGTAAGCTGCAGGGGCAATGAAGAGTTGTAAGAGCCTAGACAAAATGAATTGACAGTGTGTGTTGTGTTTGATAGCAGCAAACAAGAAAAGCATCACACACACACACACACACACACACACACACACACACACATACACACCCTCCTCTGGGTGCCAGAAGAGATTCAGAGAATATCTTCCTCATTATTAGCAAAGGCTTCTCCAAGATCACACAGAAACTGTAACATGACGCAGTGATCCCCCTTTGATGGATGTCAGGGCTTTACCCATTGATTACCAGACTTGCTTTATTTGACCCATGTGGTACTGGGCATACAAAGTAGCAAGCAATCTTAGCTCTTGAGACCTTTAAACCCTAGCTAACCTGTCTTTGCCTTGATTACAGGCTTGCTTCTGGACGGAAGCCCTGGTGGGACATTGCATGTGCTTCTGACTGCGGTGTACAGAGTTGGCCTTTTGAAATCACCAGTAGCTCCCAGGGAAAATGCGAGGTTTTCTACGCCGTTATTGGAAACACAGAGGGGCTAAGTATGAGTCAGCATTAACTTGATGGTAATGAATTTGATTTGCTTTGCTGCTGCGGGATAACACCTACTGGCTTAGAACCATTTTCTGCTGTGTTAAGATTATTCACAGAATTCATCAATGGGGTTTAAACATTACCCTGGGTGCTTCTTTCCCCTCCCCCTAGCTTGTCAACCAGTTCCTCTGGGATGCCTGCCTGCCTTCCACACCTGGGTTAAAATTTTGATGCAGGCATGTACATATGTAAATATATTTATATATAACGATAGGGAAATAGATCCATGTATATATATTTATGTGTTAAGTATTAAGGTGCCGAGTATTTGTTAAGTATTAAAGTATGCAAGAACACTTTGTTCTAATAATCCAACCTTCTGTGATGCTCACCTTACCAACACAATTGCAGAAGACAAATGTGTGCATAAACAAATGTGGTGAAGAAAGCTGATGGTGCTCAGCTATCAGAAGATAGTGTCTGGGGACTTAAAGGCTTGAAGATAATCAAGCGGCCATCTAGCTGAGAAGCAACAAAACCCACATGAAAGAAGCACACCAGCCTGTGTGAACATGAGAGAATCAGGTATCAAGTATCAAAACCCAGAACAACAACAACAAAAATCACATAAATGGGAATCAGGGGGAGTGCAGAGTGGGACCCAAAGCCCATCTGTACACAAATGGACATTCTCTTACAAAAGGAGACAAGTCAGTCAGGGTGCAATATAGCAACAATGAAACAGACAACTTTCCTCTAGGTCTTTTTTTTTTTTTGCATTCTATTAATATTTTTTTGGATTTTTTTTCAATTATTTTATTGGAAGCTCTTAGAGTTCTTTACATTCAATACCATACATTCAATACATCATTTGTATCAAGCATATTTGTACACATATTGCCATATTCATTTCAAAATATTTTCCACTTGAGCTCTTGATATAAGCTCCTCTTTCCTCCTCCCCACTTTTTTTAATGAATCATTTTATTGGGGGTTCATACAACTCCCATCACAATCCATACATACATGAATTGTATGTAGGGCACATGTGCACACTTGTTGCCATCTTCATTCTCAAAACATCCTGCCTCCAGGTCCTCAGTATCAGCTTCCTATATTTCCCTTCCTCCCCATCTCCCCCTCTCCCCCTTCATAAATTACAAATTGTTACTATTTTCACACTGTACATTGTCCAATGTGTCCCAACACTCACTTCCCTGTTGTCTGTGTCCTCTAGGTCTTTAATGCTCTCCCCACCTCCCATCATCATGACCTCAATTCTGTCTTTTGTATCTGGCTAGACCAGAGTATGGATACAGGTATAAATAAGAGCTCACAACTTATGGAATCCATAACAGATAAACCTATCAGGGCCAATAATGAGAGTATTGAATTGACACCAGGAGGAGAAGGGAAAGGTGGGAGCAGAAAGCAGGAACAGATCAAAATGATATACTTATAAATCCCTCACCAGGGGATGTTTAACAGAAAAGTGGGTGAAAGGAGACATTGATCAGTATAAGACATGCGATAAATATTTATAAATTATCAAGGGTCCATGAAGGAAAGGGTGGGGGTTGAGCTGATATCAAGAGTGCAAGTAGAAATAAAATGTTTTGAAAATGATGATGGCGTCATATATACAAAGGTGCTTGACGCAATGGATGGATATATATGAATCATGATAAGAGCTATAAGATGCCCCAATAAAATGACTTTCTAAAAAAAGCTTTGCTGTTCTCAGATTGCAGGTTACTTCTTGCTGGTCTTGGTAGATTAGGGTTTAGCAACATTTATACACATATCTATTTATAGGAGCCTTGATGACAGGGTTGGTTACATGTTAGATCGCTAACCAAGTGTCTAGCAGTTAACTCCATCTGCTCCTGCATGAGAGAAAAAGGTTTTCTGCTCCCATAAGGATTTATAAACTCAGTGATCAACAGCCTAAGTTCTACATTGTCTTTTAGGGTCTCTGTGTATTGGGATGGTCTCTATTAGATGACAGTATGTGTGTACATGCGTATGTGTGTGTTTATGTATATATGTCACTGGGGTTCACATATTTTTAGAAAAATGGAATTGAAAACAATTTGATCTTCCACAAACTTTTTGAAACATCTTTGTATGTGTACCAATCAATTTTGAAATTATCCACCTACTGTATCTCATCTAATTAGATAAACCTAAAAGGTATGAAAGGTATGCCAACTGGGCAGTTGTGTGAGTAAGGGACAAATGGCATTTTCTGTGACTTGTTTTCCAATGTTCCTGCTACAGTATATGGAATGAAAAAACATTAATGATTTTGATTTTCTAAGTATGTGAAATTTAATAAAAAATCTAGTTACTTCAGCTAGTTACTATAATCTCTCTGTTTCTCTGTCACGCCATTCATTGGTACACACAGGCAGCACAGACACAGACACAACACCACATAAGAAAGCTTGATTCCCTGAGGTTAGATAATAGAAGCTATAGAGCTAGATAGGTATTCTTTCAACTGCTATCACAGATTCAGGTCTCTTCCATAATTACTTACAATCTGCAATGTTTATTTTGCCAAATAAGATTTATTTTTAAAAGCAATGGAATGCATGCATGTGTGTTGCCTGCTTAAAATAACTGAAAAATTTACTTGACCAGTATTTAATTATACTTCTTTCAAGGTGTAGTTTCCCCCCACATCTCTGGCAGCAAAGGGTATGTGGAGTAAGCAAGCGATGGAGAGGGAATGGGGCCTTCGTTTTTCTTAATTAGCTGCCATTGGTGTTCTTACTTCTCTAAAAGGGAACACAGATGGAAAAGTAATTAATGCATACACTAATTAGTGATCTCATTTCCCAATTGCACATGATAAATAAAACAGATTGCAGGAAATAGCAGGTTGAAGCAAGGTGAGGCCAGTAGGGCGAGATGAAGAGATACTTATGGTTGGCTTGGCAGTAAACCATAAGCAATTTAGCTCTGCCTTGGATAGCATTTTAGCAAGGAGGCAACGGAGAGAAAGGCAAATAAATGAATTTACTTTTAGTTTCTTTTTTTTTTAAAAAAGACCAAGACTATTCTGTAACAGTTAAGTAGATTATTTTGGCATCAAATGAGATCGTTGTATAACAATTATGCAAAAATTCACTATTTGGGGGTTTAATCTATCCCTAGTGTAAAATGGCTACTCTGTTTCTGTAGAATGGCAAATGAGTTTTCATCCCTAACACTTTTGTCACCTACCAACCACTCAGGCCAATTTATGGTGAACTAAAGCATAGAAGAATGAAACATTGTTGAATCTTCTTGGACTATCCCATGATATTTGACATGTTTGAACCCGTTGTTGAATCTATTCTGCACAGCCATTTCATTGAAGATTTCCTTCCATATTTCCTGATGCTCTGCTGTCCCAAATAGGAAGTTCTTTTGTAAGGAATTGCCTTTCTTCAGGATCTGTTGAAAGTTACCATCAAGTTTCTCTAGCTTTGTTTCTTGTAGTTCAACACTTAGAGAGAGAAGGCAAAAATACAAATCTAGGGTTTGTTTCTTCTTGTGGGATCTTTTAACTGGATTTCCTTGCAACAAAAAACTTTATGCATGCCTCTCAAGGGTATAACTGTGTGCTAACGCTATGCATGGGGTTTTCACAAACTTACTAAGAAAATGGCAGAAATGGAAGCCTTAAGACCAAAGTATCTGATAACTGCTTTAAAGTCACAGTCTTCTCAATGTTGACCACAGAGTTTAACTGTGGGGCCCATCTCCATATTTGGAGGAAGAAAATGTGGACACTTGTTAAGAATAAGCAAATGAAAACACAAGTCAAGACAAGCAACCGAGGGGAACTGCTTGCTCGAAGATGAGAATAAAAAAAGAAAAGATTTAGTAATAAAAAGACATTTGGACATTTTAGAGTTACTATTGCATTTCAGTTCTTATTTTGGAAGGTTTCCTACAAAGAACTTCAATGAATCCAATCACAGCAATGATTCATGGAGATTCCACATGGTTGGCAATGCTTTCTTGTGGTACAAAGTTCTCATGAGTCAAAGTTAACCTAGATGACAGATAACAAAAGCAGCCACACCAACCCAGTCACTTGTATGTTCAATAATGATATGGAGGGTATGAGAAATGTTAAGTCTATTTCTAGATCAGTGAACTTTCCTTTGGCAAATGGTAGCTCTAACAGTATAAACAGGTTATAGAATGTAGTCATGGACTTTATGATAGCTGAAATAATGCAAGGTCATTTTCCCTTTTCTCTGCCCTAATTAATGCTGTCATAATTAAACATGGCTCCTGCCTCTCTTTCATTTTCTATATGAAGACAACCAGAAAAGAAAACATGTCTTTTGAATCTTCTAATTTGGATTGTGTCAGTCCGGGTAGACTAAAGGAACAAATTTCACAGACATGCATATGGATACAAGGAATGGGTTTATATTCAAGAAGAACATGACACTGAGAAACCATCCCAGCCCAGTCCAACTCAAAGTCACAAGTCCAATATTAACCCATATGCCTGAAATCAGTCCACAAAGCCTCTTTCCGACTCAAGAAGTCACAGGTTATTGGGTGCAGAGTCCCGGCACCGACAGGGGTCTCCCCATGACTCCTCGCTTCTAGAGCTCAGGGTCCATCAATAGCATGCCATGGTGGCAGAAGCAACTCATCATTGGCAGAGGCCTCCATCTGGCCACCCCAGCTTCAGAGGTCTGGTTCCATCAGGGCAAAGCTGTGTGGTCTCTCGGCCGGCTCCTCCAAATTCTTGGAGGCTGCATCTTGTTTTTTCCGTGATTAATCGTCTCGGAAACTAACTCCCAACAACTGGGGAAGCTAGCTTCTCATCTTCATGAGGGAAATATCGCGAGATTTCCCAGTCTCAGGTGAAAGCCATGCCCACAGAGGCCTCATCGGCTACTCAATGGCTATCTCCAGATTAACAGGCCAGACTCCACCCCTACATTTCTATTATAAAATTAACATAAGCACATGACTGCCACAGGATTAAAAGAGATGTTTGCTTACACTTGATCAGTGCAATCACAGCTACTAAGGAGTACTATTTCAAGTAATAATAGAAGTCAAAATGTGTAAGATATTTTATATTTTTCCAATGACTTTATATGAATGATCTCCTTCAGTTTTCATAATGACTCTTGATGGTTTGCAGAGTAAAGGTTCATGTATTTATTTTATGAATGAATATAAAA
The DNA here is from genome assembly GCA_004026705.1 of Nesogale talazaci. NCBI lineage: Eukaryota > Metazoa > Chordata > Mammalia > Afrosoricida > Tenrecidae > Nesogale > Nesogale talazaci. The sequence continues at coordinate 309,245 of PVJH01000077.1, forward strand.
ATAGAAGAAACAAATGTGTCTAGAAGTATAACTCAGTTGTCGTAACTTAGTCTGTGAATATTTCATGTTACACTGTGCTACCGTTGGAAGGTGTTAATTTGAAGTGTTACTTTGTGTCATTATGTTTAGATATTATGAACTGGCTATGAGACCCAAAGACAACATCCTATTTAGGACAGCAGAGCATCAGGAAATATGGAAGGAAATCTTCAATGACATAGCTGTGCAGAATATTTCAACCGCAGGCTCAACCATTCCAAACCCATTGGCATCCAGTAGATGCCAACTACTAGCAATACTCTAGGGCAGAGTAGAACTGTGCCATGAGTTTCCAAGTTGTGCCCTTTATGGAAACCAACAACCACATCTTTCTTCCTTGTTACTGATGATGAGTTTGAGGAGATCAACACTTAACCACCGCGCCACCAGGACTCCTTGTCCTCACTGAAAATCACTGAATTTGTGATGTAAGACTCTTTGATTATATTCACTATATGATCAATATCAATTAGCTCTTCCTATCTGAAAGAGAAACAATGGCAGACATGCTCATGGACTATACTTGGATTATGCAATTTTAAAACAAATCTCACTAACATTGATATTAATGCAATTAATAAATAGGTGTAATGCATTGGCAAGTGTCAGAAAGCACACTAAACCCTTCTTGCAAGATCTGATTTGATCATTATCGCAGCCATATTAAGGGGTTTGTACTTTCTCTCTTTGGCAGATAGTCTCAGCCATTTGCTCAGAGGCTTAGAGGTAAGAAAGAAGAATCTGTCTAGATGCTTATCAGTAGGAAAATCCTGGACATTCCTAACACGGTATTTCAATCTGTGAATGTAACTCATTTGGATGCTAAAGAAAGCATTAAAGTGAGGAACTTGTCTATTTGTTTGCTACTTTCATTCAAGTAAAAAAAAAAAACCCAAAACAAGTAAGACCAAAAATTCCAATAGCAACAACAACAAAAAAATATAACCTATTGATCCAGCTACTAAAGGCAAGTTAGCAGTTATTGTATGTCAATGCTGCATCAGAGCTTCCACAGAAATCTGTCCCTCAGGAGCCTCCAGGTTTATGTATGTGGAGATTTTTGTGTTTGTCTCAGATAGCTGCTATTATACATGGAGAGGACAAAGTGCACCTTCCTATTCTAATATTTTTCCTTTTGAAACGTTCCTACGGAAAACATTACTCTTTAATACAGACATTGTTTTTAATTTTTTATCTCTTTAAACCCTATACACAGCTCTTCTTTTGTTCTGTATATGTTTATCTAATTTTCTGTTACAAAGCGTGAAATCCCAAGACAGGTAGATCCAAAGTTAGCCTTACAAAAAATTTAGTCTGGGCTGAGCCTCGGTGGCTTAAGTGGTTGAGTGCAGGACTGGGGCCCGCAGGCTTGGCGGGTCAAATCCAACGGCAGCTCTCAGGAGCAGCAAGGGGTAGCACCCATGACCACCAGAGGCCATGATGCCCACTCACACACACATTAAAAAAAATAAAAACAAAAAACTTAATCTAAGTTTTTGCTCTAGTTTCATGAGTGGACTTCAAGACTTTCTAGGGGGTTATCTCTTTAAATGCCAAAGCCAGGTAGTAAAATACTTTCTACCCAGTGCTAAAACCTCTTAAAATTTAGCAGAAGAAATACATCAATGCAATGCCTATACTGAAGTAGCATTACTCTTCTTGACGTACACCTTCCACGATCTAGTAAATTTTGACAAGGAGCTTACTCTTCTGATCTGCGTGTCAACATGCAGTATTTAGGGTGTAAAAGGTGGGGATTCTGCATAGAAAATACTTTATATTCAGCAGTAGAGACTGTTGTGCAATGTCCAAAAAGGTTATGTGTTATGTTTTTCAACCGTCAACAGAGATATTTATGGAGCACCCCTTCTGTGCAGATTGGTGAACATTAGGTTCCGTGAGGGTTCACAGAATCCCATACATGGCAGGACCTTCACCCTCCACAAAGTGTGTTTAGGAAGGACCTATAAACCAAGATGAAAATGATACTAGATAACTTCCAGCAGGTATCTCAACTTTCAAGATTGAATCATCTTTTACAATCATTTCCTTTTGTTTTCATTTCATTTCATTGGGACAAAAATCTTATTGGAGGTAGTTTATCCTGGTGGGCTGTTAAATCTTAGGCCAGCAGTTTGGACAAAGAAGGATCTCTCTGAGAGAGAGATAAGTGTTTCTACTCTAGTAAATACTACACCTTTAGAAAGCCACTTGGGCAATTCTACAAGGTCCTGGAGTGTCCATGGTATACATTAGCACTGGCATGATGCCAGTGAGATTTATTTGTTTTTATCTTAAGTACAAAAAGAAATGGTAGGATAAGTGATCTTCTATGAAAGGTTGGTGGTTCAGAATTCCCCAGGGAAGAAAGACCTAGGGATAAACCCAGCAAAAATTACAGCCTGGGAACCCTGCTTTTTATATGTGTCACAAGAGCAAAAAAGGTGACTGGCTGCCACATGATCAGAACAACTTCATTAATTCTTTCTTCATCCAAAGTACTTAAAATGAAGTGGGTTATTACAAAAGGAAGTTGCAATAAGATGTTTACCTTAAATGAGCTTTGAATTGTACTGCCTTTCATTGAGGGGAGTGAGAACTGGAAGTCATAAGGTTATCAGGTTGAAAACAAGAAGAGGGAGAGATAAGTCAGCTCCTGAGATTTCCCCATCAAAACCAGCCTGCTGTTTGATAAAGGGATCTTAGAGACTTCGGGATGAGCTGAACCTCCTTTTAAGCAAGAATAAAATCATTATCTCCAGTTTGTTTGTTTTTTTTAAAAACAAAGATTCCTATATGCTTGTTTATATCCATATATGGTATGTTCTTGTGGCTTTTTCTCCACATGTTGGACAAAGATCAAGTGGGACATATTGGTTAGAAGGAGAGCAACTGAATGATCTGAAACTTATACCATGCCCTGTCTGGCTCAGTGTGTCACAGTTCAATAGTTGGAACAAGATAGCTAAAGCTACTGTCTCAGCAATTACAAGACATTGACAAAATACAGTACCAATACCAAGAGCTGTCACCACTGTAGTCTTATTTGGGTCTGTTTTGTAGGTGGCAGAAGGAGATCCTTGGGGTGTGGGTGAAGCTATTCCAAGTCACCCCCTTTGGCACCATCATCATTTAAAACATTATTCTGTCATATAAAGAGAAATATTTCAGTTCCTCAGAGTAGACACTTTCTTGGCATTGACTTTGAAACACAATTTATAGTTGAGCATTAATTTAAAGCACTTTAAGGGACATAATAAAAAATGTCTCCAACAGGGGTCTGGGGAATGATGGAAATGCATTTTTCTTAGTGTTGCTTCTTTCAGGAAAGTTCAAAAAGTGCTAAAGGTCAGAAAACAAGGTGTAGTTCAGTTGAACAATATCTGTGCAGTCTTTTCATTTTGGAAGATAGTCCAAAAGAAATAATTTTTAGTGAGTTCTATGACTTGTCCTACCCAGTATTAATTATTTCAGTTTATTTTCAGTTGTGTTGTTGTTTCCTTGGTAAGTGAAGGAAGGGAAGAGAATAGCATGTTAAATTAAGTGTGTCAGGTGGGAAATTATGTTTCTAATCAAGCTTCTCATTTGATTTCATTTGATCAACATTTCAATCTTAGAGGGAATTTGAAAAAGAGGGACTTTCTCAGCTACAAAGTCACTTGCTTACAAAGGTGAAATTACTTCTCTGAAATCATGCTATGAATCAAATGCTTGTGTCAGAATTTAAACACAAATTCACTGGATTTTGAAATCTAGGTTCTTTCAGGCATGGAAAGAACAATTTCATAATTTTCTATGGAAAATACATTTCATTTCAATATTAGTTGTATTTGTTCCTCAATTCTAAACTGCAATCCCTATGACGAATACACTGCATCTTATTTCACATTCCTTTTCCTGGAATTTCTGTTTGACCCTGTATATATAACATCATGCAATTCTTCATTTGGGAAGTAGATTCTATGCCAATTGAAGAAAATACAGATGTATTTTCTTCTTTTCTAAAGAAGATTTGCTAACATTTATTTGTTGCACACAGTATTATAGGAACAATTATAAATCAAAGCACTAATGGCTTATATGTAAAGCCATCAGTATTAGTCTCCTGAGCGCTAACAGGAAGTTTTCATGAAGTGGATATGTCCAGTGCCAGGTTTTGCATATACATTGCCATCTAGTCAATTCCAATATGTCACAGTTGTCTAGGGTACAGTGGAACTGCCCCTTTGGGTTAGAGGACTGTAACCCTTTAAAGAAGCAGGCATCACCATCTTTCTCCTGAAGAAAATTGCTGGGGTAGAATTCTGCCCATGCTGTTAGCAGCCCACCTCGTAACTTCCGAGAGCATCAGGATGCCTGCGATTTTGAATTAGTAGTCCACAATGAACTGCAAAGGGGTGTAAGAATCAAATCCAATGATTTCTAGTTCTCCCCTAAAAATATGGAAGGGGTATTGATGGCTGGTTTTTTTATAGAAGGAAGCTCACCTTGACAATGAAGAGACATTCAACAACTGAAACCGATCCAGGCAATACTTCAACTGTATTGGACTCCCCCTGTGTGCTGGCAGCTGCAGGATGCACATGGTAAAGCAGTTCTCACTAGGGCATCAAACCATGCAAGAGTTCAAGAGTTTCATCCCTATTTTCCCAAGAAAAATTAAGGTAGAGGCTACTCACCGCCCGCCCCGCCCCATCCAGGGTTCAGTGGTAAGTAAATGACAGAGGCAAGATTTTAAAACTGGGTAGGTCTGATTTGAAAATCTATGTGTTTCTCTAGGACACCTAAGTAATGAGATGATTGACCCTGTGTTCTCTGTGGCAGACTTCCTGAGGGAGATTTCAGTTCCAATCTTACAAGTTATGTGATGTGGGCCAGGTGATTCCACTCTCAAAGTCTCATTTTTCTTATCCGCAAGTTGGGGATGCTGAGGAGAGTCAATCAATTAATATGGACAGCATGCCTCCTCACACAAAGCAAGTGGTCAATACAACAAGTAACTGATGATGATGATGATGGGGATGAATAGACACACTTTGCATTTCATACTTACATTCATGTTGTCTTGCATAAGGATTGGACTACTTCCCCTCCCCACGCCCTCTTTGCCGAGGACAGGACTGATCATGTAGTGTTTACTCAATAAGTGTTTGCTAAGTCAATGTTGAGAGGGTGTTAGAAAGTTATAAATTGTATTTGTATCTCATTCTTGTTTCTCCAGACAGTTCCGCCAAGAGCTTGGAAAACTGCCCATGAATCCATTTACCTAGGACCATTAGCGCTAGTATCTATGCTTTGAAGAAAACGTGTTTAGATGATGTAAAATATGAGTAACGACTAGAACATATTCCTTACTTATCAACTACTCTGTTACTTAACATTTCAGATTTACAGTCATCATAAAAAATCTACTATCTGACTATTTGGGCAGTTAATAAAGTAAATCTGGCAGTAACCAACATAAGGAGAGGTAGGTGGCTCACCTAGTGAGGCAATTAGGTGGCTGTGATAGTTAGGACAATGTGTCAGCTTGGTTGGTCTATGATCCTCCATGGTTTGGCAGTTATGCCATGCTGAAATTCAGCATTTTTGGACTGATAGAATGTCCCTTTTGTAAACTGATGGATCACCCTCCTTTTCTGCATAATGTTGAGTATGGCATAATTGCCTGGTCTTCAGAACTTAACCAAGTCAATAGATGAACAGTGGGTATATAGTGTGTCACCTTAGTCAGAACCCATCCAATCCATAAATTTCTGCTGTTGAGTTGTTTCTGATTCATAGCAAAGCTATAGGACAGAATATAATTATTACATAGAGATTCCAAAGCTGTGAGCCTTTACAGAAGCAGACTGACCCATCTTTATTTTGTGGAGTGGCCTCTGGGTCTGACCTACACCCCCAGGACTCCTTATTAGCTAAGTACTTAGATGACCATCTGATTGTTGAAATGAAAAGGGTGTGCTCAGTTGGTTTTATGGAAAGATTGTTTAATCATATATTTAGTAGTAAAATGGAAATAGCTTTGGGGGAAGATAATGTACCAAGGAAAGAGAAAATAAGCCCATTGAGAAATTTTATTTGGAAATTCATTTAAAATTCTGTTTCTTTTCATTCTTAAACATTAGGAATAAGTTTTCTAGTCCTTGTTTAACTGCATTAAAACATACTGACCTTCTAACTCCTCTCTGAAGACCTTGAGTTTGTTTGAGACCAAGAGCAGTAAAAATGTTGATGATAAAATCAGAGTATTTTTGCCAAGTAAACTTACACTTTTAAGATTAAACATTTCTTCTTCTAAGTGCTGAAGGAATTTGGAAGGGACCCCATAAACTGACCCTTGACTAATTGTAGTGCTAACAGGGGAACTCTTATAAAGTAGATAACAAATGACCATTTGCTGAGCATGCGGACAGTTTTTCAATATGTATGTTGCTCTCAATGTCATTCCCTGCTTCCCTGAAGAATACTCCAGATGTCCAAATACTGCATAAATTGGCTTATTGCCAATGTTAATGGACAAAGCTATGTTTTCCTTCTCTCTTTCTCATTTATCCTCCAATATTTTATCCTATCCCCATATTATCTTTCTCTTCATTCCCTCTTTCATTTAGTAATTACCATGAAGTCCTCACTTTGCCTGAGTTAGCATGGCCCATTTTGAGTTAGCAAAGATAAAGAAGATGTGTATCTGGGCTGTACATTTTCAGCATATCCATACCCTCTGAATTCAGAACAAATAATCTAAGCATTCAAACTACATGAAAACCTACACAAAAATCACAGAGAATGACTCATTTACAATTTCTGATATAGATAACACATCCTTGCTTACTGAAAGCAAAGAGGACTTGAGGCAGTTCCAGAAAGATAAAACAATATAGCACTGAGTATGAATTATGATTATATGCTTTAAAATGTCTTTCAATGTGGATCAGAAGAGCATCATGATAGCAAAAAGAAGATAAAGGTTGTCAAGCATTTTATTATACTTGGATCCGTGATCAATGCTCAAGGAAGCAGTATTCAAGAAATACAATGATGTGCTACTTTATTGGGCAAATCACCTGCAAAAGACCTCTTTAAAGTATGAAAAAGAAAACTTGATACTTTGAAAAATGAAGGAAAGTGGACCCAAGTCATGGTTTTGTGAATAGTCTCATATTCACATGAAAACTGGACTATGAATTACAAGAGTACAGGAGAATTTATGCCTTTGAATGATGATGCTGGTAAAGAACATTGAAAATGCCATAAACTGTCAGGAGAACAAATAAATCTGTCCAGAGATAGTAAAGAGTGCTCCCTAGAGGAGCAAATGAGTAGACTTTATTTTACAGTCTATCAGGAAGAAGGACAGCAAAAAGAGGAAAACTCTTAAGGAGATGTATTGATGGTTGAAACATGCTAGACTTGGAGAATGTTTTGTTCTGTTGCTCTGATGGCACTTATAACAATAGCACAAAATGACAGTCATTATCATACACTATATTTATCACATATAATATGTATAGTGGACATAGGAAAAGAAGACATGAGAGGGTGGCACTGTATTCAAAATGTATTATATGTATGTTATTAATGTAAAGATATGGTATCCCTCTTCTGAATGGAAGACACAATTGAGTTGCTAAAAGGGAAACATACATTCTTAAAGAAGTGATTCCAGAATTCAAAAAATTATTTTCTCTGTTTTGTTGTATCTTCCCCCATCCCTGTGGTCATAGAATAGTTGAAGATTTATTCAAACATAAACAAAGTATGCCTTTGTCTTTTTTACGGAGCCCCGGTGACACAGCCCAGTGAGTGTTGGGCTGCTAGCCAAAAGATCAGTGGTTCAAAACCACCAGTCACTTCCTAGGAGATAACGTGGGACCCACAGGGTGTAAATGGTTGTGATATTTTGGAAGAGGGTCACTGGACCTTTTTTCTCAGGGAGCTTTGGGCGGAATAAAGACACCCACCACTTTGGTAGTAAGGAAAACTTCACTGTTTGTAAAACCCAGTGAATTTTCTACATCCTGATTCAACTGACAATAACTCGTCATGACTTCAGCACCAGTGATCTCTGCTTTTTCCTTTAAATCATTTTTATCTTTGGCTTGCCGAACACTCCATTTACCTACTTTCATCCTACCATCCCCATTTCTCACCTCATCTGCTTGATGCTCCTCATCTCTAACTTCTTACAATTTAAGTCCCTATTGTTAATTTCTCATGCCTCTTATCTATACTGTATAGATCACCATCATTGGTGATTTCCCCCACCCACCCAGACCAGTTATAAGGCTAAATATATTCTTAGTGGCATGCCCAGGATATTGAAACTGCCATGGACTCCTAGAAGGAGAAACTGATCTATCTTGGAAGAATCATAGCCAGAGTGCTTCTTCAAAGCAAGGATAGCAGGCCCTCAGCTTACATAATGTGTTGTCAGCAGAAACTAGTGCCTGGAAAAGGCTATCATGATTGTTAAAGTAGAGGGCCATTAAGAAAGGACCAATTGTGAGGACCAGGCAGGACTGGGCCCAGGTTCATTTGCTCATTCTGAGCAGGGTCCCTATGGGTCTGAACTGACTCCATGACACCTCATAACAGCAGCACTTCCAGGCCATGGTTCTCATCTGAAATCAGTTGCCCTAGAGCTATTTCTATTTGTAATACTGAAAAACGTCTAATACATCATGTTATGTTGATTTCCCCCTTAGTTCTCAACCATCTTAATGTTGCGAAACTTTAATATAGTTCTTCATGTTGTGGTGACCCCACACTCCACAACCACAAAATTATTTTTGTTGCAACTTCATAACTGTAATTTTCCATGAATCGGGCGAACCCTGTGAAAGGATCATTTGACCCCCCAAAGGGGTTATGACCCACACATTGAGAACAGGTGATATAAACAATGCTTTTTGTCAAATGTTCTGGGCTTGGAATAATGCCTATTCTGAGCATGAATTCAATGATGGGATTATTTTATTTGGGGCTTGATGAGAGGGATTTTTGAAGACACAGAAATACAATTCCATCCCAGCTTCACTAGTCTGAGAGCACTGAAATGTTGATCGACCACATTCAAGGTCAAAGAGTGTCATTTGTATTCATAGCTCCCTCTGTGTGCATGATGAACTTGAAAGTCAGGACACACACACATTTTAAAGGGATTTGTTGTTTGATGCAAAGTTCTTTTTTTTTTCTCACATCACTGCCCTGGTGGGAGTAGGAAGTCCAGCTTTGCTCCTGGAGAACTGCTGATGGATTTGAACCTCCAAACCTGTGGGCCGCAGTCCCACACACAACCACTGCACCACCAGGGCTCAGCTAATGCAAAGTTCTTTTGAGTGGGAACTCTCCCTTCTTTTATTAACATCTGCTATATTTGAGTCCTCCATTTCCTTACATGCATATCATGTATTTCACATTAAGGAGTTACCTACCATATGTTAATCTACAATAGCCTTCCACAATGTGAACTAAGCCAGCAGACATGTGTGCACTTTGCAGTGGTAATGCTTTACTTATGTATTTATGTATTTATTCTTATTGTTTGTGTCACGTGGTTACGAATGTTGTATATGATTTATAAGGTGGCCATTTATGTAACAGGCTTGGGGTAGGAGGAGTAGCAATTTGTTCGAAAACCATGTTGCTTTAAAGAGGGTTGTTAACCAGGATGTAACCCATTTGTCTTCACAGTGAGCAGTGCAATCCTTCCTCTGGCATATCTTTTCAGTCAGTGGGATTCCTGATTGATTCCCAACTGGCAGCAAAACATAGCTGAGGAGCTCTTTAGGCCCAGATGTGAGAGATGGGTTTGTTTCCTATAAGCTTTTCTTTTGTTTCCTTTTTTATCAGTATTATCATCATGACTCCCCCAACTCAATTACAGAGGGAACAAGCTCGTGGTTCTTGCAACTCAACAATAGAAAAGACAGCAGGCTAGAGAAGTGATTCATACACAAGCTTAAGCTGTCATGAAGTCCCTTCATCCCAACTATTAACAAATGAAAAAGAAAAACAAACAAGCATCTCAATAAAAAAAGATCTGAAGGAATAAATATGATACTCCCACTGTGTTCTACTTTCTTATAACTCAGTAAGTGGAAACAAAGTCAATAAATACAAAGCAAGAATTGCTGCCTTGAGGTTACTTTAAATGCACAACTTACCCGAAGACAGAAAATGATCCTCCTTATATACCTTTTTTAAAGTCATAATGTATTGTGAAGTATGTCTTTTGAAACACACGCAGCATAGCTTAATATGCAATGTCTTTGACCGTCTTATCTTGTCTATCCATTTTGATGGATCCTTTGGTTCTATTTCTCAAGGCATCACTACTCATCAAAGAGTGATTTCTTTCTTATTATGATTTTACAATATTTCAGACCCTCCACTTTGGACACAGAGGCTTCATTCTTAAGAAAAGGCATCCTTAGTGCTTTGGTTCATTGTTGCTGCATTCTTCTAGGGCTACTCCATGCAGTGTGTGGTCAATTGCCTGGGCACATGATGCTGATGATCTGATTTCAATCCCCTTCCCAAAATAAATGTAGACATTCAAAACAAAACAACAACAACAATAAAAAAACCACCACAAGCTGAGATTAACAGTTGGAGCTACCTTTGTCCAGTCCAACTGGGAGGGATGAAAGAACTCTTGGTTGTGAACTCTTCATTTTTAGCCTCCTGTGCTGGAAGAAGAGATCCTCCAGTCACACTTACGTTGGCGCTGGCACCAACTTTCTTCTCTTTACTCCACAGAGTGAAATGATCACATTTACTTCCTTTTGAAAAGTTTCCTTCTTAAGGTCCCTGGTTTAATGTCACAAAATATGCCCCTGGAATTCCACTCTGTTATAGGCTAAATCATATGGAAAAGGAGACTAGAAGTCAAGATTCCCAAGACTCTGTCTCTTGGAAATCTTCCTTTTGTTAAGCCTCTCTAGCAAAGAAAAGAAGAAATGCCATCATATTGAAAATGTACATTGATTAAAAGTATTTTCTGGCTTTAGGGAAAAATTTAAAAATGTGTTTTTTGTAAAGAAGGGCATATGCCATTTATTGGTAAAAACCCTTCATTATGCAGGTACATTTACAAAAGTTGATGGGACTTGAAGTCCCCCCACCCTTCCCGCTTTCTTCTTCCTTTAACTCTTCCCTGATGAATCAGCCCTTCCTTCTAATTGAGGTCCAGCTTTCTTTGGCAGCTAAATGCATTTAGAAAGCAAAACTTAATTAGAACTCTTTCCCCAATGCTCATATAGTGCAGAAAAATGTGCAGGATTTGTTTTTTGCCCCTCAAATACCATTCTCAGGTGCTAAGACACCAGTTATGATGAAGAATAAAAAGAAGTCAGATAAAATGAACCTTTAGAATTTGAGGCAAGGGCCATCCTCTATGGAATTTATGGACTGGAGCATGCCTTGGGAAGAAACATTTTTATGGCCTTTGAGATTTATGGTCTACTGGTACATTGAAAATAATTGGTCGTGAGAATTCACAGGAAACTACTTGTATGGCACCCAGTGGGTGAGCTCCTTTTATTCAGGCCATAAATTTTGTGAGAAATTTACTGAAAGTTGATGAAAAGGCTCACATTCTAAAACAACAGAAAAACCAAATAAAACACAATTCTTCTAGAAAATTTGATGATACCAGAGAAAGGCAATATACTTCATCAGAAGCACGTAAACAAATATCTCCAAACGAGTGTCCAGAAATGGGAATGAAAGATATTATTCATTCAGATTCAAATGTTTAAGTTCAGGAAATGAAAACAGAAACATACAAAGGAATCCCCCAGGAGACGGAGGTTAAAACACAGTTCCTTAAAGTGAATTTGGAGCTTCTTTGAAATTAATGGCATAACAGACAGGGAGCCATGAATGAACCAGTGTAGTTCATAGTTCATCGGTCTCACTATCACATCCATTATATAGGCTATTACCATATGACTCATCTGTTCATTAATTGATTTTATGTCATGATAGATAAAGGTAAAGACATAGATATAGGGGTAAAATTATTGATCTTGTTGGGTGTCCTTGAATCTCTTCTACCTCATGCAAACCTTCTGCCCAACACAACAAAATAGTGCCATGTCCTCCTGTCATGGCTATGTCTGAGCCAATTGTTGCAGCCACTGTGTAAGCCATCCCCTTGTTAGTTTTCCTCATTTTCACTGACTTCTACTGTACTAAGGAGACCCTTCTCCAAGGGCTAGTCCCTCCAAGTGACATGAAGTGAAGTCTCACAATTTTTTTTTATCCTTCTCACATGCTGTGATGTATTTAATACTCTTTGCCAAAGCAAAATTCCAGTGCAGCAATTTTCCTTTGGTCTTCCTTAGTCACCGGCCAAACTCACATGTGAAGTTGTTGAAATTATTTTGACTTGCATCAAGTTCACCTTGGTCTTCAAAGTGTATTTTTTGTTTTTTTAACACCTGAAAATGTAGTAGAGATTAAATTGTGAGCTCTAGATGTTTGAAGGCTACAATTTGCAGTGGGAATCCCACTATTGTGTCCAGTCAAAATGGAAATTCAGCCTCCATTGAGTTTTCTGAAAATTGACTGCCCATGTAAAAAGCTTCTCCTTTAAGCAGATTGTGTTTAAAAGATTGTGTTCATTCCCATGACCAGCCCAAGCAGTGGGAACTTTCATTGGGGCTTGCCTGGGCATGACATTCTTGAAGCCTGGAGTACCAGTAAACTCCACGGATTAGTATGCTTTCTCCTTGGACCCGTTGTTTGATTTGCAGGAACCCTGTTGGCTAAGTGTTTATGAGTTGGTCTGCTGTCCAAAAGGTTTCAGCCAAAAACACCACCCAGCTCCTTGGCAGAAAGAAGAGGCTTTCCACTATCCTATAGTTCAAGTCTGGGAAACTCCCCAGGGCGGTTCGACCTTGTCCTAGAGGGTTCCTATGTGTCAGAATTGACTCAATGGCCGTGCATTTGCTTCGCATGCTATGATAATTTTTTTCTCTGATGTTCTGATGGTTACCCTATGATTCACATCCATCTGATGTATTCTGGGAGAAAGATAGGCTTTTCTATTTCTGGCAAGAATTGCAGTCTCAGAACCCCTCAGGGACAGGTACATCCTGCCATGTAGGGTGGCCACAAGTCTGTAAGTTTGGTTTTAGTTGATGCGTCCTGATTTCACCATTCCACCCCAATATCCTTCTGCAAAGAATGGCCCTAGACTCTTTCTGGCCTGTCCCGAGCTTGGAAACACACAAAGTTTACACATCAGGGTCCTCTAACTAATGGTGGATCCAAGAAACATTCAAAGGGAACATAAGACCTGACCCACCATTCTCTCTCAGCCATTTTTTTAATTAGATACTCTTATTGGGGACTTTTTCATCTCTTTCACAATCCCTACATTCTTGCATTGTGTCAAGCACATTTGCACTTATCCTGCCATCATTATTTTCAAAGCATTTTATTTCTACTTGAGCCTGATATCAGCTCTTTATTTAACCCCTTCTTCCCCCACATCCTCTCCCTCATGAACCTTTGATAATTAATAGATTATTATTTTCAGATCTTAAATTGTCCTCTGTCACCCACAATCCACTTTTTTGTTATTTCTTCCCCTGGGAGGGGATTACTCAGCCTATTTTTTAAAGCAGAAATTCATCTAGAGAAAATCCAGTAGAACATGACTCATCAGCTTGGTCCCCAATGGTGGAGAGAAGTGGGTTAGAGAGGGAGTATGTGCTGGAATAAGTAAGAATCCTGGTAGTTTAAGGAGAAAAAAGGCCCTGCTTCCCCTAATTCAGGAACCAGCTTTTGGGTATTTTGGTTATGAGACTCCACACTGCTCCTTACCTGCACAGAAAATAATATCTCTCTCCTTTTCTCTTTCATGCAGTGTCTCCTTTATCCCAATTTACTAATGAAATAGGACAAGGACCCTCAGGTTTGTCATTTCACTAGGGTTGTATGGTTATGAGTCACATCCTTCCAAAGTGATTGGAGGGTTCAGTTGGTCCTTTGAACCTTTCTGTTTTAGGGCACAAATGAAACTTCAATCTTAAATATAATGTAAGAAGAACATTCATTAGGTCTTCAATGGGATGAAGGCAACACAAAGGTACAAACACATTTGGATGAGGGAAGTCATTAGCAGGAGGTCAAAATGGTGTCAGAGTATTCAGAATCAGGAAGCTAGATAAATAGGACATGGACTAAAGGTAAATTAATGATTGGTGGCACATCAATATATCAGGATACCAAAGCATCAATATAGCAAAGCAGGAGCTAGAACAGGATAGGGACACATACCTTGTTAAATAGAAGTGCTCACAGATTGGCCACGGGCCTTCCAACTAAGACAGTCCAGGCATAGCTTACAGGACAGAACTGGTCCTGTGATATTCTGAGACCAAAACTCTTTATGGAAGTGGAAAGCCCTGTCTTCCTCCTGAGGCATGGCTGGTGGTTTTGAACAACTAATCTTGCAGTTAGCAACCCAAAGTGCAACACCACTAGGGCTCTATGGTTAATGATCAAAGAACTTCAAAAGAGGGCTAACTTGGTTGGGTGGGGTTTCACAAATTTTGGTTTGTCACTGCATTCTATAGACTATTCCAGGGTGATCAGAATTGAAGTTGTAACGCACTAGTCTTTAATATGTGTGTGTGTATATATAAGTGTGTGTGTGTATATGTGTATGTATGTATGTATATATATATATATATATATATATATATATACCAATCATGGTTCCTTTTCCTCACTTCCATAGTCCTATCTGTAACAGTGATGAATGGATTTGCCACCAGTCATGATTTTGATAAACTCCTTTGTTTCCCATGCTTTATAATTCAGCTATGTGGCCATAAAAAGTGTTGACATTGTACACAGATTCCTCCTGATGGTCTTCACATAGCCTAGCCTCTTGGATTATTTACTCCATATACAGATTAAATGAATATGGTGAAAAGATACACCCTTGATGACCAACTTACTTTATTTTAAACCTCTCATTCAAAACCTCTCATTCTTCTCAAAAGATTACTTTTTCCTCTATGCCAGTGGTTCTCAACCTTCCTAATGCTGTGATTCTTCAATACAGTTCTTCATGTTGAGGTGATACCCAACCATCAAATTATTTTTATTGTTATTTCATCACTGTAATTTTGCAACTGTTATGAATTGGTTGACACCTGTGAAAGGGCCATCCAACCCCCAACGGGGTCTTGATCATGGATTGAAAACTCCTGCTTTATGCACAAGTTCCATGTGAGCACAATTTTCTATTTTGATATGATATTTAAGTTCTTTGCAATATTATCCAAATTTTTGTGATTTACATAGCTGCATTCTTTGGGGTATGCAATAAAGCACAGGTATCATCATTTTGATATTCTATGCTTTCAGCCAACATCGATGTAAAGTCAGCAGGTCCTTTTGTGAATCCAGCTAGAATTTCTGGCATTACCCTGTCCAAGTAAAACAGTTTTAAAAATTTATCTTCAACAAAAATTTACCAGCATGATATTGTTTCTATATCCCATTGGATAACCCCTCTTTGAAAAAGGCACAGATAGGTTTTTGGAGTCATTTGTCCAAAGAGATTTTTGTAACAAATTTACTGGCATAGATGAGTTAACAGTACTAGTATTACATCTCCATCTTGGTATAGGTATTCAATTTTTGGACTCCTTTCTCCTTTTTCTTCAACAAATGTTAGATTTATTCCTTTAAATTCTGTGAGTGCTTCAGCATATATAACTTCCTGAAATGATTACACATAAACCAATTAGCTATTTCTTTTTCTTAGAGTGATGAATCTCTCTATTCCTTTCATCATTTTTGGATGCTCCTTGCATCATTTGATGGTTTGGCCAAAGAATTCTTCAATATTTCAACTTAAGGCTTGAATTTTTCTTATGTTCTTTCAGCTTGAGAGATGTCATATGTGTTCCTCATTTTTTACTTTCTAACTCCAAGTATTTGCATTTTGCATAATAAAACGTTCTTTATTTCTTTTGTCATGCACGAAATTAACTTGCATGTCACTATAGATTCTAATTCAACTTCGGTTTTACTTTCCCTCTTATTTTTATTGAGTCAGGTTTGAAGGAGTAAGGCATCTGGAGGTGTTTTTTAGTTAGTTTAATTTTTAACCTCTGTGTGGCTTTACTCTCATTTTTGTTCAAGAATATTCTATGTTGTTACACACCTCATCTTAACAAATAAAATCAGTAATATCACATAACCCCTTCCCACCCCTGTATATGCAGTTCTTTCTTTTTTTAAAAATTTTTATCACATTCCATGCTTCCTTCCACTGTATTTAACTTCCTGTTCCTTCCCTCTGCCAGTTCCTAACCATGCTCTTGGCCTTCTCAAAATCTGTAAGTTCTTATCTTTTGGTGTAAAAACCATGTTTCTTCTTCTCTGCTTTTTCTTTTAATAGTGATATCATTAACCATTGATCTTTACCAGATTGCCTATGTTTGCTTAGCATAAGGTTCTCTAGTTTTGTCCATGCTGTGTATTCGGAGTGTTTCATTGTTTTACTTTTTTATCCTTAATATGCCATTGTAGAAACTTACTGGAGAGTTGATCCCTTCTTCTATAAGCAGATTAAAACTTTGTCACTCCAAACTACCTTCTAAAATATTCTGATAAGTTTTGTTTATCTTTTTCATCTTTCCTGTGTTTAGCTACTGTGTGTTCAAGTTTCAAAGTCTTTTCTGACTTCCAGGTTGACCTCTTTTTGTTTTCCAAATGGATGGTGCATTTAGGACTATACTATAAATCATCTTGTTTTTGATCATTCAGCGCATCAAATCTATTTTTCAGAGGGGTGGGATAAGGCCATATTTTGTCTCTAATGTCCTATTTTTACTTTGCTTCAGTGTTAAATTTGCATGTAAAAATCTGATTGTCTATTCTGTAATTGGCCATAATCTTTTTCTGAATGATAGTGATCTTCTCCATATTTTTCATAGATGTAGTTGTCTTGGTTCCTGTGCCCTCTATCTTGTGAGGCTCACATATTTCATAAGCATTTGTTTTGATGAAAATGGCATTTGCACGGATATACTATTTGTCTTGAGTATTTCTAGCAACAATTTCTAGTGTTTTTTTTTATCCCCAAGGACATTTTTTCCAGCTACAAATCATTCACCGTGTTGTTTCTTTATAACAATCATATTCTCATCACTATGTTTAACAATAGAGAACAATCTTAGGAAGATCAGCAGAACATTGTTGAATACACATCTGGAAGTTCAGCCCTCCATCTGGAAGGCACTGAAAATGATGTAGCAATTATGCATTGAGCTCTGACCCTCCTGGTCTGCAGCTTTAAAGCATCAGCCTCTCCTGGATCTCTATTCCTGTGAGTAATCACTGTCTCAAAAACCCACCGGGGTTGCTAGGGTTCAGCATTGAACTGATAGCAGCCAGTTTGGCTTGGGTTTGGAAAAATGGACTGGGGAAGCGTTTTCTCTGCAGAGCTCCAACGCTAATGTTATGGCTGCAGCAAACATTTCAGAACCCTCATTTGCTGATATGGCATGGCTTGCCTCAGCATGAGAAGAAATAGCTATACATAGCCATTAAAGTGAAACATAGGATGTATATTATTAATCTCTTATAATTAGAGGCTTTCTGAAAAGAAACACACAATGATTGGTAGTGAGGCATTAATAAGCAAACACATGTTGATATTAACATAATGAATTGGACAGTCATGATCTACTATGCTAGGAATAACAAGGTGATGAGTGATGGCAGCAAATTCATTTCAATATCATTCTTGAAGTTCAACCCTCCATCTGTATGTCTAGAATAAAAACCAGATAACACATCTTTTATTGAAATTTATGCTCCACCCACTGATTCTAAAGATAGGGAAAATGAAGAATTTATGAACTTTTGCAATCTGAAATTGATCAAAAACACAAAGATGCATGGAAAATCACTCTCAAATGGTTCAGTATTAAAGCATATTCAATTTCTCATATTTTAGGGGTGAATTATTCTATACGGGTATTTTAACTATCATTTAAATATCAATCATTTTTACCTTGGTGATGAATACACAATGTACTATATACTGCACAGCAATTTGTTTTAACTAGAGCTCAAAATTGGATTTGTTCATCCTTGCAGGAGAGAATAAGAAGGCTGTGGGTGGGGAATCGGGTGGGGAGGAGCTCTATTTCGCTGTTGGTCTTAGGCTCTGTCAAGTAGAATTTGACTCATGGTATCCCGATGTGACAGACTAGAAAGGTTCTATTAGTTTTTCTGGATTGTAATCTTTGTACCTGAAGACCTGCAATGAGATGGGTGGACAAAGGTGCCACAACAATGCAGTTAAACTTATCAGCCATGGTGGGGCTGACTTCGTTTGATTGCACATAGTGCTTCTGAATTGGAGACAAGTTTAAGGCCCCTATCCAAGAGAATAAACTTTGTCGAAGATGTCTTGGGTGTGCACTGGGAAAAGTTCTTGGCTACTGATCCAAAGGTATGTTGGACAGGTTATCAGGAGAAATCAGCCCCTGGAGAAAGACATCATACTTGGGAAAGCAGTGGGGCAGTGAAAAATATAGATCTTCTACAAGATGGATTGACAGTATTGATGGGTGCAAACAAAATAACATGGTGTGGCTAGCACAGAACAGGGCAGTATTTTGTTCTGATGTACAGCATGTTCAGCTCCATGATATTTACCCACCAGGTGCTCTGTTGGAGAAAAGATCCAGCACTCACATCCAGGAGCGATGGCTGCTTAGGAAACCCCATGGAGAGGATCTACTCTGTCTCAGGGCATTGCTACAACATACAGACACTCATGAACTATGGCTTTGACAAAATCGGATCACCTGCTCCTTCTCATGTGGAGCCCCTGAAATTCACATCAAACACTGCACTGTTCACCACTTGTCCTCAGCTCCACGTTAACCTGGCTAAACCTAAACTCAAATTCTGTAAAGATCCACTTAAGAGTCTATGAATCTTGCTGGCAACCAGGCATGAGTTCTGTCTTTGAACCAAGTCTACTGTTTTCAGGTTGGTCAGGCTTTAGCATGGGAAATTCCAAGATCACACTTATTTCTCAGTTTCCTCTTCCCTCCAGGAAACGCATCATCTGGGCTATCTTGGAAAGCCTGGGGTGAAGCAGACTGACTAGCTAATTCACCTCATCCTGTTGAGGTGACTTGTGCTCATTGACGCAGTGAATACGCTAGATTCATTGCATTGTGCCTCACATATGGTTACTGATACGATGCAAAAAGTTAAATAGAATAGTAAAATGAAAACAAAATGGCGTTATCTTTTCATTTTGCTTTTGATCAAAGATTAAGTATGTTTAATATCATTCTCCCATTCACTGCCATCAAGTTGATTCTAATTAATCTTCAGCATAAGAACCTATCATCTTTAAGGGGAAGTTTTAGAAATAGTGCTTAAGGAGAATAATAATAAAGATGGTTGTGTCTTTGAAATACTTCCACTGCAAAGCCTTCTGCATGTCTACCAAGTGGCACATCTTCACGAGAGGGAGAGCAAGCAATAGAAGATAGTGTCACTTCAGAAGAAAATGTTAGGTTGGTAAAAACTTCCTGTAGGAACATAAAGTGAGAATGTGAATGGCTTACATGATGTGATTCGCTTGGTAGAGTTTTGTGTGCTCTTGGTGTGACTCTTCTTCCTTAGAAACAGGCTGTGGAAGATCAAGGACCATTAAAACAAACAACATATTGCTGTGGAGCTGGTGTGGATGCATGGAGATCCCACATATTATAGACTAGAAGTGTCCCATTGGGTTCTTGCAACTGTTACCCTATGGTTCCTGGTGGTTAAATTATTTGTGATTTGTTACTACCCCATAGACAAGTGGTTAGGACCCAGTCTGTGGCTCTGCAAATGCAACCCCTGACAAACTTCTCCCACAAAGGTGGCAATGCAGAAAACCCTTGGAGTAGTGCTACTCTGAAGCACGGGGGCTAATCTAAAAATAAATAGTAACATCATAGCAGCAGATTATCAGGATCTTCTTATGCAGTGTTGTGAATTGAACTGTCATCATTTTCATGAACAGTTTATTATAAAGTGCTTAAAGTCACCTAGTCGCCTTCAAAAGCCAATGTTGTTACTTGCTTGTGTCATCAAGTCAATTCTGATTCACGGCAACTTCATGTGTCACAGCGGTCTCTGGGATGGCTCAGAACAATGGTCAAGTGCTCCGGTGCTGAGCAAAAGGTGGGTGTTCTAACCCACCAGCTACTCTGTGGGAGGGAAAAGAAACAGCAGTCTGCTCCCGTGAAGACTATCTAACTGTCCTCAGGTTAGATAATTTTGACTCACAGTGACCCTATAAGATGGGGTAGAACTGCTGTTGCATATTTCTGAGACACAGAATTTACAGAATTTTAAATGTCTCACATTGCTTGTTTAGAACAGCAGGTGGTTTTGAACTCCTGACAGTGTGGTTGGCAACCCAACAGAGGATCTTACGCTATCAGGGCTCCTTGTAAAGATGGTAGCCTGAGAAGCTCATGGGATAGCTCAAGACTGCCCTACAAGCTTCGGCTGAGTTGGAAACAGCTCAAGAGCACACAACAAAACAAGCTCCGATTTTGCTTTCTGATCATCACAGTGGGCTTACCTGTGCTTTTCTGAATAGAAAAGCTGTCAGATGATAATTCTACTGATGAAACATAAAAAAAAATCATCTGTGTGAGGGGTCATGATATAGCAAGAAAATCTATTTTTAGACAAAATAATCAGAACACATATGTACAAATGAGAACTTTGTGTGGAATTGACTAGCTGTGAAGTTCTGTACTGTGTTGACTCACTTATCCTGGCAACTTCTTCTCATATGGTTTATGAACCTTTCACTGAGCCCTGTCTTTAACGAATGCTAGATACTGACATAAAGCTAAACTTAAAAAGAATATTCCTTGTAATTTGTTGACACATAATATAGATATGTAGACAATCATATTGAGTAGTCCTTGGATTTTTACTGCACATACATTAGGGAATAGAATTAAAAAGCATGAGGGGAAAGGTTCTAAGATGAGTGCGACCAAAGGGAGAAAGATAATACCCATGCATCGTCTTCACTATTATTGATGCTGTTGATATTTAGGCCATTAAGCTGGAGATGCATATTGCCATTATATTTTGGGGAAGACTTTTATTTTTTTATTTTTGTTTCCAGTAATTCATTGTTTTAAGAAATTTACAAATATTTAGGCGCCTGATATGTGATTGGAATCCTCAACTAAGTTTAACTCACCTCGAAATGTTTCCTTTCATTTTAAAATAGTATGCTGTAAATAGATTTTATCCACTTTTAATGTTTTTTTTGTTTACAATACTTCTAAAGTTCTCTTATTCAACACCAGAGAATTTATTGGAAATAGAGACAAAAAATTAGTACATGCAGAATCATTTCATTCATCTAACTTCTAGATAAGACAAATGAGATTACAGCAAAGAGAGATTTACCCTAGGTTGCCCCCAGAGTGCTGGTGAGCAGGATGTTTGGAGATACAGACTGCAAAGCCATGGGACTCAGATGGAAAAGGCTTTTAAAGTATCATTCTTCATCTAAAAAATGAAAATGTGACTTCACTGGAATATGCTGAGCACCTAAATATGGAAACATGTGAATACGTGCTTTAGAAAATGAGTGTTACAGAGATGTTAGCTATAAGAGTATTGTCCAGTGTTTGGCTCCCAGGTCTGGGGCGTTCACGGGGATGCTCAGGCCAGGTAAAGTGTAGGTGGATTAAAAAAGAGGAAGGCTACTGAGGAAATGGACTGATCCCACGGCATCAACAATGGCGCAGGCATTGAGTCAATTGCAATGATGACACAGGGCCCAGAAGTATACGGTTCTGTTATGCACAGAGTCGGTATGGGTCTGAACTGCCTCGAGGGAACAAACCAACCACCACAACAAGCCCGGCCCCTCTCTTCTATCTGATGTCAGAACTTCTGGGGCCAGAGACACTTCTGGGCTGGAGCGGGGGAGGCTCACAGCACTGCTTGAGCCAAAGGTCCAGGTTGGGAGATATTAGCCCATGTTCCTAGCATTCAACCCCGCAGATGAGAAGCTGAGGTGGGAGAGAGACCCATGCCACACATCCATCCCTGGATCCAGCCAGTGGGCGGAGCTGTGTCAGCTGCAGCTTGATTTGTTCATCAGGGAAGCTTTCTGAGTGGTGAGGTAAGACACCAGCCTTACACTTTCCCGAAGGTCACACTGTCTTTGGCCTCCTGATCTGTTTTCCTTTCATCAACTGTTCATTCACTGTGACTTCCATAGACGCAGAGTCAGGAGCCCGATGGGGTGGGTGTGTCAGAGGGATCAGGACCAAGGTTTCATGACTTGGGGTGATGGCATACTTGCAGCTGAGGAGTGGGCATGCTGGGGGTTTTTCACGAATAGTACTGTCCATGGTCTGAGCTGAAGGGACTTGCAGAAAGTGAGGGAAGACAGAAGAGGTAGCGATGGCGGAGGGTGGCAAGAAGGCCTTCCTCACTTGAGTGATTTCCTTCCCCACCTGTGTGCTGTGGTGTCAGTCTTACACATCTCATCCCTAAGAGGACAGATTGTCCTGCTTTATTTTTCAAGAAGTTATTATCCATACCTCTTTGTAACTGCGAGGGAACATTGTGTATCTTTTTTTTATTAAACAATGGAACATTTTTATCTGTGCTTTTGGATCATGTTACAGACCCTGGACAAATTGTTTACTAAATGAAGTATTGTTTTTGTTTTAAAAATGTGAAAGAGTGCATTGTAGATTGTGGGAAGTGGTCTACATGACTTCAGCTTAGTTCATATTAAAGGCTTTAGGACTGAGGGGAAGATGGGATTGGAAGTTAAAAGAAAGTGCTGGGAGGGGACCAGAGAGGATGGTGAGGCTGAGAGGGTGCATGTGAGTAGCCTCCAAGGACCACTGGGCTTGTTTATATCATTGGTTGTCAATCAGCACCCGAAGCACTGTGCAGATCTCTTTAAGTCACTTCCCTCTGGGGCACACATATGCTTTGAAATGCTAATTTCTTTCCTAGCTTCTAGTGGAGAATGTAATTTCCTGTAACCTTCTAACCATTTGCTTCTCAGTAAGCAGTGTGAACCCCATGTACTCGCTAATAGGTCAGCTTTGTTCATAAAAGTCCACAGAAAGATGGTTTTGTCTTTATCACAGGCCTATTTTGTTTGTTATCTATTTATCTACTCAACTTGTCATATTATATCTGGAGAGAGAGAAAGAGAGAGAGAGAGAGAGAGAGAGAGAGAGAGAGAGAGAGACAGAGCATTGTGAGCATCCCGATGGTCACGAGGAGGATCTAGGTTTAGGGAGCCTTCTGTTCTGTTGTGCCTTCAGTCACCATGAGTCTGCGCAAACTTGACAGAAACTGACCATACAGAGAGGTAGGTAAAAAGGAGCTCTACTGACATAGTGGTTATATATTGGAGTAACCGCAAGGTCAGCAGTTCCAAACCACCAGCCACTTGCCAGAAAAATGAGGAGACTTTCTACTTTCTTAAGTTGTTGAGTGCGGGACTCCACAGGCTTGGTGGTTCAAATTCAGCTACAGCTCTCTAGGAGCAAGACTGGGCCTCCTACTTCCACCAGAGGGCAGTGATACCCCCGCCCCCCAAAAAAATGAATAAAAAGAGTTACAGTCTTGGAAACCCATAAGATCAGTTCTACTGTGACCTTCAGGGTAGCTGTGACGCTGAATTGACTAGATGACTGTGAGTGTTTGCTGATTCATCTTGGTAAGTAAGAATATAGATGAGAGATAGATGGATAGAGTAGATAGTTAGATAGACAGACAGACAGATGCACTGAGGTTCTATAGACGCTACAAGTACAAAATACTCTCAGTTGCTAACAAAACAATGTGAAATCATTCCTTGTCTTCTCAGAGGAAAGATCTGATGATCTATTTCAGAAAAGGAAGTCAGTGGTAACCTTCTGGAAAGAACTTGTACTGTGCACAGAAGGGCTATAATATGAGTTGGCATTGAATGGGAATTAATAAATAATAACTCAATGTACATAAACCCATAATCTAAAATTTATATAACTTGCTCTACTGGAATATTTTATTCCAATCCTTTTACTTTCTATTAAATGGTGTATAAGTTGCACTCTCTTTTTCTTCATTTTATTTCTGGAAAATATAAATAGTGATCATTGCTCAATTATCATAATTGATAAATGATAATTCTCCATAGGTGGTCCTAAGGGATAAAACTGGTAAGGTTTTTACTTCTGGAAGAATGTCCAGTGACTCCATGAGAAAAAGTTGACATTCCATATACCATAAACTTTTAGAGCTTTAGAAGGAATTTTAGGCATCACTTTGAATCAGAATCAACTTGAGAGTGGAGTCTTTCAGATATTGATCTAGAGTAGAAATTGCTTCTTATTTTTCATGGGTTGATTCTAATAAAACCAGTTATAGATCTTCCATGAATTTTTTTTTTTTGGTGCTGGTGTGTCAGTTCTGATTGAAGTGACCCTAGGTATAGTGAAACCAAACTGTCTGGTCCTGTACTTGGCTTCCAAGTGTTCTTATATTTGAGGCAATTGGTGCAGCCATGTGCCAGTCCATCTACTTGTAGGTCTTCTTATGTGTCACTAAGCCCTGACTTAAACTCTCCTAGGAATTGATTCCTCCTGAGAGCACATCTAAAGTAATTGATTCATTATTCCATCGTATATTCTAAAGAGCCATTCTGGTTATACTTTTCCCAAAATAATTTTGTTTGTACTTTTGGCCATCCGTAGTACTTTCAATAGTCTCCATGACTCCATCATTCAAAGTAATTGACTTCTCTGATCTTCTTTCCTTGTGGCTCATTGTTGACATAGCTCTGAAGTGACTGGAGGGAACAAGGCTTGAGTCAGCTGTCCCTTTATTGTGAAAGTGACATCTTTGCATGGACACTTTAAAGAGGTCTTATGTAGCACATTTGTACAATGCTATATATCATTCGATTTATTGACTGCTCTTTCCATGAGCACTGAGTGTGCATCCAAGTAAAATTAAATTGTTGGCTTCTCCAGTATGATTTTGAGAGCCTTTCCACCCGAGGCAGCTCATCTTCCAGCACTATTCCAAGGGACCTCCAGTGAGTGCCTCAGAAATAGACTTCTTCCCCTTTTCCTGAAAGTTCCATGGACAACTGTTGAGTAACTTTGTGGGAGTTTGAAATATTGTTGATATCACTTCCAGCATCATCACCACATTAGTCACAATGGAGTGATGAGATGACAGACTGCTGATGGTTAAATCTTTTAGGGGGACAATATTTTACACAGATTCTTAAATATAAACTCCTTCAGGTGGATGCATACAGTAAGATATTTATAATCTACCCACTGAAAATGATTTAACAAATTTTATCTCAATATTCCACCATATTGAAGGTGAGAATAGAGGGAAAAAGGCTTGAGTCAGCTGTCCCTCAGGTGAATGCTGGCCAGAATGCAGTAGTTGTGAAAGTAGCAAAATATGGACTATAATTTCACCGGTTTATGCATGGGATCCTTACCATTGAGAAATGTCTAGACATTTGAGAAGTGCCTTTGACTCTCAACTGGTCACCATCCACTCGTCTCTTATGATGAGCATGAAGTGATAGACTCTGAACACTCAAGAAAAAGAAGAAGAAGACGCAGTGGAGCTGAATATCTCTGCCAGGTGATCATAACTTTCTTACCACGCTTCTCAAATAATTCTAGTTAAGTTCACAAGCTATATAAGAAAATAATATAGAAGTGCTATACATATAATACAAATACAATATTTGTATTATACATGTATACAATATACATATAATACAAATAAAAATATTTGTATTCAGGGCAGGAAAAACAGAAATTTCATGGACACTGTTCTTGTCTTTTAAAGTGACGCGACTAAACTAATTTTGCCATATAATTCCAGGCTCTAGTTTCTTAGAAATAACCCTGGAGGAGCAATGGTTATGCTCTTAACTGCTCATCAAAAGGTGAGCAGTTTGTATCTATACAATGACTCCAAAGAGGAAAAAAATCTGGTAATTTTCCCTCTTAAAATCACATCCTAAGAAATGTTTAGGATCAGTTTTAAGTCTCCCTATGAATCACTATGCTGTGGTAGTAACAATATACAAAAAAGGATAATTGAAATTACCTTAGGGGCTACTTATCAGCTAGTATATCATGTTGCAGGTAAAGGGAAGAAATGTGGATCATGTTAGATCATTGGATTTTCGTTTCTGAGACTCTGTAAAAAACCAGTAATACAAGGCACCAGGGACTGATACACATTAATGACATCGATCCATAGAAATCTAATTCAAGGTGTACTATGACATATTTGGCCTCATTCTCATACTCTTCCTCAAATTCTATGAGGTTCTTCATCAAATCCTATGAGGTCCCTAGGTTCTGCAAATAAATAATCTATGTTGCTGAATTATGTTGAGTCTACCGTACCTGGATGAAGAAGTAGTTGCATGAAGAGAACCAGGAACTACTGCATAGTGCAAAATCAGCAAAGGTGTGCTTCAGGCTTGCATTCTCTCACTATGTGTTTTCCTAGTGTATGTTGAGTAACTCAATCATGAGAGAAGATGGACTATATGAGAAATGGGACATGGAGTTTGGAGAGCAGTCTGTGATATGCAGATGACACAGCCTTGTTTTAGGAAAGTGAGAACTTGAAACCCTTGTTAATGAAGATCAGAGATTACAGCCTTCACTATGGGCTACAACACACTATCAAGAAGCCCCAAATCCTAGTAGTAGATAACCAGCAGGTAATGTCATGATAATTAGAGAAAAGGTTGAAGTTATCAAATCAAGGCCTATGTCTTCCTTGAATGCACAGTCATGCTCACAGAAGCAGCAGAAAGAGATTAAACAAGGCACTGCATTGGGCAAATGTGCACAAAGACCTGTGAGAAGGACAGATTCTATGTTGAGGAATAAGGTGTGCCTGACTCAAGTCATGATATTTCCAGTAGTCTCACATGCCTGTGAAAGATAGACATTGAAGAAGGGTGGCTACAGAAGGGTCAATGTGTTTGGATTAACTTATTGGTGAGGAATACGGAAAGTACTACAGGATGCTTAAAGAACAAACAAATCTGGCTTAGAAGCTGTGTGATTCTTTGCTCCTGAGAGGTAAGGACATGGCGATTTCATCTAGTGTCCTGTGGATGTTTTGTCAGGTGAGATCAGTGTCTGGAGAAGGACAACATACTTGGCAAAGTAGAGGCGCAGTGGAAAAGAGAAAGCCCCTTGATGTTATGGATTGACACATACGCTGCAGCAATGGGCTCAAAGATAAGAACAGTTGCGAGGATGACACAGGCTTCTTTTGTACATAGGATTTCCATGAGTCAGAAGCCACTCCAAAGCACCGGACCACAACAGCGACTGAATAGGAACCATTCCATATCAAAGATCATCGACATTCAGAATTTATTTAATCCTGGAAAATGTAGATTAGTCAGGGACAGATAAATATGATCTTGACTTGCCTAGAGAGGGCAAATGTACTTTTCCTATTTCTGGCCTCCTACTTGGTTCAGGAGGCAAATCTGGGCAGATTCTCCTCATAGGAAAAACAAAACTTCAATAACAAATGAATAAATATGTTTCCTTGAGCTTAGATGGAGAGCTTCCAGCCAGGTTTTCTATATTCTATTGGTCAATGTTCCAAGGAAATTAGGAGGTAGGATAGTATCTCTCACTGAAATGTGAAGGCATTGCTAACAATGCCTATGGCAAAGGACACCGAGACAGGGAGGAAAGAAGGCCTGAAATCACAGCCACCATCCAAATGGTTAGTAATGCTACATGTGATTAAGAGAATTTCTATAGATGCTTTCAAGCTGCTTTCCATTTTAACTTGGGTCTCTCTCTGCCAGAAAACAGTTACATGCTCCACTATTCTCTGAAAGGATGGATCTTTTCACCTACTCATACTATCTAGCCTAAGACAGGTTTAACAATCTGTCTGCAGGTTTGCAAAATGTCACATCCTTGAAAACCCTATGGGACATTTCTTCTCAGTACACTTTGGGTTTCCATGAGTTAAAATAAATTCCACGACACTAATAACAGCAGCAAAACCAAAGCAAAACAAAATTGTGTATTCTAAAAGTATCTAGAAAATTCAAGAAAACTGTGACTTCTACAGAATGATGGTTAGGAGGAGTGCAAATTTTCCTTTTTCTTCACTGAAGTAAGTAGATGAATCTTACTGTGCTCCAAAATGTTTATTTTTTTATACAAGAAAAAGAAATTCTCTTCACAATTTAGCATTCCAAACATTTGGAATTGGTTTGGCTAAAAGGAAAAAGAAGAGTTTGAAAATTGTAGCTGGCAATGTTCAAACATATTACAAAACAAACAAAACCAAAGCGTTGACCACCCATGATGGGGGTTTCTGACTGGGCCATCTGCGATTAGTCAAAAGTCTGTTACAGGCATGCACTTAATTCTTTGGAAAGTCTGAGCACAGCACTGGAGAGAAAGGGGATGCTGATTTCTGAAGTTCAGCCACTATCTGAACAATCACTTCCTATATCTTTTTTTAATTAATCCTTGTATTGAAGAGCTCTTACAAATCTTATAGTGATCTTTCAATTGTATCAAGCACACTTGAATATATGTATGTATGTATGTGTGTATGTATGTATATATATATATATATATATATATATATATTTCCAACATTTCCAAAACATTTTCTTTCTACTTGGGCTCTTGTTATCATCTCCTCTCTTTTCCCATCCCTGCTTCCCTTTCGTTCCCCCACCTTGACACCCTCCTGCATCTTTGATAATTATCTATTATTTATGGTATTCTGTGTCTTAAATTGCACAATATCTCCCATCATCCATATTTATGTCATTCATTCCCCTGGGGGGTGGGTTAAATATCCACCCTTGTGATGGGTTTCCTCTTTGTCACCTCTCCCCACCACCTTAGCCACATTACATTAGCCACAGGATATCATTACTCCTCATACTCTTCCTGAGAGTTTTATCTGTCCTGAATTTCATGTGTTGAAAGCTCTTATCTGTACCAATCTGTGCATTCTGGTCTAGTCATATTTGTAAGGTGGAACTGGGTTTTGGTTGAGGGGAGATGGAAGGATTGAGCTACTAGAGGAATGGTCTGTGCTCATAAGTACTATCCCACACCCTGGCTGAGTTGTCCCTTCTTTGTAACCCTTCTGTTGGAGGATGTTCAGTTATCTATTGATGGACTTTGGTTGTCTGCTCTAACCCTCCTGGTTCACAGTGATATAATTGCTTGTTTTGCATCTTTTGATACCTGGTACCTGGTCTCATTGACACTATCTCATGATTACACAGACTGGTGTGCTTCTTCCATGAGGACTAATTTGCTTCCCTGCTACATGTCTACTTGTCTAACTTCAAGCCTTTAAGACCCCAGATGCTATATCTATTGAAAGCCAGTCACCATTCATTTTCTTCATATTTATTTTCAGTGAGCATAGAGAGAAGGTGAGTATCAAAGAGTGCCAGGTTATTAGATTGACGTATGCTTTTTCTTAGGGAGGCCTGAGTAGAAACCCAAAGTCCTACTGTTCCTGGGGGGACATGAGAGAGGAAGGGGTGGGGAGGTGGAGCAGGGAGTCAACACACTCAGGAATAAGGGGGCAAGAAATCTAAAATTATTGGTGAGGAGGGAATATAATATTTGGTTGGGTTTGATCAAATGCAATGTATCGAAGAGGAATTACTGGGAGCTGAATGGAGAGTGAGCATGATGGCAGCATAGGAGGAAGATAAAAATAGAGGAAAGGCGTAGGAGACAAAAGCTATTTATAGAGGTATAACTATAGGCATGTATATATGTAAATGTATTAATTTATAATGAAAGGGATAGGGGTTAATGTACTTCCTATAGCTTAAGAGATTTTAGTTAAAGGATTTTCTTGGGGGGGGTGGTGGTGTAGACAGTATCTTGTGGAATTGGAAAAGGCAACTTTATGCTTCATTATTTATGCTTGGATTTTCTTTCTTCTGACTCTTTAAAGAAGTCTATTAGAGTCTATTAGCTTCTGCTGACCATAATAAAGCTTTATTTATCACTCACATTTCATGTTTCTCCAGACAGAGTCAGATTTGGCTCTACTTTGTAGCTTTCTCATGTTAGGATTCAGGGGTGGGCAAACTGATGACCTTATGGCTGAGGAAATATGAACAATGGTGTATGCACATGACAACTTTTACAACTTGAACTTGGAAGTGACAAATATAATTTCTATTCTTGTTATATTGACAAAAACTAGTGATAGGGCTGATCTGACTGTTCATCACAAAATAAAAATTCTGAGATGGTCAAACTTGGTAAGGGAGAGATTTTTCTGATTTTATAAACATGCCACCTTCTTAGTGAGTTAGCCTGTTTTTAAGATTTCCAACACCTGCCCTTGAGGGGGAAACTTCATAAGAAATTGAGGTGGGAAATCTGTGTTGTTTTTTTTTTCCTATTGGTACTCTCAGACTACCATGGCTGTCTTTGGAACTCAATTGCTTCATGTAAAAAAGCAAATTGTTTTCTGCTCTTAATTTTAAATATTCTAATTGTAAATCAATATATATTTGAACATGTATAATTAATTTTCAAATATTCATTTAAAGATCAGCCTTAGGTTAAAGAATCATAATGACCTCCTACAGAATTGGTATGTGCACAAGGGCAAATGAAGAGTCACTATGTTTATTCCTTTATTGAATGGTAAGCTTG
Organism: Nesogale talazaci; assembly: GCA_004026705.1. Classification (NCBI taxonomy): domain Eukaryota; kingdom Metazoa; phylum Chordata; class Mammalia; order Afrosoricida; family Tenrecidae; genus Nesogale; species Nesogale talazaci. The sequence goes on from PVJH01000077.1 coordinate 340,078, forward strand.
TGCTGTATGTTATTTAAAGTTCTTATAATGGATCAAATAATAAAATGAAAGAATATCACTCCTATCCTCAGGGAGTGATAGAGACAGGAAATAAGTGACAATCAGTAAGTAAATAAAAGTATAAGAAAACAAAGTTTATAAGACTCTTAGAGCTGTAGAGAAATTAGCTAGAATGTGTCAAGGATAAAAGGAGTGTGAAAAGGAAATATCAAAGGGAAATGACAAGTTAAACAGAATAATTAGCTGGGAAAAGAATCATTAACAAAATCAGTATTCACCTAGTTAGTAATATTTCTTCACTCCATGAATAGGTAAAGTGAATTCCAGGTACCAAAACTAGTCAGAGAAAGGACTATTTCATTTGAAGATGAAAATAAGTATCAGGAAAAATATTATTAGATGAGGTCTAAGAGAGAAGGGTAAAAAGTAGCACAGACAATGGGTCCATAGGCCATTGAAAGACATTTAGTTTTTACATGTGAAAGAGTAAGCCTAAGGAGGAATTTGGGAAGAGGCTTTATAGGGATTTATATTTTAGAAGGTTATTTTGGATATTTTTAGGGATTAAAGGTAGATTTGGCAATACTAATTATGATGATATTGTTTGTTCTACACAATAGATACTTATGAGTTGGATTAGGATTTTAACTGTGAAGATGCTGAGAAATGGGAAGGATATGGACAAATTTTGATAACGGAGGGAATATGAGATGAAAAAACCTTGGGGAGGAATATGAGTAGTTAAACTTTTGTCATCACTTTTATTATTTATTGCACAATTATGTAGAACCAAAGAGTAGGAAGTTGGATTTCAGAGGAAAGTTCGACCCTAGAGATATCTGGAAGTCATTGAAACATAGCTTATGTTTCAAGTGATAAACAGATCAAGGGGCCTTTCAATTCTAAATACAATTTAGTGGGAAATATTTTAAAAACATAAAGGCCTGATATCGTCAGATGATTCTTTAATAAACTCTGCTATTTACTAATCTTTTTTTTTTATGGGGGGGGAGGCTGCATCACTGCTGTCTGGTGGTCGTGGGAGCTACCCAGTGCCGCTCCTGAGAGCCGCTGCTGGATTTGAACTGTCAAGCCCTCGGGCAGCAGTCCCTCACTCAACCACTTACACCCTTGGGGCTCAGCCCCTATTTACTAATCTTCACCTTCTCTTTTGATCACTATTCAAATACCCAATGTACATATCTATACATTACAGCAGGTGATCCACAGGTATTCTTCATTTGATTATTTTACATTTGTTGCATCATCCACAAGGTTCTTTATATAGATCTTTAGATAACAAGGACAAACCAAGAAAGTACACATCTGGTACACATGAAGGAAAAGTCACAAATGAAGAATCGTTACCTTGTGATTAGAAATCATTCAACTTCTTAATAAGTCTTCCAACTCTGTAGAAACAAAGAAAGTCTATACTAATAAATATTGAGCAGCCTAAGGATAATAAGCATTGTCTCAGTGCTCTGAGTAGAGTATAGAAGACACAGTGTCTCAGAATCCCCTGGTATGATCTCTTTCTTAGAGAAAAAAACATGACTGCTTGGGTGTCTTGCCTATTACTTTATTAAGACAAAGGAAAAAAAGCTCTTTTTCTTCTTTTTGCCCCTAATGAGGAAGGAGAAAACTCCCAAAGCTTGACTATTTCTAGGTAGAATTTGAGTTATCTGGGTTTTTTTCTCCCTGATTTTTATTGATGGCTTAAAGGGATTTGACTATGTGAATGCTAGCAAATTATGAATAGCACTGAGAAGAATAGGATTTCCATGTAGAATATGTGCATACACCAAGAGATTCATTTGAACAATGCAGGGGACATTGTGTTGTATAAAATCAGGAAAGCTGCATGCCAGGATTGCATCCAGGTGCCACACTTCTTAAATTGATATGCTGAGCAAATAATTTAAGAAGATGGCTTTATAAAGAAGAATGTAATGTTAGATTACCCAGACAATAAAATTTTGCTTGCAGAAAGTAAAGAAAACTTGCAGAATTTTCAAATGAAGATGACAGACTACCTTGCCTTTAGTATGGATTATGGCAATAATCCCCAATTCTAACTATGACAAATACAGAAAGTATTGAAGTTAGTAAGGATTTCATTTAACATGTATCCACAGTAAATACTCATAAAATAGCAGTACTGTAGTCAGTATATTGTAGGGGAGTTTCAAAAATATTCAAAAATAAAGAGGACTAAAATATGTCTTACATAAGCTATGACACTTTTAATTACCTCTTGTTCTGCTCTTGTTGTTCCTATGTCTTTAGGGGATAATTCTTTAGAACAGATTAGCCTATTTCCTCATCATAGTCTCTTCTTAGTTTGAAAGCTTTACTGAAATATGTTGATCTTAAGTGACCTTAGTGATATTTGAAATACCAGTGACATATCCTCCAGAATCATAGTTACACACAAGCCACCAACAAACTGACACAAGAAGTAGACTTGGATAATCAAAAAAGAACAAAATCAGTGTATCTTAAAATGATAGAAATTAAGAAATAATTCAATCAAGTTGCAATATTGAAAATGTATTGGAAAATATTTAATGACCAAGGAAGCATCAAAAGGAGATGTAAAGAAAACACCAGTGACTGTGACAAAAAGAATAGTTAACATTCATCCATTTCAGGAAGTTGTATATGATCAAGATCCAATGGTAATGAAGGACAAAAGGAATCCAAACAAGCTGCACTAAGTCATTAGCCAAACAAACCAAACCAAACCAAAAAACCCAAAACAAAAAAGGGGGGCGGTACTAATTGATGCAGTATCAACTGAAAGGTGCCAATAACCAACGAAGCCCTGAAAAAATTCGCTGATTTGTGGCAAGAAATTTGGAACATGGCTACTTAGCGAGCTAATTGGAAGAGATCTATATTAGTACCATTTCCAAAGACTTGAGATCCAGCAGAATTATAGAACAGTATCATTGACATAACATGAGATTAAAATGTTGCTGAAAGTGATCAAACAATGATTACAGTGATACATTGAAAGAAAACTGGTCATACTGGATTCAGAAGAGGCGGTATAACATAAAGGGTCACTACCAATGTTAGAGAGATCTTTGCTGGAAGTGCAGAAGATCAGAAAGATGTTTCCTTTGTTGATTATGCAAAGGGGTTTGATTGTATGCATCATAACAAACTCTGGATTGGCTTGAGACAAAAGGGAATTCCAGAGTATCTGAATGTGCCCATGTGGAACCTGTAGATGTAGCAATAGGCAGTTGGACAAATAATCCAAGGGAACACTGCACACTTTAAAATCAGGAACAGGGTGTGTCAGCTCTGTATTTTCTCATGTTATGTAATCAAATCTGTATTCTGAGCAAACAATCAGGGACGCTGGATATGGGGAAGAAGAATATATTATCATGTGTGTAGAAAGATTTTTTAACAACCAGTTATATGCACACGACATAAACTTTCTTGTTGACACAAAGGAAGGCTTGAAGCATTTGCTGAAGAAGAGCAGGAATTATAGCCTTCATTATGAATTACAACTAAATGTCAAAAAACCCAAAATACCCACAATTGGACTAATAGATAGCAACAACAGGTAAATAGAGAAAATATTGAAATGGTGAAGGATTTTGTCTTGCTTGAGTGCTTAAGAATGCAGCAGTGGAGTTCAAACAGAGCATATCATCAGCTAGCTCTGTTACACAAGAACACTTTAAAGTGATGAAAGAAATGAGGTTACTTTGAGAAGCCATATGTCCCTGATCCAAACTATCATATTTCCAGTTTTGTCATGTACAAGTGAAACTTGGGCATTTAATAAAGAAGACTGAAGATTACATTTAATCTTTGTTTGAATTATGATGTTGGCAAAGAACATTCAAAGTACCATGGTCTTCCAAACAAACAAACAAACAAATTCATCTTGGTATAGGTGCAGACAGAATGATCCTTCGAAGTCAGGATGGGAAGACTTTGTCTCACCTCCTTTGGACATGTTCTCAAGAGAGACCAGTTCCTGCTCAAGGAAATCATGCTTAGGAAGGCGGAGTGGGAGCAAAAGAGAAGCCTCTCAACATGATGAATTTCCACAATGGCTGAAACAATGGGCTGAAGCAAAAGAATGATTTCTAGGATGGTTTTGGTGCAGCTAGTGTTTTGTTCTGTTGTCCATAAGATTGCTATGCATCAGAGTCCCCTTGATGGCATCTCTGGATGAGATGGACAGTGAATAAGAAACACTGCAGAAAAAATGATGCATTTTCATTGTGGCATTAGCAAAACAATATAGAATATACCAAGGACTGACAAATGAACAAACTAATCAGCCTAGGAAGAAGAATAACCCGAACGCTCCTTAGAAGGAAGGAATGTGAGCCTTCCCTCACATATTTTGCACATGCTGTCAGTAGGAACAGTGCCTGGAGAAGAACATTGAACTTGGTAAAAGGTCAGTGAGCAAGAGGATGATCGAGAGACTGCCACAATGGGCTCCACACAGCAAGGGTTCTGAAGGTAGCACACCCTGCCCGTGAAGGTTGTGGGTTCACTAGCGGTTGGAGACAACCTGACTGCATATCACCACCACCACAAAAATATTTAGGGAGAAAAATAAAGCTAGCATTGTGGAATATATCAATATTAATCACATATGCACCTTGTCTATAAGGGCCTTATAGTCTAGCAAAGCCTAATAAACATACATAATTGCCTATAATATAAGGAAGCAATTAGTGATGCCATTTACAAAGTAAAAAGATATTTTACTAGCTGGGAAAAAGCATGGAATTCTAATTAGATGAGATAATGGGGACATGATTTAGCCATGTAGATATCTGAAGGCATTCCAAGCAGAAGGAGTCACAGAATTTAGATCAGATCATGTTGTGATGCTATTAGCAAAGGATTAGATCAGCCACTAGTTGGAAATGTCTAGGATCTTAGACTCTTATCATCTAAACCTAATGCCTTGACATCGGGCAAATTCTTCATCACCTTAATAAGTGAATAACAATTTTGGAAATATATACAGAATCTTGATAATAAAAATCCCAAATAAAGATTGTAGCTTTTATTTATAGGTTGTAGGTATCCCTAAATCTTGATTTCCAGTTAATAGCACAATAGACACTTTAATTTAGGAAGCTTTATCTAGGAACAATGTATAAGATATGATAGATAAGGCAAGGGAAGTGACAATCACCAACTCAAAGATTATTATAAATATAATATATTATTATTATTATAAGATGGAAAATAAAGTCACTAGTATAAAAGTCTCTGGTGTTAAGAGAATCAACGTATATTGCTTTAACTTACAATAGTGATTAGAAAAAGGCATTTGGAAGATATTCATTGTACATTTTTCACCGTGCTTTTTAATTTTGCTAATTTTCAAAACTCACAACAAACAAAAATAAGAAGAATATCCCCCCCCCACACACATACACAATGTTTAGTGTCATCAAGTCAATTCCACTTAGTGACCACTTAGAACAGAGGGGCCTCCCCTGTGGGTTTAATAGACCTTAAATCTTTACAGGAGAAGAAAGCCTGTCTTTCTCCTGATGACTGGCTGATGGTTTCAAACTGCTGACCTCGTGGCTGCTAGCCTAATAAATAGCCCACCTCGACTTCTTAAAGCAACAACAACAATCTATTACTAGTAAGTCACTTTTTACTCATCAGTACTGTTAGATAGACGAGAACTGCTTCTCAGGGTCTTCAAGTTATAAAGTTCTCTCGCTTTCCTTCTCAATCTCTCTCTCAATATTTTTTATTAAAGCTCAGGTGGTGGCTTATATTTTGGATCATCACCTTTGTACTCAGCAGCTGATACTACTAATTAGATTACCAATAACTTGCGCTTCACTCCCTCCTTGATTCCTCTTCACGGCCATGTGAATCAGTATCTCCCATTGCAACCAAGTTAAAACCTATCCTCTGTCTAGCTATTTGCTGACGCTTCACTCTCTTGCCTTTGCCCCCTTGGAAGTCCCCATATATATTCTCGCTGGTTAGAATGTCATTGTCTTGCTTTTAAAATATGTATTTTTCTTATAATAGTAGTTGTCTTTTTTGTGATGAACTAGTTTCACTCAGTTTGAGGTTCCCCCGGTGGATGCATGTTATGAGGTGCTTCATGGGTTGGGGTTGTTTTATTTTTTAGTGATACACAGTATTCCCTTGTCTGTATGCACCAGAATTCCTTTATCCATTTTCCTCCTGGTAGACATTTATCTTGCTTCTTCCTATTGTGAACAGTGCTGCTCTCAACAAGGATATGCATAGGTCTTTGCACATTACAACTCTGACTTCTTTAGGAAATATACCCAGGAGGAAGATGCTAGATTTCTGGATCATACAGAGTTTCTATTCTCAGGTGTGCATATGTACAGTCTCACCAGACACACTTGCACATAAGGGTTCTAATCTCTCCACAGCCTTTTGAGCTTTTTGATTTTGTTTTATTACTTGCTTGTCAATGTGGCTCTAAAGAGGTATGCCATCCTTATTTTGATTTGCACCTTTCAAATAGCTAGTGAGGGTGAGCATGACTTTATCAGCTAATTGGCAATAAATTTTAATGGGAGAAGACACTTCTTTTTTCTCCTTGTAGAGACTTGGCTTGGAACCACTGACTTTAGTATGCATCCAAATCACCAAGACTCCTTGGCAAAGTCTCATTAAATAATGCTAAGTTCTGGTTGATGTTTGTATTTATGAAAATATATGAGCAAGTATCCCCCATTTTTAAACATAACAACCTTATCACATTCAAAGGCCACCCCATTCTATTCAAGACATTCGTCAAATGTGTGATCCTCCATTGGAAACATTTGTTAACTTCCTCTGTTAAGATGGCTGACAGCACCTCCCTTGTTTTTGTACTCACCTCTTCTACATAATCAAATTGCAGCCCATCCATGTCCTTCTTCATCTGTGAAAGCAAAAATAAGTTTCACAGAAGGCCATGTGAATAAGGTATGTGGAGCAAAATAGGCACGCTATTTTTTGCTCAAAACTGGCACACTGACATGTTTGCATGATCAGGTGCATTACCATGGTGGCAAAAACATTCCCTTGTCTGCCAAAGATCAGGCCTTTTTTGTCATACACTCTTACACAATCTTTTCAGAACCTCTAAATAGAAAGTTTGATTAACAATCTGACCTGATAAAATGAACTCCAGATTCACTATGCCCCTCACATTTAAAAAAAAAAAAGAGCATGATTTTGATCTTTGATTTTACTTGATTAGCTGTTTTGGAGTGAGGTGACAGTGGTGCCTTCCACTGCTTGATAGATATTTGCTCTCAAGGACATGAGAATAGCATCACATCTCTTCACCTGTAATGACCTTGGGAAAAAGTCTGTATGGCTTCTGAGTTGTATTTGCAAAGCAGGCCCTCTTTTTCCTGGTCAGTCAGACCTGGAGGCAGACATTGTGCAATTATCCTTCTCATTTCCAAATCTTCTGTTTAAATTCACTAATGGAGCACCAAAATAGTGCAGAAAACTTCCCCATATTTTCAGTAGTTCACTTAAAATTGACCTTTGAGTACAAGTGCACAGATTTTGTCAACATTTTTGTCCATTTGGGAAGTTGATGGCCATCCAGGATGAGGTTTGTCATCAACTGACGTTTCACCTTTTTAGAAAGGAAAAAACTTGCTGTACACTGGAGTTTTTCTGGTAGCACTGTTCTTGTAAGCTGTGTTCAATGTCACAACCGTTTCTATAGCATTTTTTCTTAGAAACAAAATTTAACAGCCGCATGCTCTTCTCTTAAATCAGTTATCACAAAAGGCAAGGTTTGAGTGAAACTTCTTTTATGAAAAATTCACTGTGACCAGAAAGTACCTTCCCAGATGATGCCGCTGGGTGCACTAACTTAGGATAAGTTTTATTGTGGTAACAAAGCTCTGCTCTGTCTAGTGCCATTCTGTTGCTTTGTGTGTGGGGTGTATACCCCTTATACTGTCCTATGGATAATGTTCTTAGATATCCCCTGATCAGTTGAAAACCTGTAGATAAAACTACTGGTTTTGTGAGTCTAATATGATTTGTACCCTGTACCAGGTAAGCAGCCATCTCCACTCTTCACACTGCTGTCATTATCGCTCTGTATATCTCTCTCTTTTATGACTGCTATCACTTCAATACCTTGAGAAACCTTTGTATATAATTTTCAAATTATCCCATTCCAGCTTTTTTACTTCTTTTTGATATATTTTATTTTTCTTCTCTCAAGTTGAACATGCCTTTCCTGTACACATACCAACTGAATGGACTGCATTCTGATTTAAATTTGACTTTCCATTATTTCAACATTGTTTCTCTGTGATCTTTTGGCTTGTCCTGTTTTTTTTTTTCATTCCTAGTCCTTTCAAATAAAGATTCTTTCTTGGAAATATTTACAGATTCAGGTTTAAAAAAAAAAGGAAAGGAAAAATATTCTAAAACCTTTCCCTGGCTCTTAATTTCCCCACACCTCAATTTCAGGGTTTTCCCCCTAACTTAGGTAGCATTTCAGCAAATTTCCTTCTTTTGGAAACAGGGAACTGTAAGGATGGTTAGATATACAATCTAGATCGAACTTGTGAACTCAGAAATTCTTCCTTCAGCAGCTGGCAGCTTATCCTCAATCGCTCTTCTTTTCCAAGGAGTTGGCCATGGCACCAGTGTACATTTGCAGAATACAATCCCCAGACATTTTGTCTCCATCCTGGGCTGCTTTGAAGAACATTTCAGTCTCCTAGTGTCTAATTATCTTTCTATCTCCCCTTACCAAGCTCGTGCTTGAGAACACTGTTCAATAGATATTCTACATAAAAATCTCTAGTTGCTAGTCTATTTCCTGGCAAATTCTACCAGCAGTGAACACAGACATATTTTCAGTTTTGGGAAAAATCTCTGAAGTTTCTGGTGTTATTTTAGTGCTGAAGGCAAATTCACAAAGCTCTCATATGCCATAGTGGGAGGTGGGGGGAAGATAGAAGTCCCATTTGCCCTTGGAAGATAAGCGACCTACTGCTGTTATACTAGTTTCACAGTACAGGCATTCTTGTTTGTTTCCAATGAGGTTTGGAAATGTGCATGATTATCTAATGTAAGTTTCAACCATGAACCTTTTAATCCCATCTCACTATTAATTACATATTTTCATAAAATCAATACCACATGAATTAGCTGTATATGATGAGTTTGCATATGAATGTGTCAGATTAGAACAAACACTCCCAATGTGTACTTTTCCCTCTTGTTACTGAAGTTGAATAGCATAACTGCAAATAATACTTATTTGAACTTTTGTGATTTTTGTCATGCATTTTCAATAGATTTCCCCTTTCAATGTTGCATGTAAATGCAACCAGGCAAAGGCAGCGGTAACCATTAGATCACTGTGGAATACAATCAGTAGATTGCAAGTTGATTTTTAGTGATGACCTCAAAAAAGACTAATACTAGTGTGTTCTCCTATAAGTTTGACCAACAAAAATTTTATTCCTCTGATCTTTTTTTATGGAATCTCAGACAGATGACCTTTGTAAAAGCAAAAGTCTTTTCTATCAATACTAGTGAAAAATAATGAAGTCTTACATGAGCCTTCCCCATGAACACATGCCCTTTTTCTTTTGAGGAAACATAACTTGCTGCCTTTAGTCTTCCTTGATGTTTAGTTCTAGGAGAACTTTCTAAGGTCTTCCATGAAGATGGTGATGTATTTGAGGAGGCTTAGCGCAGTGAAGCATAGCACAGTAGGTTAAGATTGTGTGAACTGAAAGATCAGCAGTTTAAATCTACCAGCTACTTTGCTGGTGAAAGAAGAAATAGTCTGCTTCTGTAAAATGGTAATATCAGAAGTCTTAACTCCATACAGGGAAGATGATGTCTATGAGGTGGGGGAAAAACATACCTCCACTCTCTAACTCTTACACCAATCCCAACACCTTCTATCCCTCCCGCTATGCTCTCTCTTTCTCTACTAGACTCAACACTGTCTTGCACTGGTCATGGTGAACTCAAAAACTATACTCCCACTTTTAAGAGAATAGCAGGTTGCAATTCAAGATAAAGATCAACTTTGGAACAAAAGTAAGAACTGAAAATGAAATTATTCATCAGGAAAGCTTTCTCTTTGGGTCTCCCAGCAAGTGAATCTTGTCTTAGCTTTGACCCTCATTCTAGCACTCTGCTGGCTCTTGCTTTGGCCTGATGATAGCTACAGTCAGGTGTGGCAGTCATGTGCTTATGTTAACTTCATGATTCAGATGTAGGGGTGGAGTCTAGCCTGTTAATCTGGAGATAGCCACTGAGTAGCCAATGAGGCCAATATGTAGGCATGGCTTTTTCTTGAGACTTCTGGGAAATCTCGCGAGATTTCCCTCATGTAGATGAGAAGCCATCTTCCCCAGTTGTTGGGAGTTAGTCTCAGAGATGATTAATCACATACAAGACAAGATGGCAGCATCCAAGAAGCTGAAGGAGCCAGAGCAGAAGCCACACGGCTGTACCCTGATGGAGCCAGACCTCTGAAGCTGGGTCGGCCACATGGAGACCTCTGACAACAATGAGTTGCTTCTGCTGTTGATGGACCCTGAGTCCTGGAAGTGAGGAGACATGTAGAGACCCCTGCCAGCATTGGGATTCTGCACCCACTGACCTGTGACTTCATGAGTCAGAAGGAGACTTTATAGACTGATTCCGGGCACATGGGTAAATGTCGGACTTTTGACTTTGAACTGGACTGGGCTCAATGTCCTATTCCTCTTGTATATAAACCTTTTCCTTATATCTATATGCATGTCAATGAAATTTGTTCATCTAGTCTAGCCAGGCTGACACAGGCAAGTATGAAAACTCTCTCTTTAGCTCTATTGATAAGTGCCTAGAGACACCCCACACCATCATCAGCAATCCTCTTGCCCCCAAAGTGTTCATCTCTCTCTTCCAGTGAATTTGGAAGGGCCTTTTGCTATCTTGTTCTGTGGAAATGAAAGACTACCACATCATCCTGGCCTCTTGGTTCTTCTGCTGTGTTTTCTTTGCTTATGAACTCTGTCCTACTTTCTGTAGCTTCTCATGGTCTTACAATATTTTCAGAATTGCAACTCTGTCTTCCAGCAAAGGGACCTTGAGTCTAAAGGACCTGCTCCACTTCAGATGTTCTTGAGGACAAGCTCACAAATCAGTTTTTGTAGTTAGTTCTTTTTCAATGTAAATGTCAAACCCACTACAATAACATTAATTCTGATTCATTAAACACCACATAACAGAGTCTCCCTGCCCTTGCTGGGTTCCTTTCTGGGAGAAAAAAGACTCCTCTTTCATGGTGAAGTGACTGGCAGATTCAAACTGCTTATCTCGTGGTTGGTAGCCTGAGCAGTAACCTCCCCATCACCAATGTTTTCCATTTGAAATCTGGAGTGTTGATAAACCTGATCAGCCTTTAGGTTCCACAAGCGGTCAATATGCTTGTTCGATCATTTGTGGGAGTTACAAGACATTAGCTAGAATAATCTCATATGTGAGAGCAATTTATTATACTGCACACATAATAAGAGTGATAATTTAAAACATTAAGTTTCAAAGTTAAAAAGATGTAAACAGAGCCCATTTATTTGGAAAGAAGATTTAATTTTGGTGATCATATACATTATTTGAGTGTTGTACTTTGACATTGTACAAAAGGTGTTTGACTCAAGTCAACCTCAACTATTTCTTTGCAACACTCTGTAATTGAGAAATGTATTTACAGTTAATTTTCCATCATAGTAATTTCAAGCATGCAGATATAGATCTCTGTATGTGTATATACATGAAATAACCAAAGAATTTTAGGAATGCATGCTTGTACAGAGAACACACAGATAAGACTGGGAGTGAGTCATGTGTGTAGGCTTTTAGCTAGTCTTATAATTTCAAGGCATATGAAATATTAACAACATCAAGCTATTTTTTTCTATTCTACCAAGTATTCTGACATTGCTGCCCCTCCCTTTCCACCGATCCAAGTCTAATTCTTTTAAAATCTGGTTTTTGCTAAAGAAAACAAGCAAATCTGGGGAAGGGTATGTCGAAAGTGATTTTATATAAAACAGACTTCCTATTTTTAGGGAAAGGAATCTCAACATCGTTGTAGTTACCCTGAAGAGGTAGGAGTCTTCAAACAATGAAAACAAGATGGGTCGCAGAGAAAACACAGAGGGAAACTCGACCAAAGCCGACACCATTTGTCAAAGCTGATGAGCTTGAGCTGGATGCCAGCAGTAAAGAAGGAAAGGAAGTCCCTTCAAGAGTGAATGTGGATAGCCTTATGACCTAGGGGGAGCACAGCAGAGACCTCTTAAGTTCTCTTATAAATCTGGAAGTCCCTTTGTTCTGCTCTGCACAGGGATTACATCTGATAAATTATGACAAGCCTCCAATGGAAACCCAGTCAGCCAGGAAGGGCATCACCCTTTTTGGCATGCACACTCACATTACTTTGGCACTTTTATTATCATTTAAATTCAATCTCACCTTAGAATGAGAAGAAGAAGAGAAAAAAAATTCCCTGTGTTTGCTACCGAATTTAAGCCTGACACAGTAATTGAAATAACTTATTAAAGCTTCTAAATGAGAGGCTCCAGATATTAGAAATGGCAGTGTTGCAGAACTGAAACATCACATGCTTTTCTTGATGACATAACCTCATTAAACTATGCACACACACATACACACAGAGGAAGCAGTCAGTTCATGTTTGTATTGTGAGATATCTGGAGTGGAGCCTCAACACCGCCACTTAAACTACAGGTATTTTCCTCTCTTACCAAGAGCAATCTGGCAGGTTAAACAGAGAGAAAGGAAAAACAAGAAAACAATCACAAGGTGTTGTTGTCAGGTGCCAGGCAGTCGGGGTGATTCACGGTGATCCTATGCACTACGGAAACCAACACTGCCTGGTCTTGTGTGGTCCCACAGCCTTTACTATGCTTGTTCCCATGGTGGCCGTCACTGTTACCCATGTTAGGGAAGGCCTTCTTGACCTTCTACTGATCTTTTTCCAGGACATGGTACCTCTTAATAACATGTTCAGTGTATGAGACCAAGTCTTATCATCCAGGTTCTAAGGAACTTAGTTTTGATACTTCTTTCAAAATAGATTTGTTAATTCTTCTCTCTGTGGATGACATATTGAATAATATTTGCCAACCTTAATTCAAAGATATAGATTATTTTTCAATCTTTCACATTCATTGCCCAGTTTATATATGCATATGAGTTGATTGAAAACACATTTCTTGGGCCAGGCACACCTTAGTCTTCAGCTCGCTATCTTTGCACTTTAACACTTCCAAGTGGCCTCATGCATCAGGTTTGCCTAATGCAATATAACCTTTGATTCTTGACTGCTGATTTCATTATTATTGATTGTATTTCTAAGTAAAACAAAATCCCTGGCAACTTGAATATTTTTTGCTTATAATGATATTATTTATTGCTTCAGTCTGAAGATTTTGCTTTCTTTTCACTGAGTTCTGATCCATACAAAAGACTGTACTCTTTTGATCTTCATCATCAAGCACCTCAAGTCCACCTTACTTTCAGCAAGTAAAATTGTGCCGTCTGCTTATGAAGGTTGCTGAAATGCTTTCTCTCAATTCAAGTGCTGTGTTCTTCTTTTATGTTCCAACTTTTCAGATTACTTGCTCAGTATACACATTGATACAGAAGGTAAAAGGATATGACCCACTTTGTTCCTTGTGTTAATCCATAGAATCTTCTGGTAGATGTATGTAATCGACTTGAGCACACATCTGTGCAGTCCAATCTCCATTCATTTCCTTCTATTTGATCCTGACTTATAGAGACCCTATATGACTGAGTATAACAACCTCTGTGTGTTCTCAAAGTGTATATCTTGATGGGAGGAGAAAGTCTCATCTTTCGCCCACAGAGTGGCTTCTCGGTTCAAACTGTTGGCTTTGCAATTGGCTACCCAAAATGTAATTATTCTCTGTCGTGAGGGCTTCTCTTTCTTGTGTTCAGAAAAACTCACAACATGAAAAGAGTTGTTGAACGTACAGAAACACCTATGAAAGCAGGTCTGCTATTCGGAAATAACTCACCAAATTATCAATGTAATAGTGTAGCAAATAAATGCCTATAAAGCATAGGGTGGGAAGGAGGGTTTGAACATACATGAAGACTTCCACATGCTCTTCATGGTAGTGCATAGACAATTTTGTGGTTGATCATTGATAAAAACACTTCCCCATGTATCCAAATAAGCCTTGATATTAACAGTAATTCTATCAGATGGACATTGGAGTTTAAATGCATAAAATACTGTTATGTAGTGTAATGAAATTTTTGACATTTCAAAACTTGGTTCAGCTGCTTTTGCACTTGGGATGATATCTAGGAACTAGAACCTGATGAGTAAAAGTTAAAAGGAAACAAAGTCAAATGTCATTGTGCAGTATTGTTAGCCTATCTTAGAGGCCAAAAATAAACCCACATTTTCATAGCATCGATGTGAAGAGCCGAGGAGCAGCTGCAAATCCTCCTCTGCTGACCTCTTTCATGAACGCATTAATGCCATCCTCAGTGGAAGATAAGCTTCTTAGCAGGCAAATAGTTAACAAGACACACTTATTACTTCAGGGAAATAAAGAGGGTAGTCTTACAAAGAACAAAGAGAAAGGCCATGTTTATGTGACTGGATTATAAACGCAATTCTGAAAAATGGAATTTAGAGAAAATAGTATGTCAGCAAATGTATGACCATAACTTCAGGAGATTTTTATCGAAGCAGAGGATTGAGGGGTCATTTTGATTTTTCTTATTGATTTTAATTAAGAAGTCATTTTCACTATGTCATTTTTTTTTCCATTTTTCCTTTAACCGCTTTCTGACTCTCAGCTTGCTTTACCTGGGTGGTTTCTATGAACCAGGGGAGATCCATTAACAGTGAAATGAAAATGAAAAAAAAAAACAAAACCTGAGTTGCTTGAACTTCTATTGTTTTTCTTTTCTTATCACTACACAAAAATATAGCCAGCACTTTTGCTTATCTTTAAAGCCCAGACTTGTTGGTACTACATATTTACAAAAGCTAACACTATCAGACTTGTCAAGAAATTTCCATCTCAAACACAGAAAGGAAATAGTAATGGAAGCACTTAAAATAAAATTCTTTAAGAGTTTCTTGAGTCAGAGATAAAGGCACTTTTTGAGTGCTTATAATTAAACTGACTGCTTACATAAAAATTAATAGGATTTTTATATGAGAGGACTTCAAAAAGTTCATGGAAAAACTCCATTATCTTTTCATTCTTTTTCCAGGAGCTCTTTGACATTCTCAAGTACTGGGAGAAATGGCTAGTTTAGACTTTATCCAATGTCTAATATTGTTAATGAAAATTAAGTGGCCAGGCTGGGGGGTGGGGTGGGGGGTAGGCTGTGAATTGGCCTAAATTCCAAGAATTGATTGGGTTTTTGCAAAGAGAGACTTGACTTTTGAAGGCCAGTGGGATGAGTGCGTGGTGTTTAATGCCATATGGTAATAGCATTAAATTCTGCAATGTCAGGGGTGGAGGCTTAGTAGAAAAGGAAAACATTTGCTATATTATGAGTGTAAACCATGCAGTTTGCTGTGGACAAGGGAAGGACTAAGGGTCAAAAGAATTGTTGAGTGTTGTTTGACCTTCGAAGAGTCAATAAACTCCTCAGAATAAAGAAGGTATGTGAACATCAGTTGTGCTATTCTGCTATCACTCCCGGGCCTGCTGAAGCTCAAAAGATCACTGTGAAAGTTAGAAAATCAAATGGGCAAAATCTTCTCCATTTTTTTTCCCGACACTAGAGAAGGGAGAGTACTTACTGCCAGAGCTTTCAACAGAGTTTGAAGAGTGTGTCTGGCCAGACTGAAAGAATTGCAATGGAAAAACAGTATGGCCAAGTTAAACAGGTCTTCTTTAGTTCATCTTTGTATGAAATCATATCATACACATATATTTTGGGACTCACTAAAATAATACTCTGTCTCTATAAGTAGATTTTTTCAATACAAAGTAGTAGAAATTCAAATAAAAAAATCAAGTAAAAATGAGTATATCTCCCCTCCCCCCCCCCCACATCTTTCAGGCACCAGGAGAGACATAAATCCATTTTGAGATGATAAAACTGGAATCCAGCTAGGGGAACAGCTAGAAAATACTGGGTACATGGTTTAAACTCAATTCATTGACTCCATGGCACATAACCTTCCAATATACACTGGAACATAAATCATGAACTCCCTTTGTAAATAAATAACTATCTGTGGCAATTTGGGTATTTCTGGCTAACATGTCAGACATTTGACTCAAATGATAGGAAACTGAATGACACAGAAACTTTAAAGCAGAAATTGACTTTTGATAAGGCTGAATCCTTCATATAAGGATTGTGACTGATTTAAGTAAGGCTTTCTAGGGAACAAAACCAGTGATGTTTGCATATGCATGCACATAGAAGCAGATTTAGATCAAGAAACTGCTCATACAATTGCAGAAGCGGGTAAGTCCACTCTGGCTCAAGGTCATGGGTCAGCTAAAGGCTGCTCCTGATTCCTACAGTGTCTGAGGAACAGAAAGCAGGAAGATGTAAAGGTTGTTGGATGAGTAAGTGAATTGTCATCACCTAGGATTTGTTGATTGAATCCTAGGTTAGCAGTCCATTGATGGTTCCTAAAATTCACTGGTGATGTAACAGAGGTCCATGAACCAGATGCAGGAACCAAATTCAGCAGTGGACGTCAGCAAGTTTCCACAGAGTTCCAATTTCTGCTTAGAGCTGGTCACACACTGAATGAAACCTCCCTCATTTATATCAAGACTGTGACTAGTCTTAGCCACACTGGCTGGGCTGGCTGTTTCCCAGAAGATCCCATCATGAAATTGACCCTATGGTTAGATCATATAATAGTAGGCTTCTAGCCCATCCAACCTGACAAAAAAATTATCACAGGGCTTCAAAATTTACAGTATTTAAAATAGCAGTCTCTAATAATAATAATAATAATAATAATAATAATAATAATAAAATCCTTTCAACTTAAAGGAAAAAAAGTTTGAAAAACATTACAAAAATAATAAAACTGGCATGATTAAAATATAATCAAAATGCTTAGAAGAAGGTTATGAATTGGAGCTGGTATTCCCTTTGTATTAAAATATCTTTTAAAAGTTTATATTTAAAGTTCATCAATACTTTCTTATGCAGTTTAGCAGAATAAAAAACATCTTATAAGCATGTTTAGAATTGTGTCAGTGTGTGCTGTCAAGTTCAACTTTGATGCAGACTTGTAATTCAACTTGTCATCTAAGAAAGACACAGCTCATTTGTTTTCTATATCTTAATTGTTTTTTAAATATAGGAGAGATTACAGATGGCAAAAATGACAGACTAACTGGAGGAAAATTGACAGCAATTTGAGATCTATCTGGTGGTTTCTGAAGACAAGGTACGTTTTCCTCCACAGCTTTGACTGTGGAAAGTATCAACATATGTGATTACCCTTAAATGGAAGAGAGGAAGATATCTTAAGATATGTAGCTGTACAGTAATGTAACTTCATACCTCATAAATCATACTCTAAAACATCCATGACTTTTAATTGCCCCATTAAATAATTAAGTTTGACTTTAGGAGCAAGTTGTACCTCATCCTGGAGGATCTCCAGCATAGACACACGGAATGTTTGTTTAATGAATGCCTTTCCTAACAGAGCTAACTGCTTTCAACACTTATGACTATGTGCTAGTGGGTATTTCTCATTCGTTTGAAATGGTTCACACAAAGATTTAAATTAGACTAATGAGGGGTTTAAAATTTCCTCTCATTAATTATAAATTAAGAAACAAAACTTTTTTCTTTTTTTTTTCTGTATGATGACGAATTCATCTAAAGATGGGCTGGGAGGTGCTGCTTCTTTTTTCTTTCCTATAGTTTTAGACTTTTCAAGTATGATAAAAACTTAGAAAGTCTCTGTGTTTACACTTTGCATGTCTGAAGCTGTAGCACCTTTTGATTTTGCAAGTGGAATATTATTCACAGGTCTGATATGAAAAGAGGTAAAGAGGAGAATCATGTGTGATTTAGGGAAACAAATCGCTGTGAACTTCTGAGAATTCATCATGGAAACCTCACTGGTGCTTGACCCCTCTCATTGTAAGCAACTGACACTGAAGTTTGTACTTGTCCCACGACCTTTTCCCCATGAAATTTCTAAAGTGTTTTTTTTTCTATTTTCATTCTCTCCTGAGTTTAGAATAATAGTACTGCCTGCTTCCTGAGCTGCCCAGAATTGACATAAACCAACTGAGAAAATATATGACTTGCTATTAATGTTTATCATAAAGATGGGACACACTCCTGACTCCTGAGTGGTGGAAAACTCCCCGCCCTTCCTTGGTCAATTCTTGGATCACCCTGAATGGGAGGGACTGGTTTACCTTGGATGAACTTCTCTGGGAACCACTTCAGCGGCACTGCTGCCATCCATTGAAGAAACCACTTCAAATGAGAGAGGAAGAACCTGGCACCTCCCACTCTAGTTCAGCAGTAGGAGGAAGCCATTCCAGAGAGTGTGGTCTCATTGAGAGAACTTCAGAGTTTCACAACACATTAGCCACTATTTCTTCCACCAATGTTTTCATTGATCCATTGGGAAGTTATCAGACAACTTTTTGAAAGAGACTATTGAGTTAGTGTTATATCCATGGGTAAAGTTGTGTCCTGTTTTGAGTTGAAAGAAAATGAAGCTTTGCCCAACAACACTGTTTGCACAGTGAATAGCATGAGTCTGGCATGTCATAAATATTCAAGAATAACCTGTGAAACAAAGGAGTTCTGAAAGATGTAGCGTAGAGGAGAGCAGTCACATATGTGAAATAACTACATGAAATCTGTCTTCAAGGGTGTTTTATGCAAGCAAATTATACATAGTTCTAGCAGTTTTGTAAAGTATCACCTATTCCATTTTACTGGCAAAAATGATTAAAGTTCATTAAGTTGATGTGATTTATCCAATTTCCTACACCACTTGTGAGGCAACTGAATTACAGGCATGATATTCCTATATGTATCATAGTTCTTGTAATACCCATCAAATAACTGGATAGGTAAGTCAGACATCTGGGACTGTGGCAAAGATGCTGGTAAGTTTTGCTCTCCAGTTTTTGTTGTTGTTGTTAGGGGGATTTGAATTGGTTCTGACTAAGAGCAGTACAATGTACAACAGAATGAAATGCCACCTTGCTTCCCCCATCCTCCCCGTTCTTATATTCATGTTCAGTATTGGAAACACAGTGACAATCCAGGCTGTTCAGGGTTTTCCGCTCTTTCCTTGCCACTTACTTAACTAAGCATGGGGTCTTTTCTCAAGGCCCGATCTCTCTTGAAAACATGTCCAAAGTACAATGAGACAAAGACTCACCAGACTGGCTTCTTAGGAGAATATTGGCTGCGCTTCTTCCAAAACATATTTATTTGCTCTTTTCACAGTCAATGCTGCTTCAACATTTGCCAGTTCACATTTAGTGCTGGAGGAGAATATTGACAGTACCAAGGACTGCTACAATGGCAATCTATCTTGGACGAAGTACGAGCCGAAATGATTTCTGGATGGCAAGACTTTCATTTGACATACATTGGACATGTTATTAAGAGAGACTGAGACTTTTAGAAGGACATTGTGTCAGGAGGGCAGCAAAGGAGAGGAAGACCATCAATGAGATGGATTGACACTGTGGCTGAAACAATGGGCTCAGGCATAGGAACAATTGTGAGCATGTCACAGGGCAGACAATGTTTCATCCTGTTGTTCAAAAAGTTTGCTATGGGATGTAACCAAATTTATGGTACTTAATGACAACATAATTCAAATACATCAGTTCTCCTTTGATCTTCCTCACTTACTGGTCAACTTCCACAGGCATATGTGACTCCTGAAAATACCGTGGCTTAAGTCAAGTGTACCTTAGTTTTTAAACTAACATTCTTGCTTTTCAGCACCACAAAGAGCCCATGTGCAGAGATTTCCCCAATACAATTCATCATTTGATCTCAATTATTGCTTCCATGAACAATGATTATGAACTCAAGGAAGATTAAATCCTTGGTAAAATGAAATGCATATTGCTTTAGAAGATATAAAATGAGTCATCTCTGATTCAGGAATGGGAAATCTTTCCCCCAACAAGAAAAAAGAGCCCTGATTTTAAGCTTTGATCATCTTGAGTAGGGAGGTGGTGACAGCAATAGAGGGTTAGAAGAGACATGTAAGCCAAAAAGATGATATATGTAGCATGTCTGACACTGATTTATAACTTGTAAGTTTCCCTAGTTCACCCCATAGTCATGTGTATTGTCTGTGAGTCTTTGTGCCCCTTGCAAAAGCACCAAAGTAGACTGTGGTAAGCACGGTGAGTGTCAGAATAGAGTCAAGTAGGTTGAAGCAGGGAGGTAGGCCTGCCTTCTGTCTCATAATAGTCACCAATTTCATACCAGGAACAGAGCCTACATGGTTCGGGATTTGCTCTACTCAGAGCATGAAGCCCATGGGACATGCACACTCAACAGTCAGGGAAGCCACCGTTCACCCTGGATTAGATTTATTGATACTCTCTCATTTGGGAGGAATTAAATTCTTTGCATATTAACATAAATATGTACATAATGAAAGGCAAAATAATTTCATTTATGTTGTAATACAATAGAATGCTTTATATACATTTGACTTGTGTCCATTTTCCTCTCTACGTAGATCTCTGCCAATAAGTTTCCTTCTGTGCAACTATTTCAGGAGTACTGTATGTGTGTTGGGCTGATAACTACCCAGTCACTAGCTAAAAGCCACCAATGAAGTCTTGGAAGAAAGATGGTGTTTTCTACTCCCATGAAGAGTTCCAGCCTGGATTCCCATGGGGATAGTTTTTCCCCTGTCATCTAGAGATGCCATGAATCAGTATAGAGTCACTGGCCATGAGTTTGAGTTGGAGTTTCTTGTGGGTGTTTTGGGGGGTGGTATACTATAAAAGGGTATCTGGGGGGAAATGGTGGCTAAAGTAGTGAGCTATTACTCAAAAATATTCAGGGTTCCAACCCACCAGTTACTCCCTAGGTGAAAGCTGTGGCAATCTGCTCTACAAAGATGTACTTCCTGCAATAACCTAGGTGACAGTTCTATACACTCTGAAAAGGTCACTATGAATGAGCATCAATTAGATGGCAGTCGATTTGGCCTATAATATGGAGTCCTTAGAGAATAAGGTAAAGCTGATTCAAGTCACAGTGTTTTTAATAATTTCAGATACATGCTAAACCTGAATAATGAATAAGGAAGACTGAAACATTTGAATTATGGTCTTGGCAAAGTATTCTAAATATATCATTGACTATTAGAAGAATGAACAAATCTATCTTGAAGTATATCTAAACAGTATAGCCAAAATACTCCTTAGAAGCAAGGATGGCAAAACTTTCTTTGAATACATTATCAAGAGGAACTAGTTCCTACACAAGGTTACCATGCTTGGTAAAATGAAAAATCAAAAAAGAGATAAGCTCAATTGACACAGTGACTGAAAAAAAAAGATCCAATGAAACAGATACATAATTGTGAGTATAGTTCAGGATTAAGTGACATTTTAGCCACTTGTGTATATTGTTACTGTAAGGTGGAAATGACTTAGTAAGATCTAAGACTAAAATATGGAGTCTTTAGGAGATTCACAAGGTTAATTGGGGAAAGTTTGAGGAAGACAAGCCAAAGGTGGTATAGGCTATGCCTCTTAATCAACCGGAACTCACACATGTCGAGCAGAGTATTCCATGTTGGCAAGGGAGAAATACTGAGTTCTGTTATCCCGTGTGTCTTTCTTTAGGAACTTGCTTTGGAGATTGTAATTCCTGATATGTTGAGGATTTGTCTGACTGGAAAGGAGTCCTCGTGGAAAGCACATTACAAGTTGGGCCGCTTACCACAAGGCTGACTGCTTGAAACCACTTGCTCCTCTAAGAGAGAAAGAGGAGGCCTTCTGACTCTGAGAAGATAAGCAGCTGGAAACCAACAAAGACCACTTTACTCTCCCTTGCAGAATCACTATGGGGTCAGAATTTATGAAAGTGGTGAGGTTTTGTTATAGCTACTTTTCATTTAGCACCATTCTCATAAATTAGAGATGGCACTTGTCGGCAAAAACAAAAGTCCACTGGCATAAGCCCCTTTTGTTCAGCCTCAAATCCATGGCAAAGCACAGCAACCATATAGTGCGGGGTGGAAACACCCGTATGAATTTCCAAGATTATAACGCTCTTTTAAAATAATTTTTAAAGTCGTAACTCTCGATAGAAGTAAAAAGCCACAGCATTCTCCCAGGTAGCCGCTGCTCATTTCAAACTCAGGATTGATTGGTAGGTGATGGTGTGTTATGGAAACAATACAATACAGTTACTAAACAGGGTTCTGTGTGTCCCTGTTCTGTGAGGAAGTGAACATTTGTGAGGAAATCAGCGACAGTCCTCACTATTGTTTTGTGAACCTCGACGAGCTCCTCGGACCCTCATTAGCTGGAAAGTCGGCCATGTTTTATCCTATGTAGAACAGGATGAAATCCAGCCACCCAAAAGGGACTGTTATATGATTGCTGCTGCCCTGGGTCACTAAGTTAGGTTCTTGTAGGTTCTTCTAAACTGTCCTTATTTTCAGTACTAGATCCTGAAGTCATCATCTCCCCTGCCCCCCACAAGGATTCCACTGGCTCTATTACAACTTCCGACCTTTGAGGAGTAGTCAAGCCCGTCATCACTAATTCTACAGGGACCCATACACTGTTAGAATCGATGCTGCTTGCAGGTCCTTGTGCAGAATTTCAAAATGCTAAATGGGGAACTTACTTCTTAGCTGCAGAAACCCATGTAGAATGGACTTTTCTTTTTCAATGTCTTAAAAATAAAATTGTATTTTGCTGAATTCAATGGTTATAACATATTTGGTTCTTGTTTCATAAATAAAACAACTTTGTTAGGTAGATATTTTGGACTACCAGAACAATGTTTTTTATCTTTTACTAAAAATATAGACAAAGGAGAGAAATATCTTTGAAAGGCATAGTATTTTGATTTCATTATATCATTTCCAAAATTTCTATTTGTCAGTTATATATATATATATATATATATATATATATATATATATATATAGTGGAGCATCCAAAAAACTCTGTATGAACAAATAGATTTCTATGGGTTTTAGAGACTCGTCAACTCTATCATTGTCAAAGGTAAGCTCTGAATAAATATTTATTTAAAAAGTGTGATTGGAACTGGTTAAAAAGATATTATTATTATTATTATTATTATTATTATTATTATGGTATTTTCAGTACAGGAGTTCAAGTGGATGAGTGGCTACATTGGGCTCTTAACATCAAGGCCAGCAGTTTGAAATCACCAGCCACCCTGTGGGAGAAATGAGCTTTCCACTCCTCTAAAGAGTCCTAGTCTTGGAAGTCAGTAGAGGAATTCTGGCCTGTCTT
Source organism: Nesogale talazaci (assembly GCA_004026705.1). NCBI lineage: Eukaryota > Metazoa > Chordata > Mammalia > Afrosoricida > Tenrecidae > Nesogale > Nesogale talazaci. The sequence goes on from PVJH01000077.1 coordinate 363,639, forward strand.
ATAGGGTTGCAATAAGTTAGAATCTACTAAATGTCAATCAAGTTTGTTTTGCTTCACTTTAATCTTAGTAAATTCTATCTCAAAAACAACGTGACAGCTTGGAGAGGACATTAAATTGGGTATCAGAGTAATAATGCAGAAAGAATAAATTTGAATCTATGAGTAAGTATGTGAAAAAATATGTTCTAAATTATAGATAATAAATGCAAATACATATTTTCATTGTCTCTGTGTATGTATGTATATGTCTGTGTGCCCATTTTTCTCATATTTAAATATAAAGCTCCCACATATGCTTGTCTTATTTCAGTCTTCTCAATCTTAGGATAAGTTTTTTTAATCATTTTATTGGGGGTTCCTCCAACTCTTACCATGATCAGCACATATGTCATTATATGCAATCCACATTTACACATTTGTTGCCATTATCATTCTCGAAGCATCCTCCTTCCAATTACTAGAATAGACTTTATCAGTTGTAGTCAACTAGTAAGAGAATAGTTCTGGTCATACTGATGGGTAGAAAGATTTTTATATGGCAGGGCAGCTGCTGTATGCATTGAAATGATGGTAGAGAAAGCAAAGTCCTCTGTTTCCAAGGGTCACTATAGTAACAAAGAGTCACATGTGACTGTTTACCTCTAAAATGTAGCTCGTACCAGATGTTGAAAAGATAAGCTTTGCATATATTATTATGTCAAAGACAAAAAGTACAATTAACTTGCCTATTTCTTTGCTCTCTCTTAAATGTGGTTGCTCAGCAATTTTGAATTACATTTGGGGCTTGCATGATGCATCTTGCATCTTGTGGGTGGTGGTGGCCTAAATTACAAACTGAAGGTGTGTGACTGTGGCACGTTGCTAGGTTAGGAGATGAGTCTCTCACTTGTGGGATGAGTCACATCATTTATCATCCACGTTTTGAGGTCCAAGGAGACAATAGTAGTAAATATGCCAGCAGGAGAAGGGTTCTGGTGGCTTAACAGGCAAGAAGTCGAACTGCTAAGTGCAATACCAGCAATTTACAAATTGCAATTAAAAAATTTGTCTTTTAACTCTTAGAGGGTAAATTCTTCTGGGTACTATCTATATACTGTATATATTAAAATTTTTGCATAAATATGGGTACCTTAAAAATTATTGATAAATTTTAAATCCTCCTAGTCTGGAAAGATACTTAGTGTTAAGGAAATATTAAATATTTACAGAATATTTTAAGGGATACATTCTCAAAGACTTAATTGGATTTCATATTTAAGTTAAATGTTTTTGTAGATTGAATCATTTCCCTTAACATTTTGTATCATAAATCCTAACCTCTAAACCCATCATTCCATGAACTGTCTATAAGTTTGTTATACTGTAGTGACTTGTGTGTTGTCATGATGACACAGCTTTGACACTGGTGTTTCCTACACCAACACTTATATCCCTGGCAAACAAATTTCAGAAGAGCTTCCAGTCTTAGACCAGAGTGGGAAGAAAAAATAGGATGTTTATTTCTAAGAAATTAATCACTGAGGGCCCAGTGAATAATAATTAAATATTGCCAGCTCTATTGTCTGCAGTGAAGATAAGTCCCTCTGGTTGGAAGGCACCAACATAGGACTTGGCAAGAGCTTCCTCTTCAAAGTTGAGCACCTGCAACAATCTTTCAGACTATAATTGCTGAAAATAGTGATGGCTATATATGTTAAAATGTGCCTGATACAATTGATGTAGGGATTGTTATAAGAGCTGTATGTGTCCTCAGTAAAAGGATTTGCAAAAAAAGAATGTAGAATGTAAAAAAAAATGAATTCAGAAATATTAGATGCTATCAAAATTGAAAATGGAATATAAAAATGTCAATATCCTAAGCATTGATTAGCTTAGATGGAATTGTATTGACCATGTTGAATCTGAAAATTATGTAGTTTATGATGCCAGGAATAACAAATTCAAGAGAAATGATGTCAAATATATTATGAGAAAGAACATTTCAAAATCTATTTTGAAGTACAAGACTATCTGTGATAAGATAATCGTTCTATGCCTACAAGGAAGTCCACATAATTATTTAAAATTACATAGCTACTAAAGCTAGAGGTAAAGAAATTGAGGGACCCTGCCTGCTTATTAAGTCATAAATTGAACAAAAAGGCAATTGCGATGCATGGATTAAAATAAGAGATTTGGAAACAAAGAGAAAGGAACAGTAACTGAGAAAGTATAGCACTGATGAGAGAAATGAAGATTCCATGATCTAACTTTGCAAGACCAATGACTTCTGTAATTTAAACATATTTTCAAGCCACATAAATATTGACTACACAGATAGACCACGAGCTGGAATAGAAATGAATCAAATTATTTATATCTATAGAAAGGGAAGATGGAAAAGCTCACCATCAGCAGCCAAAAGAAGACCAGGGGTGGCCTGTGGGACAGACCGTTAATTGTGCATCTGCACATTCAAGGTGAAGATGAAGTAAATCTAAACAAAATCACAAGAGCCAGATAATGAGTGTATTTTACCAGAATTATTAGAACAAAATATCTGAAGAACCGGTTGGACACATTAGACATGGACAAGAGATGATCTAATGAGCTGTGGATGGCATCATGAACCCAATAAATGCCAAAAGCAAAAGGTTATTTCAAAAGCAAGGCAGAAAGAAAAGGAAAGTAGATGTCAGAAGAGATTCTGATGCATTCTCTGAACACTGGTAAGCAGAAGCTATGAGCACAAGAGGACATTCCAAAGAGCCGCTCAAGAAGGCAATGTAGAATATTGCACTGAGCTATGTAAAGATTTAGCTTTAGTACACCAAGATGGAAGAGAATATGCAGCCTATTTCAAACTGGAGGCAAGGGGGAAGGAAGCCTGAAGTTGAGATATTGAAGGATTCCTTGGGCAAAATACTAAAGGATTCAACCAGCATGAAACAAAGATAGATGGAATCCATCCAGTTATTTTATCACAAAGTGACTGACATGCAACCCTTTGTAGTATTGAATGAAGAAAGTCAAGCTTCCCCGAAGGCATGAGTGAAAAATCAAATCTTTAAAAATTGATAGAACCTTAATTAAAATAATGTCAGCAAGCTGATGAAACAGTGGAAGTACTCACTCATTTATGACAAGAAATGTGAAATGCAGATACCTGGGTCAGTCAACTGGGAGAAAACTGCATTTATATCTATTCCAAAGAAAGCTTACATGAAAGAATGCTGAAATTATCAAATAATGTCATTTGAATTTCACTCAAATAATTTTCCTGTGGGTGATTTAAAAAAAATTGTTGCAGTATTTCATTTATAGGGAGTTTCCAGACACTGAAGCCAGATTCAGAAGAGGACATGGAATAAGGTATATCATTATGAACATCCAATTAACATTGACTGAAAGCAGAGAATATCAGAAAAATGTTTTCTTGACTATGGCAAGGCATTTGACAGTACAGGTCAAAATAAAGTATGACTAACACTGAGAAGAATGGAAATTCCAGGATACTTCCTTGTGCTCATGCAGAAAATGTAAATAGTCCAAGAGAAAATGTATGGAATGGAAATAAAGGAATCATGCTTAGTTTAAAATTATGAAAGATGCACATCAAATTTCCATCTTTTCATCATGCTTATTTAGCTTGTAGGCTGAGCAAATAATCAGAGAGGTTGAATTAAATGAAAAAGAATGCAACATTATGATTGGAGGAAGTCTTATTAACACCCTGAAATATGCAGATAACACAACCTTACTTCCTGAATGTGAGGAGGCTTTGAATATTTCTTGCAGATGCTCAAAAACTATAACCTTCAATTAGAATTACAACTCTCTGAAAATCAACAACAACAACAAAAACCTGACAATGGCACAGCATCATGATAAAAGGGGACAAAACTGATATTGTCAAGGATGTCTTCTTTCTTGGATCCCCAAACAATGCTCATGGAAGTAGCGGTTAAGAGATCAAATAATCTTGCCTTGGCAAAGCTGCTGAATGAGAACTCTCAAAAGTGTTGAACAGCAAGGATTTCATCTTTCAGATCAAAGTGCACCTGAACCAGCCCATGATATTTTCATTACACCGTATGCATGTGAAATCAGTAGTGAATAATGAAGACTGAATTTGAATTATGAGGATAGCAGCAAATGTGGAAAGTCCTGTAGGATATATCGTCAGAACAAAAAAAAAATATGTTTTGGAAGAAGTCCAGTCAGAATGATCCTTACAAGTGAAGAGGGTAAGATTATTACTCATATATTTTGGACATGTTATCAGAGAGAGCAGTTCTTAAAAGCAATATATGGCTTAGTAGAGTGCAGGGACAGCAGAAAAAGAAAAGAAACTCTTCTACCAGACCAATGTGAACAATGCCTGCCACAACTATTGTGAGAATAGTACACATTGTATGTGTTTCATGTCGCTGTCCAGTAGGTCAATTTGTTTTAGCAGGCAATTGAATGAAGAGACTTTAACAACAATAGCATGTTTAGGTTTTTGTTATGTTAATGATACTTTTTGTACAGTGTATCATAATTCATTGTGTTTTAAGATACAACAAGGATAAAGAAGCAGGTCATAAGCAGATATGGGGTCAAAGAGAGATGTCAGGTTAATTCAGACTTGCTCAGGAGCAAAAACAGGAAAGAGACAATGGCTTGACTGAAGATCTGAGCAAAACAGCCTTTCCCTGAGTGGACATCCTTAATTTATGTTGCTAGAGTCCCAAAGAGGAGTCCTGCTTACAGTGGTTATGCATTGATCTTCTTACTAAATGCAAAGTCTGTTGTTTGAAAACAATAGCCTCTCCTCTGGAGAAACATGGAGCTTTCTCCTCCTGTAAAGGTTTCTTGGGGAAGGGTGGGAAGTGGAGGGAGGGGAAGAAATCGGGAACTGATACCTGGGCCTCAAGTGGGAAGAGAATGTGTCATATGGGCAAATGTACTTCAGACATTGGAGGAATGTATGGATTGTGATAAGAGATGTATAATCCCCAATCATTTTTTTAATGACAGCAATAAAATCAGGGCCACAAAATGGAAGAAGACCACTGAGAAATACTGAAATACTTAATTAAAAATCAGTTTTATAGCTATAGGAGTGGTATGAACTACCAAAAGAGAAACATTACCGAAACAAAGTAAAATAGAAATAATATTCTCTCTTGGTTGAATGGAATCTTATGACTTACTAAAAAGACACTAAGGAACTCTGGTAACAATTTGCTACATGGCTCCAAAAATTTTTAAACTAATAGCCATTGAGTCCAAGCTGACACGTCAGACCTATCAAATAGAATAGAAACTTCCCTGGAGAGTTTCTGAGACTAATTCTTTATGGGAGTGGAAAGCCCTGTCTTGTACTTCAGAACACCTGCTGGTGGTTTCAAACTGTGGACCTTGCAGTTAGCAGTCTAAGGCGTAATCACCATGCCAGCAATGGAATTTTATTATTAACTTTCAATTTTCAAAAATACATTTGAATAACATATGGTCCAATTATCTTAGTTCAGATCTCTTTGAAAACAGAACTGACACCCTCACTCACTTTACCAAATATTTATTTTTTCACCATTCAATATCCTCAAATTCACTGGTACAGAATGGCTGCCTAGTAACAGTGATACTAGGGTGCCACATAGAAATGTCCCTGTGAGTTTCCAAGACTTTGTCACCAGAGTTCCTTATACCACTCCTATAGACATAAAACTAAATAACTGAGTGCTTGGGTATTTCTCAGTGGTCCTCTTCCACTTTGTGGCCCTGATTTTTATTACTGTTATTTTTTAAAATATATTTTTATTGGGGCTCTTACATCTGTTATCACAATCCACACATTCCTCCAATGTATGAAGCGCATTCGCAGATATGCCACATTCTCTTCCCACTTGAACCCTGGAAATTAGCTCCATATTTCTTATCCCTCCTTTCCCTGCCCACCCTCCCTCATGAATCTTTAATAAGTTATACATGATTTTTTTCTATATCTTACATCATCCTCTGTCATCCCTCACCACTTTTACATTATTTGACCCCCTGGGAGGGGATTATATTTTGATCCTTCTGATAGATTCCCTTCTTTCTTCTCCCACCCTCCCCTAATCCTTCTGGTATCTCTACTCTTTTTGTTGGACCTGAGGGGTTTATCTATCCTGGATTCCCAGTGTTCTGGGCTCTTATCTATAGCAGCATACATGATATGGCCTAATCTATTCCTGTTCTTTTCAGAGGACTGACATCTCTAAATATTCATGCTGCTATCATTGTGGAAAAACATTGAAGGAAGTCAGAGAAAAATTGACTCAGTTTTCTGGACCTGCAGTTTTGGTCTTAACCATTGTACCAACGAGGTTCATTATCATAGATGAGTGTTTAGGGTGGCCATTTCTCAACACTCCAGGTAAGGAATAGCAAGTGGTGATTTGAGAACAAACACAGAGGGAACTGTGGGTGCTATGCTAACAATCTGCAGGGATTGCTTCAAATGTGTGTTGGCTTCATTAGATCAGGGTGTGGATACTAATCCCACCCATACTAAGATATAAACCAGGCTCCCTTCCATTATCCAGTGCAGGTACATTATGCCTAACCTCACAGGTCTGGTTGGGCACTGGTTGACCTAACTTGAAATATTCAAGATTGTCACCTGAAAAACAGCTAATCTTCTAGGGAAAATAACTCTGATTGCCAAGGCCACCAACCTTTTTTTTTTTTTTTTCCAAACATAACAAGGCGACCTATATTTAAGCTGTAGAATCATCAACGATTAGCATCACCTACATTTCTCTGCAAGATTCTGGGCTTTAAATTTTAGTCACAAAAGAAGACAATTCTCCTGCCAATATGATATTTGTTGAGAGAGCCATAAATCACGTCCAAAAGGGAATGCTTTTCAGGTGCCTTTATGTAGAACTATTGTTTTCCACATGTATCTTATTTAAATGTATTTAAATAATGGATCTGTATGCCATTAAAGCACTTAATACTATTTTATATTGTGATCAGACCAATCCACCACATTTTATTATTTTTCAACTCAAATGAACTCTACAGGATAGTGTAGAAGCTTCTTTGTGTTTCTGAAGCTGTGAGTCTTCATGGGAATCAATGGCCACATCTTCTTTTTTGAGGAGCAGCTGAATTTCACTGAGTTTAACTGAGTTTAGCTGAGTTTAACCTTTTGATTAGCAGCTTTAAACACTGCACTGCCAAAGTTGCTTGGATGAACTATAGATATTAATCTTCTTGTCTTTAATATCCTATTAACATCATGGTGACTTTTGCAAATAATTTAACCTAGTTTCTAAATTATCTTCATAATTATCCAATGAATATTGTCCATGCATAATTAAAATGAACTAAAGAATTTGCTACCTTACACCAAATTTCTAGAAATCACTGTTCTTTATTTTTAATCTTAATCTGTATTTGATTTTCAATTAATGTGAGATTACATCTTGCGTCACATAAAGGGGAGCTAATCAAATTTTAAATAAATCTAAGAAAATAGAATCTCTCTTTAAAAGTTAATTTTAATAAATGACAAATCCATCTCATGCCTTCCAATCCCTTCATTGGACTTCTGACAGCACTGCTACAGAAGGACTTGTGATATTGACCATTGAAGCTATTCAAGTATCTCCAAGTAGTGATGCAGAAAGACTGGCCCAAGGTGATTCAAGAGATAGAATGTGCCTTGATATATAAGTCCATTGTTGTAAACTGAACCAATCAAAGACTTATGTGAGATCACACGCTTGGATTAGATGATAAATGATGTGGTTATGCACGTTTGCAGAAAGCATACGCAGGCCCCTCAGTGCTGTATTTCTGTTATTACAATGATAAATGGAGCAGCAGTTTCAAAATATAGCCTTGGTGATGGAACGAAACTGTAGATCACAAGATATAATATTTTTTTCAAAATCAACAATTTCTTCATCACCAATACCGTATATCATCAATATGAAAGCCAAGTCTATACCTAGACCTCTCCAGTGGAAATACACAGAAATCAAATTGACTACATCTTTGGGAAGAAAAGTGGCTCAGTACCATCAGCAAAAGCCAGTTCAGGAGTCCATTTTATAAAATACTATTAAGTGCTCATATAATTTTAAAAATAAGCTGAAAAATTTTAAAAGAAATCCACTTGCCAAAATGTAGACTTATTTCCCACCTGAATTTTGAGATCCTTTCCAGAACATATTTCACACATTGGACATTAGTGGCAGAAGACCTGATAAGCTATCGGGTGACATCAAGGACATCATACATAATAAAAGCAAGAATCCTGCTTTTTATTGTGGAGTAGCTAAATTAAATGGAAGAAATGAGAAACTAAAAAAGCTGAACAGAAATTTTCAAAGAATGGCTCCATAAGACAAATTACAATATAATATTTAAACATTCAGAACCTAGAGTTAGAAAAACAGAGAGGATGCCAGATTATTGAGCTCATTCAAAACTACCCACAAGATAATATAAAGAAGACCAAAGAGAAAGAACACACTCAGTACATCTAAAACTAAAAGAACTAAAGAAAAAATTAAAGCCTCTAGTTCCAAAATTGAACATTTCTATGGACAATATATTGATGAGTACAGGAAGCATCAAGAGAAGAAGCAGAAAATCGTAGTCACCACATCACAAAGAGTCAACATTTAACCATTTTCAACTTCTTTCAAGAGACAGGGGTAATCAAAAACAAATACCCCAAAGCAAGAAGTCAAAGCTGCAATGAGTCATTACCCAAAAACAATCCTCTAAGAATTAATGGAATGTCCATTAGAATGTTTTAACAAGCTGATGAGACACTGGAAGAACTCTTTCTTCTTTGTTAAGAAATTTAGAAAAAAGTGAACTGACTGGAAAAGATCCACATTTGTACCCATTTTAAAGAATGGTGATCTAACACAATACATAAATTATTGAACAATATCATTGATATCACAGGCAAGTAAAATATCACTGAAGATGATTTAACAATACTGTCAGCATTGTATTGACAGGCATATGCCAGAAATTCAGGTCAGTTCTAAAACAGGACGTGAAACAAGGGATATTACTGCAGACATCAGGTGGATCTTTGAATGTTATTGACCGTGCAAAGACATATTACTGTATGGGTTATAAGAAATGATCACTAGCTTTGAGAAGAATGGGCTTTCCATAACACTACTTTGTGTTCATGCAAAACCTCTCCATGAACCAAGATGCAGCTGGGCAACCAGAACAAAAAATCCTTCTTCAAAAGGGTTCAAAACCAAGAAAGGTCTGTGTCAGGGTTGTAGAATCCCTATCTTTATTCACTCAGTCTGCTGAGTAAATATCCGGAGAAACTGGATAATGTTCAGCAAAATGCAATAACAGATATAAGGAAGTGATACTAACAGCCTGGGCTATGCAGATGACACCGTCTTACTTGCTGAAATTGAGCAGAACTTGAAGCATTTACTGATGAATGTTCAGGATCTCAGCCTACAACTTGGATTACAACTCAATGTAAGGAAAACTAAAACCCTTGTCATTAGATCAGTAGACAACATCATGGTAAATGGAGAAAAGTTAGAAGTTTTGGGGGACTTTGTCTTACTTGCGTCCACAACCAATGTTGATGGAAGTAACAGCTGGGAGATCAAATGACACACTGCATTAAGTAAATCTGCTATATAAGATTTCTTTAAAGTGTTGGAAATCAATAATCTTATTTTGAGTAAACTTGTGCTTATCCCAAACCATGGTATCTTCCTCACCCAACTCAATAGTGTCCTATGCATGTAAACATTGAACACTCAATAGAAAGATCAAAGAATTGATTAGTTTGAATAATGATACTGGTAAAGAATATTGAAGGTGCCAAGAACTGCCAAAAGAACAAGCCAATCTGTCTTGAAAGAAGCGTAGACAGATTATGCCTTAGAAGCATGTATAGTGAGACTTTGTCTCAAATACTTTGAACATGCTATCAGGAGAGACCATGCACTGGAGAAGAATATTATGCTTGGGAAAGTAGAACAGCAGCAACAAGAGGAAGGCAGTCCACAAGTGGATTGACACAGTGACTGCAACAATGGGTCCAATACAAGAACACTTGTGAGAAAGGTGGTATGTACTTGTGTTGTGTACTGGATCACAAACAGTCCCAATCTACCCCATGATTCCTGTTAGCAGCAATGACAATAGGTAACCTCTTTAAAAGGGTGAAGTTAAGCTTACTTAATCTTTATTCTGCCTCCTATGTGGTTGAGAATGTGACTTAATATGCCTCTTTCTATTACTTTGCATTGAATATTATTTTTCTAATGTATATTAAATAAAGGTTCATTTTGGAGAATACATTGTCCTTTTCAAGTATTTTAGGAAGCCAGAGCACATCGAGTCCACCTGACATAGCTCTTCTGAAATATAATTGAGTGAGATTATGTGGTATGAATGAAATCTATCAGTGTCACCATTGAAGAAGTCTATCAAAGTCTCCATTTGTTTCATTAGATCCTTGTCTTTTTCAAAACCATTTGATTCTAAAATTTTCTAATTCCAAGGGCTGACATGATGACTGGAAACAGCTGGTACAAGACCCCAAGATGCCTTCTGCTCTTTCATGTAATTGCTGGCAGTTTTCTAAGACTAGAAAAGGAATTACTTAAAATTATACTTTATAATGATATCATAGATGTCCTCTCCACAGTGGCTAGTCACAATGTATAACATCTCTATTTTAGAAGTATTAATACCAAGTTTCATTGCAAGAATAAAATTTGAAAACATATCAGGAGGAGGGAGCTTAAACTCAACTATGAGTCTTTTAGATTTATTGTACCCTTGTTTCAGGAAGGCATTTATAATGTTTGATTGCACAACATGCCAATAGAAAAACTTAGGGCCTGTCATCAGAGTAAACACTAATTCAGGAGCATGTTTCTCTTTTCTACATATGTTATATATTATATCCTATGCTTCTTACTTTAGCAAAATGAGGTGACACTAGGTGGAATTATAATTGATACAAATACTTTATTTTATTTGCCCATGAAAGCAGCAGTAGTCAGAAATACATATGTTTTCTAAAACTATATGAAAATATTTGTTGCTGTCCTAAAAGATAAAGGATTACAAACATAACTTCTCTTTATTTAAAAAATATATAAACCATAACTGCTTTAGAATATCCTTTATAACACTCCATAGAAGATTACTAGGTGCTGTAAGTAGCAACAAGATTGTAAATGATTTTTGAAAACTGAGTGTTTTCTGGTAATGTCTATGTTATCATGACAAATATATATATAAAATCCATAAGCAAAGAAAAACAATTCACAAAGGAAAACAAAGAAAAACAATTATTCTAATTCAGCTTTATCTATAAGAAGACAAAGATGGACTGCATTGAACACAGCTTTGTTTAATATTTTATACTCCAGTTAAATACTTTATATACTAATGAAAATTCAGGGTTCTCTTGGCCAAAACAGCACATTTTTATTGATACAGCCAAATATTTTTAACTATCATAAATTCATTGAATTCAATCAGCCATTACATAGATGTTTAATAGGATATTTAGAAACAACAGACATTAAACCTTCCTGAGTTAAAAAATAATAAGTCCAGTGAACAGTTGCATGAACATTGGATTGCTTATTTTTAAGTTAGCAGTGTAATCCACCAACCCCTACATAGAATAAAAATGAGATGAATTGCTCCCATTTAGATATGTAGCATGGGAAATGGGATTCCCATTTTTTACAATGCTATGCAGTGCTCTGCAGAGTCATACCATAGTAATAAAGGACAATTGAACCTCTTTTTGTTTTCAGCTGAAATCTATCTTACATCAGCAATTTTTCCTTTTTATACCCTCCTCTGAATATAGTTTGCATTTCTGGCAGATTTCTGTGGATGTGCTGCTCTGAGTTGAATTATTTTCAGCATTATTTAGTTGCATATGATAATGATTTCCACATTTTATTAGTTCACATTTCTTTAGAATCGACACAAAAAGATGGTTCCCAGATATTTGCCCAACTGTCATGTTGGAATATACAGAATTTCTTGGAATACATAAGTGAGGGGTTCCAATAATTCAAAAACTATTCCATCAATTCCTGGAGTCTTGTTTTTCACCAATAACCTCAGTGTGACTTCTTTTTTCAATGCCATCAGTTCTTGACCACCTGTCCTACTTGGAACAGTGACGGTTTATTCCTTCCATTTTGCTTCTGAGGTTTCCTGCATCTTTCAATAGTTTACCCATGGAAGTCTTTAATATTATAGCTGGATATATGGGTATGCTCTTCAGTTGCTCCAGTCTGAGAAATTCTGATTTCTTCCATTTTAATTTTCTAACCCCAGATCTTGGCACCTGACACTATGTCTCTACACATTTTTCTATGTCTGCCTTTTGAAATGTTCTGCTTAGTTCTTCTGCTGCCTTATATTTTTCATTTTGTAGCTACTCTGTATTATAGAGGACTTGTTAGATATTCTGACATCTAATTTGCTCTTTATATATATTAAGGTATGTATATATAGTATATATAGATATATAAGTAAAAGTACATATATTTTGTTCATGTATAATATTTCTGGTGTAATTTCATAACTCATCAGGTTAGTGTCTGATACATTAAATCTCTTTGTGAGATTTTAGCTATACTAAGTGGGTGTGTACAAGAAGTTATAATATGTCTCTCACGAAATAGTTTGTATTTTCAGTCTGACTTATGCATGAGCAATTGATGGCCTGTTTTCTTGTCGAACCCTGATCTTGTTTTTGCTATTAAAATTGAGCCTCTTCATCAAGTCTCTTAACACAGGCCCTCTGTCTGCATTACAAAGCCTGGCAAAGTTCACATGTAGCATTGCTTTTATGTGAAAAGCATAAAAACAGCATTTTTTGGAGAAACTTGTTGATTTTCAAAATTTCATTTTGTGACCTCCAGTACTCTATCAGAAGCACCATACTGTTCAATTACTGTTCCTTTTTCTTTGTTTCCAACATATGTGGCAATAGAGAAGAATATTAAAATACCATGGACTGCTCAATGGACAACCAGTCTTTTTTTTTGAAAGAAATAAGTCCAGAGTGCTCCTTAGAGGCAAGGATAGCCAGACTTTGTCATATGCACTTTGGACACGCTGTCGTCATGTTAGATGAAGTGGAGGAGCAACAAGGGAGAGAAAAGCACTCAAGGAGATGGACTGATACCTCCAACATGCCTTTGACAATGCACTCAGGCATAGAAACAATCGCAGGTCTGGGCAGCGTTTCATCTTTCTGCTCATAAAGTCACTATGGGCTAGAACTGACCGGTTGGGACCCCAAAACAATGACAATAGAAGCAATATTTGTGTCAGCACACTGACAAAGGTAGTGGAATTTTTCAATTTCTTCATTACCAGGTTCAATGGTTTGTGAGTAAATTGAAATAGTAAATTTAAATTGATTAAGTAGACTTCCTTAGAGAGGGACAGTAACTCCACTTGACACTTTCCCACTGCTCTTCTTAAATAGCAGTGGCAAATCACATAGAAGTGGATGGCTTATTCCTTCTTCCCAGTATGTTCTTAGTGTGGAAACCCCTTTGAAACCTTTTCACTAGGGGGGACCCTTTGGTAGAGGAAACAATGGTCGAATAGCTTTCAGCATTGGAGCAGGCACAGGATGACAAATGGACAATTGAGTATTAGAATAAAATAGAGTACTATTACTGCCCTTTGGAATTACCCATAAAACTTCTTGTGGGCAGTAAGTTTATTGTGCGTAGCAAAGAACAAGTATATTGTGATAGGTATCCATGAGTCATAATAAAAGGTTGATTTCCAAGGCTCCCTAGCAGCTAAGGATGGACAATGAGACCTGAACACAAGCTATGGAGGCAGGGGGGATAGTCTGAGAAAGTTCTTTCAGAGTGGTTTTACTGAGGAGTCTTTTCTGAGTGTTCTTGTATGTGTGGTTGGACCAGAACTTGCTCTCTCCTCGTGTACTATAAAAGCGAAAAAACACATCAGGGGATTTTTGTCCATGCATCCAGCCACAGTCAGTCCAGCATTCTCATCTCTGAGAAAAAGAAACATAGAAGGGTTTGGCTACATTTGTTGAGGATCTCTGAATATGAAAAAAAAAATTCTAACATTGGCGCAGACACGTCAAGTCAAACACAATGGTAGGGCCTCTGAACTGAGGCAGTCCGAATTAGAATTTCAGTTACTGAAGTGCTGGAATGTTTTGGCCTGAACACACGACAGGAGATAACGCTGTAGAGGAACATCTTACCTGCTTGCATGGGAGGCCAGCATACATTCACGGGCAAGAGCTGAACTGCACATGTGCACGATGAGGTAGGTTCTGCATCTGTGTTTGGAGAACGGAAAAGAGATAACCGGGAATCAGGGTTTTAGATCACTGTCTCTTGGAAGTCGATGCCCCACATATGAAGAGGGGTCTACATAGTTGTTTCCAATCTTCTGCAAGAAAGTTTTAGGCATGGGATCGCGTGTCTGTTGTACGCTGTCTGATTCCTTATGCAAGAATCCCGTGTGTAAACTACAGGTGTTTTTACAGTATTGTAACAAATCTCTAAGAGAAGTAAGAAAAAGAGGAAAAGAGAACCAGGGAAAGTTGTACTTTTAAATAGTTAGGCATCAGAAAAATTCCCATAACCTTATTTAATGCCATATTCTCTTGGTTGAGAATATCTAAAAACTTAGATATTTGGTGGGAAGATAATTATTAGAAGAGTATATGGGATGATGTGTTAATATATGCGTATAAGTATTATGTATATATACACATATGGACACATACGCACAATAATATATTTAGGATATAATATACAGTGTGTCATAATTGACCTTAAAATTTAGGGTCTAGTTTTATTTAGTTTTTTTCATTTAAGAAAAAATGGCAATAACCCACAAATTGTTATTATGAAGGTAGTAGTGCTCAGATTCATTTTAAAGTATGAACACATACAAATCTGTCAACTCCAGCTTCAATTACGGAGGAACTCATACTTGGCAAAAAAAATACATAGGCATAAATCGATTATAATATGATGTCACCATTGAAGTTTTAAAAAAATGTTGAAACTAAATAGATATGTCAAGATCTTTCACTCATAAGTTCTACATACACTTGACAGAAACTAACAACAACATAACAACAACCCCCTTGCTATAATTCACCTAAGCAATTTCCCTAAAAGGATTGTTAAAAATAAAGTAAGCTTTTGTTTTATATAGTTTAATTGTGGAGGTTGTTTACTCAATCCCACAACAATATGGTGTGATGTATTATTTATCAATGATCTCATTAGCATAACAATTTATTTGTTGAAAGCAGAATATTTTCTCATTTAATACTTTATTGTATAGCAAGAACTGGAGAGCTATAAGGACAAAGTTCAGAAACCGGGTGGCCCATGGGCTGTAGTTCAAGGACCCCTGGCATAGGGGGAAGGACCTTTTTTTAATGGAAGGAATTAGGAATTGACAAGGCTATAATGCTTTTTTATATAACATCCACAACTCAGTGGGAGGTTGTCCCGAGTACTGGCTTGAGATGTTTGCTTACTTTTCCACACTCTCTGGTCACACAAATATTCTTAAATGAGATCCTTTATCTCATCTGTCCCTCAACACATTTGCATTATAGTTCACAATAGATTCACTCTGGGACCAGCTATCTTCATTCTACTTGTGCCATCCCCCTTTCTTGCACGCCCCCCCCCCCACACACACCCTGAAAACGTCTCTTCTATCTCATTTTCATGGATACCTATTTTACATAAATATCTTTATTTTGTTTATTGAATGAAACAAATTGCTGCCTGAGGCTTATGAAAAGCTTCAAGATCTATGATAAAGAAAATATACCAAAATTATTTGCCCTATCTGAAGAGTAATGATATTTTACATTAAAGAATGCAGATACTCTTTTCCCTCCCTGGAAACAGGGTAAGTCACTTGGTGACTCATTCTTCTTCAAGAACACACTGAAGAGTTTCCTGTCAATAGATATGTATTCTCTTCAATGTCACAGAACATACCCTACCACCCACAATTCCCTAATGCCTAGAAATCCTTGCTCTGCGGCTTACATTCTTTACCAGGCTAGCTGACTCCACCTTATTTTTCCCCAGATGCAATTTGGTGGTTCCTCCCTTAATACATGAGTGCCCGGTGAGGTGGGTGATTAAAGGCAGGTGAGGGTTGAACTAGAGCTTGTAGCATGGAGGGTTTTCAGTCGTAGCAAGCTTTTTACAAGGTCACAATCCAGCAGAGAGAAAAAAAAAGATAATTTTGTGTGTGTGTGTGTGTGTGTGTGTGTGTGTGTGTGTGTAGAGATGTCCGTTTACAATTTATAGTATGGATCTGGAAGTGAAGGGAGGGAAATAGGATTGGAGTGCAGACCAGACAATCACTGAAATGCTGAGAGAGTTTGAGGATTTATAGAAATTATCTGTATTCAATAAGGAAGACAGCTGGGGGCAGAACCCAATAAACCTCAACCTTTGGAGGGCGTGAAGGATAATAAAATACAAATACAAGCTGACATTAATTATCCTTCTATTACATGCTAGGCACTATAGAGATAATAAGAGCCAATACATTCAACATTTACTGTCGGGTACCATGCCAAGTACTTTTCAAATACTTCCTAATTTTCTTTAAAAGTACAATTGGCCAGTACGATTAGTATCTTCATTTCTTTGGTGTATAAACTGAGGTCTGGGAGGTAACCAACTGGGAAGCTGATTGTGGAAGGGATTCCGTCTGATTCCAGAACCTGTTCTCTGAGTGACCACACGACTCTGACCACGAGTGATTTAGGCACATGAGAGAATACATATGGAATGTCTCATACTCCCAAGAAACACTATGAGATAGGTGCTGATAAGTTATTTTGATCGTGCTATTATGCAGAATGAGGTTCAGATATTGTCAGTATGTGTCATCTCCTTGATCCCAACTCCTGGGGCCTCAGGGGACAGAAAGGACTGCCTCATAGAGTGCAGAGAGGAAAGCCCCTCCCTCTGCTGCCATTTCAGTGGGACCCAATTGCCAGGTCTTTTTTCCTGCAGAGACACCACTGTGAAACCATGCATCACAGGACTCCTTTAGGCTAAGCACATCACCAGAAGGTACAAAAGAAGTAACTGGCACTTCCTGGTGTGTGCATAAAAATACCCCAAAGCGATTTATCTGCATTAAATCTGCAGTTTCCCTAATAAGATTGCATCACTCTCAATTGCCAAGTTTCCACTTCTCAGTCTTGGTTATGTTAAACGCTAGTCATGTAAAAGTTATGCAGAATCTCTTTTTCACTGTAAATTCTCATGAAATTTATATGATTTCTCATGGTTAGATAAAACCAGCTTCTAGCAAACATGGGGTAGGCTATTCTATGGCAAGCATATGTAAAAATCTTAGTAAAGTCAGAGAGAAGAGGAGAGTTAGGTAGGAGATAAAATGAAATAAAGAAGTGAGACACATTTGCTGGTAGCATGCTCACCTCATGGATGGCCCTGTTTTAAGGAGCTGGGTCCATGCAGAGAGAGGGAGGAGGAGAAAGGGAATCTTTATTGTCTTGGGATAATTGTAGGTACCCTTAAGACATGCATATTCAGTAGTTAATATGTCACAAGGTGGGTGGTAACCATAGTAAAATCTGAGTTCACAGGTGAAAAAACCTACCTTGCAGGAAGGCATGAGGGAGAGGGTACCTCAGCAGGAAGAACTACTAAAGGAATGTCTGCTTCAAAGGGAGACAGACTCATCCAAGTGCTCACTGTAAGGCAGTGTAAGTGTTAGGGGAGAATCTGTTGGGATAATTTAAAGCACGATAATATACTTGGACTTTATCTCTAGCTTACCAAAGTGGTGGCTTCCCTACTCTGGAATAATAGCTTTCCAGATTCCCTCTGTTAGAAGTTAGGGGATATAGTCCTAATCATATTTCCCTCAGTGTTAATATCCAACATCTCATGAACCATAAATTAAAAAAAATAAAATTAAATCAAGACCAACTTCTAAGAAATCACTGTCAGTGACATCCACTGCCCTGTGATTCTGGGTAGATTCCAGTCTCCACACTTCTGGCTAGAGGTTGAGTGCATTATTTGCTTGTATCACTGGAGGCTCTTCAATGCACACAGCCTGACTGTAATCTGAAGCCCCCCCTCCTCCCTATACAGACTCAGCAGGCAGGTCTTCACTTTGAGTGCTGATCAGACCCAGCCGTGCCAGTTCTGGCAGGACCAGAGGAGAGAGTTGTATACAGCGTAGAAATCTTAGGTTGCCTGCTGTTTCTTCTAGACAGCTGTCAGGACTGATAAAACCTGTCATGCTTCCCTGGGCTGCACAGCCATTTAATAGTGAAGAGTGGACACTGTAGGAAGACAGTCAAGAGGCAAAACTTTTTTGCAGGGAGATGAGTGGATGGATGCTTTGTTGCATACGTCCTTACAGTCACTTAAGTGTTGAGCTACCCCCGGGAAGCACCCTTATCTACCCCCAGGAGTTGCCTTGCATCTTTCTAAAGCAAGGCCAGTGTGTTTGATGGGCATTGTGCCATTGAACAGCTGGAGAGTGAAATAGCCTGTGAGGTCAGGAGTGGCAATACGAGGCAGTATCTTCAGGTAAGATTTAACAGCAGGGCAGTTCAGAGTGCTCGAATATACTTGAGTTTCCACACCTGTCACAAAAAAGGGTTTTATGACCTTTCAAATGTCAGAAATGATAATAATCTTCCAAACAGTTTGAGTGGCAGAGCCAGTGACTGGTTTGGTTGCCATGCCTGAAAGAGGAGGGGGTACTATTTGAAAACATGGTGCTTTCAAAGAGAAGGTCACTGGGGGGTCATGAACTAAATCTTGTTTACCAAAAGAGTTATGTAATTCTGTGCTTTTAAAGTTTTGATTACTCAAACAGTATAGGTCCAAGAAAAAATTATTGAGCCCTCATGAAAACATGTAATAGGATAAAACCATGTGTTTCATTAATGGAATATAGATGTGTGGTGAAATAGTTACATAGGCAGATATGTGTTCCTTGATAATCTCTTTTACTACTGAATGTGGTCTCTCACTTTCTCTGTGTGTCATTCTAAACCTTATAGACAATTAATATCCTATAGGAGGGAAAGGGGAGAATAGAGGAAATGCAGGGGAAGCTATTGAAGTATTAGCTAATTTTTTTTTAAAAAACTATTGAGTCCATAAATGAAATGTAATATCTTATTAACAGCAACTTTTTTAAGGGATCAGATGATGTTGAAAGATAAAATGTGAAGTCACATAGACTCCATATCAGTATATGAAGAAAAACATCATCTTGTTATTTATTGCCATGGTGAAACTGCATGTTCCCATGACATCCTGACAGGTGTCATCATTCCTGAGCCTATGGATGCAGGCATTGTATCAATTCGTCTCCTTGACGACCTTCCTGTTTTTGCCACTTATCAAACATCATGGTCTCCAGGGACTTGTTCTCATTGTCATCCTTTGCTCGGAGGAGTTTCCATGACTTACTTCTTCCATTATAGACCAGTGTGTCCTTTAGCAGTCCATAGAACTTTCTATTTTTTTCTCTGACACTGCAATTCAAATTAATTGAGTATTCTATGGTCTTCCTTATTCCATGTCCAGTTTTTATATGCATATGATGGAATGGAGAATACCATGACTTGAGTCATCCTCAAAGGGACATCCTTGTTCTTCCTGTGTGCAGGAGATTCACCTTTTGAAGTTCGTCTTTTGATCGCTGGACTGCTGCTTTCATGAGCAGAAGATTGAATTGATAATCCAAGTGAGACAACATCCTTGACAGTTTCAACCTTTTCTCCATTTATCCTGATGCTACCTAGTGGTTATGTAACATGAAGATTTTATCTTCTTTCCATTGAGGTATTGTCCCTATAATTCTTTAAATTGTGAATGACACCACTGGTCTGTCAGTTTGTCATATTGTGATAGCTTTTATGTTAGGGTGATTCTGGGTGCTTTGTCATTGGTGTTTCATATGCCAGAAGGGTTGCACTAACTAAACACTTTTCAGCAGAACTTCCAAACTAAAAACAGACCCTGAAGTAGGGTAGAACTCAGCACTCCACTTCGGAAAAAGAACCAGCTAAAAAGACTATGCCCAGCTTTGAAACCTTATCCAAATATAATTTTGCTCGTGTCCTAATTAAAGAGAAGCAACAATTATTTTAGCAGCAGAAGTGATAGTCAATGCCATGTACATCATAACTGGCTGGGCATACATGATTCTGGCAAAACTGAGCAAAGGGTCTGCTGGATGAGAGCCAATACTTCTCTCTCAGATCCGTTGCAGACCAGAATAGTGTTCAATGGGAATTTTTAACAAGAAGGATCCAAATTATAATGCATTTCTGGGAAGAATTTTAACACGAGAGAAGTCTGACATCAGTATGAAGATAAAAGGAGAACCAAAGCAATGGCTATCAAGGAGTGGCCATGGTCCAGGCAGAGTGACAGCAGATTGGTCAAGAGCAAAAGTCATGACAACAGATTTTGGGGGGGGGGTGCTCAAAGCATTTTGCTTGTTAATTTTCTGGAGAGGCAAAGAATGATAACATCTGGCTATTATGAAAGTATTTGGAAAAGGTTAGCCAAAGGTTTAGCAGAGAAACACCCAGAAAAGCTTTACTGAGGAGCTTTTCTTCCTCTTGCTTGAGCTTCTGCTCATTTTTCTCAACAAAATCCTTTTGGACTCACCTGACAATTCTGATTTGACTCCTTCTCACTTCTTTTTTGTAACAATTGAAAGAAAAAAGTTAATGGGCAGCCACTCACGTTTAGTTAACAATATAGAATCGATTGCACTGACCCGACTATCATGAGATCTTCAGTTCTTTAAGGATAAAGAAATGGCATGCAAAAGTGTAGCTAGATATTAAGGCCATATTGAAAAATAGCATTTATATTTCCATTCTTATATCTTATTACTACTCCACAAACGTTTGAAGTCCCATAAGACGATGCACTTTTTCTTCACTTAGATTTCCAGAGTATTAACCATTTCCCCTCTTCAGTGATCTCATTGACTTCTTCCCAGCTTACTCTTAGTGTATACTTTCTTCATAGTGCTGTCTAATCTGCTATGCTACATGTGCATTCAGATTATATTTCAATCAGTATAGCTTTTACATTTTATTAATTCTATTTCATTATTTAAAAATGTATTCTTTAAAATGATTTCCTTCATAAAATAATTGCATTTTGCATATTTTAGATTTTGCTTTAATTTTAAGTAGTTCTTTTGTTAAATGGTAAATTCTTATCATTCTTATAATGTAGTCAAAGTCTAAAGTTGGTTTATCTTATTTATGGTTTCTCTTGTTATTCCACACAGCTAGTTTGCCTTTTTGCAATATGACTAAATGCTTGACTAGGAATTATTATGGAAGCCTAGTGAGACATACATAGGTGTTTGTTCCTCAAAGGAGAATTTTCATGTTCTTTTTCTTCTCTCTGGGCATCATTGTTTATTTATCCTACTGTTATTAGGGATTATCTGGAAATATATTTTATTGTTATTGTTTTTTCCTTTCTCATCCTGATCATGGTGGAAAAGACAGAAATGAGACTTTCCCACAACATCTCATCTTGCACATAAATTTTTTGTAGTCTAATCTTTCACTGACGGTATAGTGTTTTAAGGACCCTGGGTCTCTGTGTATTTGGTGGAGGGTTATATCCATATTTTGACTCTGGATATCATATCTCATATAAATATCCATATTTCATATAAACTTTGGAGCTTTATTTCATTCTCTACAAAGGCTTCAAAACCAGAAATAGACCTCCAAAAATAGACTCAACTGATTTTTGACAAAAGTGCAAAAACAATGGAGAAGGAAAACATTTCAACAAGTAGAACAGGCACAATTTGGAATCTATTAAAAAAAACATAAAAATGCACAATCTTATCTCATCCTATAAAAATTTAACCCAAATAAGACTAATGTGTTAAATATAAAATATTTTTAAATATAAGGAAATCCCTAAGAGCAAATTTTAGGGAAAGACTACTTTTAGTTAATTACTGAAAACATAATCATTAAAAGAAAAAAAATTCAGATCTAATTAAATTTAAAAACATTTATTCTTGAAAGACCCTTTGAAAAAGATGAAAAGAATATTGAAAAACTGGAAGAAAACTTTTATCAACAAAAAATATTACCTAGGCTACTTAAATGATTCTCAAAACTCAGTAATAAATATATATAATTAGAAAAGGGAAAAGGTGTAGACAGGCATTTTACTGAAGAAACATGCAAGTGAAAACTAAGCATATAAAATATTCAATTCTAGAAGACATCAGAGAAATGCAAAATGAAATCTAATAAGATCATTATATATTCATCTGATATATTAAAATAAAAAATAACAGATACTGGTGCAGTTACTGGTTCATTTATAGATTGTTTATGGAAATATAAAATGGTACTGTTATATTAATTTTCTAGTTTCTTTAAAAACTTAAAAGTACTACTTATATATGTCCCAGCAATTATACATAAGAGTATAAGAAGAACTAGGAAATTCTGAAAAATGTTTATGAATTATATCAATATAATTAGTTAGCTTGGTTGTGACATTATACTATAGTCTTGTGAAATGTCACTCCTGCGGAAAATTGGGAAGACTGTACAATATTGTCTCTGTAATCTTTATTTCTCTTTATGTTCACTCTATTGGTTTTAATTTGTTTTTATCAGTTATTTTTTGCTATTAAGAATGTACACAAGCAGGCTGAGCCCCGGTGGCGTAGTGGTTGTGCGCGGAACTGCGGCCCACTGGGATGGAGGTTGGATTCCAGCTCCATGGAGCAAAGGCTGGGCCTCCTACTCCCACCACCTGAGGGCAGTGATTGCCCCCCACCCAAAAAAAAAAAAAGAATGTACACAAGCACACACACCAATTCATTTCTACAAGTATGTATCATTGACTGACGAAGTTCTTCAAGATGTGCAACCTCCTCTCCCTCTTTTCCTGCTTTGTTCCTCCAGAATAGCATTCACCCACTGCTGGTTCCTTTATAGTCTCATGACATGTTCTTGTGAAGGTGATCCGACCTAGGTTGTTATTAAAATAGTAGTATGTTCAGGACAGACATTCCATTCTAATTGCAGGAACTATTTGATTTAAGAAGACTTGGAGAATTTTGGCTTAGGTGTATAAATTATTTTAGGGTAGTACTTTTTCAAAGTTCATCCAGTGGTAAACGTCCAGAAATTCAAGATAACATAAGGTCTATAATAATGGTTAAAAAATACATTTTTAAAAAATGTGTGAAGTATGTGAATGTTTGCAGTGTAGATGATCAGTTTTGCGTTAAGCATTTCCTACATTTTATTTCTTCTTCTTCCTTTAAAAAAAATCTGTAGTGCTTACTTGCTATTAGGTGTCATGGAGTTTGTTTCGAGTCCTGTCACCCCTATGTGCAACACAATGACACTCTGCTTGGTCCTGCTCCAGCTCATAACTGCTATGTTGGGCCCTTTGTTAAAGCCATGGCACCAATCCATCCTGTCAAGGGTCTTCCTGATTTTTGCTGCCCTTCTACTTTATCCAGCATGATGGATGTCCTATTCCAGGGACTTATTTCCCCCAATAGCATGTTCACACTATATGAGAGGTCGCCTTGCCATCCTTGTTTCCAAGGATGTACTTCTTGTAAGTAAGCTATATTTGTTCTTATGGCAGAATACACATTTGTATGTGCAATCTTATATTAAGGGTATCTCATATATCATTTTGATATTATATCTTATAATTAAAAAACATATAATTTTGAAATGACATGTGGATTTATCCTTAGAAATTAGGCATGAACATGGGTTAATATGGCCCCCTTTAGGAACAGTCTATCATCAAACATATCTTCTTTATTCTTATAAAGTCAAGACAGCTTCAATATCAATCATTACTAAAGGACTGCATGTAAAATAGTATTGGGAGACATTAAGGACCAAAACTTAAAAGTGTCCTCATTTATCTTCCATTTTTTTCCATTTTGAGAAAGTTCTTTTCGATATTTAAGTTAATAATAAGATAACCATTTCAAAAATAACAATTGGTACATCTACAATGCTATTCCCAATGTGTGCCAAGACTTGCCAATATGTTTGGCAGAAAGATTTGACACATAAAGATTTCTCACCACCTATCTTTATTTTAGGATTAAGATATTGAAAATAGGGATTATAGAAAGACTAGTATTCACCAGTTCAGTGAATGGAACCCTCATTCCAATGAAAAGAAAATCTTCATTTGTACACATATTTAACTGTCTGGGTGACAAGGTAATATAAGCAGGCTGTGTTTGAGTAGCACCAGATACCACAAGATATGATAAATATAAAGCGGTCTTTCCTATAATAGTTTTTGACACTGGCCATGAGAAGTTTGTCTACAGTCATTCAGTGCTTTTCTTTAAGACAAAAAAGTGCCAATTTATATAGGGCTAATATTGGAGTTCTTCATAAGATTATGCCATATTTTCAGACAGAGGGTAAACCTCAGTAGATCCGAATGCCCCATTGTGGCTCTTACTCTCATGGGCAGCATACCACATAAGGAAGCATAGTGGAAAACTACCTGTACCCTGTTTGAACAAGAACTGCAAGCCAAATAAGAATCATTAAACTTTAATACATGATTGCATTAGCCTATTGGGTAAAAAAAGCAAAAAGCTATTAACTTGTTAACAAGAAAGTCAAACTAGATTTTCTCAGGTAAGGGGAAACGTTAACGGAGGGTTTACATACTCATAAGCATTACCAGTTAACATGTGCCTGAATCTAATACAACCCAAATATGCTATTTATCAAGCCCACACACTAGTTTGTTTTCCCTTTCTGGGCCTTAGTAACCTAATATGTGTATTTCCAGCACTCAAATATAATTATATGAGTAAGTGCTTTAATAATACATTTTCATTATAAGCAAATATAGGATGTTTACATAACCTGACACTAAAATGAACCCCAACCCAAATACCATTAGTTGGAAACTGTAGTAACAATGCAACATTTTAATAAATATTATTCATATAGAAGGTCTCAGTTACTCTGAACATTGTTTTATTTGTTCTTTGTCAAGGATAAAGATTCCAAATAGAGACGTTCAACTAAATCTTTGAATTAGTAGTAGAGGAAAAAGAAAAAATTAAGATTTATCTACTTTAAAGTTTAGACAACTTCTAGTAAATCATGATACTCAGAGCTGGGGAGAAAAGCCCCTCTAGGAAAATAAGCATTACGGTTCTGCTTTTATCACTAAGAGAACCCTCCCTAATTTATGATTTCACAATGAACCCTACTAAAAGCAAAGATAGGAAGACACCTGTTCAAAAAGTCAAACTACCACCTCTCTGTTAATGGCCACAGTTCCAATATGTCCTTCATAGATTGAATCTTGTGCCTTCCTGCAAATGAATTTCTTTTTTCAAAGCTGTTCCATTTCACATATGTCTCCAGATTTCATTATCAGGACTATCCCGATAGATACGCTAAATGGTCACATACTTAATGCAATTTGAGATCTGATATTGGAAGATACCCTCGTCAAAGTAAATCCCCCATCTGCCTTCCACAGTCCTTGAAGCTGCATTATTTGAGACACATCCTTTATTTATAGTCATCAAAACTCACTTCAAATTCATTGCTAAAATGCAATTAATACTGAAAGCTATTTGGGGTGCTAATCATACTGTATCTTCCAGCAACCCTGACGGTGTAGTGGTTAGTACCATTTAACTGCAAACCCAAAGATTGTGGGTAAAAATTCACCATCCACCCGACAGTCTCCTTCAGTACAAAAGACTGAAAACCTCCAAAGCACAAGGATTCTCGCTATCTATTTTCCCTACATAATCGATGTCAGAATCAAATCAAAGACAGTGGGAGAGTTGAGATTTTTTAGGTTAGTTTTTACAATTATAAAAATAGGATTATCTCAAATTTATTAAATTCCTTTAAAAGATTAGGGAATAAAATACATTGAGCGTAACTCGTTAGAAATATGAGGTATATTTCAAAGAACTGATAACTTTTGTAAACATTTTATTTTTAGACCTAACATAGAAAATATGTGAAGATGTTTAGATTACTTAAATATAATATTATTGTATTTTAACAGGTATATCAGTCTCCATGCTCCACAAACAAAACAGTGAAATACTCCTTCCTTACTGCTTTTTAATAGCTAAATCTCAGGATGATACAATAAATTTTTATTTCTTTTGTATCTTCAGGTCATGATATCATTCCATTAATCTCAACTG
Organism: Nesogale talazaci; assembly: GCA_004026705.1. Taxonomy (NCBI): domain Eukaryota; kingdom Metazoa; phylum Chordata; class Mammalia; order Afrosoricida; family Tenrecidae; genus Nesogale; species Nesogale talazaci. The sequence goes on from PVJH01000077.1 coordinate 389,946, forward strand.
TGCTCATTTCATGCACTTGTAGGTGGACTGGATGCCGGCAAATTTAGCATGCATTTGATTTAGGATGAGTTGCTTCTGTCAGATTTGCTTCAAATATTTCTCATCCCCTTGAAATGGGTTAGTTGGGCACTGTTTTTCTTTGCCCTTTTGGAAGAAGCGCATAAAGCAAGCGGAAATGCATGATGTTATTCTTAAGGGGACGAATGTCCAAACTGGCTCACTCTCATTTCTAGCTCAGTCTTTGATTCCTATAGAGAAGGAGCTCTTATGGTGGTATAGTGGGTTGTGTGTGTAACTATTAACCATGAGGTCAGCAGTTTGAAACTACCAGCTGCTCATGGGAGAAAAGTGAGGCCTTCTACTGCCGTCATCATTTGCTGTCTTGGAAGCCCACAGAGACAGTTCTACTCAGCTCTGCACAATCAAAATGAGTTTTGAGTTATAATTTGTATCCTATATATATTTTCAGGATCTACATTTTAAAAGATTCCCAAGTGATACTTATCACCTGGTACTCACAATTATCATCTGAAAAAATTGTTGAAGTGAAGATTTGGGGTTTGGGTTAAAGTTTAAAAAAAGAAAAAAAATTGAATATTCTGATTCAGTATATTTGGGATGACTCTGTTACCAAAATGTGTCAGTCTTCATCCTTGTTCCACCCACATTCCTTTGTCAAAATCAAAATAAGTTTTGCCCCAATTTCAACAGGAGAAGTGTATCTATGTTGACCCATCGCAAATCATGTTACAAAGCTCAATGCCAGTGAAGTAGGCAAGCAAATTCCTTGAATTGGGAGGTGGGTCACTCTAGGACAAATAGTCTATGCTTTTTGAGCTATGATATTTTACAAACTTCATTGCTATCAACTTGATTTTGACTTTCATTGATAATGCCAGGCGGACCAGAATTTTCCCTACGGGCTCTCCAAAGCCTTCATTTACAGAGAGGCACACTTTTGCATCAGTTTCCTTCTGAACAGCTGGTGTATTTGAACTGTTAGATGTTTTGCATTTAACCATTAAAACCTCAAGGACTCTTAGCACACAAATATACCTTTTAAACTTTCCATAAACTATCCATAGAATGATATAGAAAATTTGTTTTCAACTTTGCAACGCAATGGACCTCAGTGAATAATTCAGAAAAGATGGGTATAAGTCACAAAAACAGAGTAAGCTTGACCACCTGTCATCAGCTATTTTGACTCATGATGATACTGTAGGGCAGAGAAGAACAGCTGAATTTGAGTTGTGAGATTTTATGGAAACACGTAGCCTCATCTTTTCCCTGAGCAGGGACAGATAGGTTCAAACCAATGACTGTAGTTAGCAGCTGTACTCCACACGGGGCGCCCTCTAAGGTCTACAAGACTCTGCAACAGAACTTCAGGCAGTAAGTTAGATAAAGAGACAATCTGAAAAAATCATAAGATTTTCAGCAAAGTAATACAATTACCTTGAAGTTTGTTAGCTGTCAAAAAATCCAATGGAGTATTGTGAAAATTGTGTTTTTCTCTAACACAAAGGACTCTACAATGTTGTACCCAAATGATAAGTTGGAGAATTATTTATAACTCTCCAATATAGGACTAAAGATCAGAGGAAACCTACAAACAACGTGTTTGGGGTATCAAACAAACTAAGAAAAAGAGCAAAGGGGACTTTCAATAAAGCTAACATTTTTAAGTTTCAGAGACTACCCCTTCTATGAGATTATGTTCTTCTCATATTTTTGGATTGTTTTCTGTTTTTAATAAATTTTTGTGAACCCACGGGGCAGTCGTTATTTAAACAATGTTAACTAAATTTGCAATTTTACTTGTTTAAAGTCCAAAGCAGTGAGAGTGCTTATTTGTAAGGGGTTTAATTTTATTCTTTCTTTGTGAACTCTCAGACAAGAAAATATGTAACTTATTTTCTTCACCATTAACTTTTGGTGATAAAATTCACTCGGCATCCTGTACCAGACAACCAGTATGTACAATGTTTTCCACAAATGGTGAGTCCACACATGTAACATGAAAAGGAAATACAATTAGTAGATGAAGGGGTTGCACAAGCCCTAGTTGTGTAAGGGGTTGTGTAAGCCTTAGTTGTTATTTTTGCAAAAATTCTGTATTTCAGGAAAAGGAAATCACTGAAAACTTTTATGACAAAAGAAAAATAGAAGCTCACTGAATTCATATTCCCCTTTCTCTGGAGAAGAGTGCCCTGCCTAGTTCTGTCTCTTTTGTGGTTAACTGTGGTCTTCCTGCAAGCTGATGGATTAAGTTAATAGAATGAATATTAGGCATGCCCAGAATTTGCCCTACATTTTTCCAGAACAAAGCCTCTGTTCTGTTCTTTCTTCTTGTATCTGTTGACCAAGGTCCTCGATTTATTTTTATAGTTTTACTTCTTGATTATAATGCAGACGGATTATAATAGGTACAGTGGTACATGAATCATGCACTAAATATTAATTAGCATTTGTATTGAAGAGCAATTTGACTTCAATAAAGTGAAATAGACTCTAGTTTGAGCTGGAAGGAAGATTTATTGAGGATGTATGACATGTTTCTCAGAGCTCTAACTGGGCCAAACAAAACAGACTATTTCTAGTCACTCTGGCGACTACTTCTCTCATTCTGATTCATGTTAATCTGTGAATGACCACTTCATTCTCATTAAGAGGTTATGTGATGTGAAGCACTTTTTTTTGTTGTGTTTTTCCCCTGACACTTTCTATTAGATGACAGTTTTATAGGGACTAATATTTGGGCAAAGAAAGCAATGCCACATTTGTCCTTCTCTGTAAAGGTCACTTAGCTAGAATGTCTTTAATAATGAAGAGGGCAATGGATTCTCTTGAGAGAATCACTTTGAAATCCTCCTGAGGGGTCAGGGGAAACAATCTTATGGAATGTGACTTTCTTACCGAGCCTCAAAGGAGCCTAAGGCGTCTGGGTGACAAGGTGCAGGATGGTTGTTTGTTTGAAGCCACTAACACTGCTGTGAGAGAAAGATGCATTTCTGCTCCTGTAAAGATTTACAGCCTCAGAAACCCCATGAAGGGTTGGTTGACATTAGAGCTGACTCTCGGCCAGTTAGATTTTCTTTGTGAGAGAGGAGGACTGGGTACTATGGTTGCAATGAGGAAGTACAAATCCTCTCCTCTTTAGCAGGCAAGGTTGTGTCATGCATTGATCCATAACCATGGGAGAAACTGTCAAGACATGAAATGACATGCTTCATTTCTGCAAGATAAGCCTCTAAAGTGTTCAAAAACAAATATATCACTGTGAGGCGTTAAGTAGACCTGACCCAAGCTACCCCGTATTTTCAATGATCTTAGTTGCACGTGACAGCTGGATAATAAATACGGAAGACCAAAGAAGAAGTGCACGTAAATTGTGGTGTTGGTGAAGAATATTGCATATACTATGGACTGCCCAATTTAACCCAAAAGACAGTCAGCAGAAATTCCTTTAGGATGTGGATGGTCTCACATGCATTGGACAAATCTGGAGGAACCAATACCTGGGAAATGGGATCAAGTTTGTTAAAGACGAGGGTCAGGAAAAAAACAGGAAGACAAGAGGTGAGATGGACGGCTACCTGGGACGTGAGAATAGCACTGAATTAGGTACTGTTTACTTTTCTTGTCCATCAGTACATGGAAATTTGGAAAGGAAACTAGATGGTATTTAACAGCAACAATATGGTACTTTTATATTTATATTTTGCCTATTAATCGAGAAAAAAGTTTTTAATTTCCTCCTGTCACTGCATTAGGAGTTGTACTAAAAGACACTTCACAAAATATTTTAATTAAATATTACAGGTGATGTGTTTATACAACTGGCAATTCCAAGTAGAACTAGCAGCCTAATGATTTCTTGTTTCCAGCAGAAGATTTGAACTCAATAAATTGTCCATCCCACTGAGATGCTGCTGAACAAAGGAAGACTGTTCTCTCAGTAACTTCTTCCTGAGCTTATATAACAGGTACCGTTTCATGCAAAAAAAATTACTATTACATTCCAAACTATGAATTTTGCCTGGTAGTATTGCCCCATTTCTCACTTATCACATTTTCTCCAGCTCTTTCTTTCTGGACCTACAAAACTGTTTTCCTTTTTATAGTCTGTCAAAGCAAACAAAAAGAAAGAATTCATGACAACCCAACCTACTTAAAAATACAAAATATCATTTCCAAAGGCATATCTGGTTCATCCTTATAACTATTGTAGGTTAGGGACAATGGTACAGGATGTTTATCCTCAAATTGTCGTATCCACTCTCCTTTCCACTATATTACAATTCAGTCTAAATTACAGTGAGGTTGAAAGTTTCTTATTCCCTTTTTCCATCAGATTCTAAAATCTTTCATTACTTGCACACAAAAGGGAAACCAGTTTTGAACCCAGCATATAAGATTTGGGGATGACTTCTGGAAGAATTTATTTTATATTAAAGGATACAAAAAATGCTTAGCAAATGATCATTTCCTGACATGTGGGAATAGGAAGTCTGAAACATTGAATGTGTTGTTGTTGGACGCTTTCTAAGTGGCGCCGACTAGGGGAGGCCATGTGTATAACACAACCAAACTGCCCATGGTCATTTCCATGATGTCTGAGAGCTTTGAACCTATCAAAGATACCTAGGATATTGGTACTCAGTGGGCTGTTAACTGAAAGGTCATCATTTCGAAATCTGCAGCTGTTCTTTGAGAGAAGTCAACAATTTTCTACTTCTCTGAAGGGTTACGGTCTTGGAAACTTACAATGGCTGTGAGTTTCCAGAGACAGTGAGAATCACATCTTTTCCACCAGAAGCTCTGTTAAAGATACTGGAATGCCAGCTTTGGGGACTGCCTGTGGTTTTCATCAGGTTTCTGTGGCCCTGAAAAAGAATAAATTAAATGATATAGAGCATGAGGGAAGTGCATGGGACCATACACTTTTTAACTATCTTGACTATTACTTAGAATAATAACCATAGTTTTTCTCCATTTGATACTCTCCTATATCCCATTCAACCCTAACATTTCTTTCCACAGGAAATGTACACTGCTTCCTGCTTTATAGATGAAAAATGAGAGAACAAGTCACTTCATTATGTTAATCAGATAATAAAGAGTTCAGCATGGTTTCAACCTCCATGTCTGCCCGTTTCTCTGAATAATCACAGAGATAATCTGACAAATAAGAAATCAATGTCATGATAAGATTGAAGTGCCCAGTTGGAGCTGCCAGCACTGATGTTTATTTGACTGAACATAGACTTCTTTCATAGAAGCATGGGAAAAGTATATTTTTCTTTTAAAAAGCTTCAATTAACATATATTGTGGGTTTAAGTCAGATCGGCATATAAAGTGGCCTATGTTTTTTTTTGTGTAAACATTTAGGTTTTGATTCAATGTATAGGTTTACTCATCCAGCTGCTATTCGAAGGAAGTGTAGCCCTGGGGCAGAGATCCACAGAGCTCAGCTGTCTCCCAGTAAGTTGCTCATTAGTCAATAACAAGAACCCCCAAAGGTGAATGGAAGACTAGGGTGGAAGGCATAATGATCCAATTGGCTTCACAGTACCAAGGAATGCTAGACTTGAAAAAGTCTTTAATAAATACCTTCGCCAATTTTGTAGTGAAAATTCAGTCTTAGAAATTATGCTGAAGGGTCCTGGTGGTGTGGGGTTGAAGCACCGAACTGTTAACCCCTCAAAATATGTAGTTCAAACCCATTGTGCACTCAGTCAGAGAAAAATGTGATGGTCTGATGCCTTAAGAATTTATAGCCTTGGAAGCTATGTGTACAGTTCTACTTGGTCCTAGAAGGTATAAACTGAGGTGATGACAGGAGGTCAAAAGTAATTCACTGTGCAAGATTATATTTTAAATTAATAGCCAAGCCTGGGTAGACTAATGCCTAGTGAAATGCACCTTCGCATCTACATTGAGATACGTGCTTTCTGAAAACTTAGAGAAAGACTTATTTTTTTTACCTGAGTTGTTTCATTTCCCCCCCGAGGATGAATGAGAGTCCTGTGAGTTGGGATTCAGCATCCTTGTGACAAGTCTGATATCTGTATGTACACTTTTATTTGTTTATTATATCACAACCTTTACCACATCTTTATCGATGGTACTTTGTGGCCTATTCTAGCAGGATGTTCTTCTTGATGGCAGCAGTGCTTGGGATACAGGGATTGGCAAGCAGACAATCATGTTTGAGCACAGCTTGATGAATCCATCCCATTTGAACATTTCCACAGGATAGAGTCTAGCAATAAGACATTTCTTTTTGTGCTTTTGAAAGATGTACACGCACTCACATAGTCTCTACTGGCTTAGATGATGGGGCCTAAATGATAAGGTGGGCCTATTGGTATAAGCAGCTGGTTGGCACCATGGGCTGCTGCCTTAAAACTTTGAAGCTCACATTGACTCAGAGGCATCACTTAAGGAAAGGCCTTGGGATCCCCTTAACAAACACAAAAACACAAAACAGTCATTGAAACTTCGTGGAGCAAGATCCTAGTCTGTGAAACCCTGGGTCACCCTGAGTCAGAGTTGACTTCATTGTGATTTGTTTTAACACTTGCCACAGGATTTGTTGCAGTGACAAAACATGCTTCCCTTATTATTTTTGAGCTTTTCTCCACATGAGAATACTCACTTTACCAATTCCTGTTCTTCTAAAAAGGAAGGAGTATTATCTTTCATGTATGTCTACTAATATAAAAACTGCCAATGAGCATAATTTCTTACACACAACTTTGCATCCCTAGATAACATAAAATCTAAAATGCTTACACACACATACAGAAGGAGAGGAGCCTCTGCTGTACTTTAAGTTGACTTCCGCTGAATTCACTCTCAGTGCAGTTTTTTTTCCTCCTCTTGGGAGACACGTGGTGGTGGCGTATTGGATGCAGAAAGTGCAGCTGGCAGCAGCCGCTAAGGGGATTGTTAGTGTCAGCATAAGAAACTGACAAAAACCGGCGGATGAAAGATTTGAGTAATTATTTTTCAGTGTTAATGGTTCTTTATTTGTGGTTTTTATGTCTATGTTTGTTAACAGTAATTGCTTTTCCTCTACTGTTTATTTTTAATGAGTTCCTTAAAAAAATGGAACACTACCTACTGTAGGGTTTATTCTCCTTTTGTTTATCATAGAAATAACAGTGGACCAAAGAGGACTCTTTTAAGGAAACGCTTTCTGTTTCTCAGAGAGTGTACAAAAGAATACACGAATGTCTTTTGGAACTGTGTGCATGGGATTTGGAAACTAGAAAAGCAAGCAAGTTGCTGCGCTCCGTGTGAATTGAATCTCCCTAATTCATGGAGGCTCACACTCATGCAGCTTTTCATTTTATTTTATCATACACTAGGTTTAGGATGTTCATGGAATAGCACAAATCTGATGGCTTATTTTGAAAAATATGTTACATTTCTCCATCTACTGTGCTTACTTTACACCTTTTCTCCTTTGTGCATTATGTTACATAGATGAGTAATTGATGCTGTGTCAAGGCCAACACATGGGAATTTGATGTACAAGAGAATGGATTGTTGCTTGATGCTGAGTCATCCTTGCAATTGACAAGTTTGAGTTATCCTGGTAGTTCCTGTCCCCATCCATCTCATCAAAGGTCCCTCACATCGCTGCAGGCTCTCAATTTACAATGAAGACCTTGTTAAGGAGTTGATGATGTTGTATACCCAAAGCAAACACGGAGACAGCACTCTGTGGTGATCTATATGGTTTCCCTTGACTAGCTTTTCACAGTAGATTGTGACGCCTTTTTCCCGTCCAGGGAAGCTTCCTAGCTTAGGGATCACACTTTAGTCCTCTTTGTATCAGTGCTTCATGTATGCTTTTTTTTTTTTGAATTTTATTGGGGGCTCTTACAGCTACTACAACATTCAATACATCATTTGTATCAAGCACATTTGCACACATATTTCCACATACATTTCCAAATATTTTCCACTTGAGCCCTTGATACAGGCTCCTCTTTAAAAAAAACCACAACTCCCCTTTCCCCTCCCCCTCTTTTTTAAAAAAAAATTAATCATTTTATTATAAATTCTCAAACTTAAATTGCCGAATGAGTAAAAGTGTCTAACATTATTTTAGACTGGCTCAGTCAAATGATTGCAGTCCTCAAAGTAGCAAAACATATTTGACAGCATATTTCTAAATATCAAATTCAAATGGACTCACTGAACAGGAGCATCAATTTTGACTCACAGCAACCCGATAGGACATAATATGACTGCCCTCCTGAAGTTCTGCTACGATGAGCCTTTACAGCGATCACAAGTCCCAACTTCTTCCCAGAATAGCTGGAAATGTTGAATGTTTGCACTTTATAGAAGCAGAATAATCCACGATATCACCAGGGCTCCTTTCTAAAATAAAAGTCCTTAAATGTATAGTGATTAATTGCTATGGTGTAGTTTCCTATAGCTGAATAGCTTAAAAATTTAGGAATGGAATACAAAAATATTTGGAGGCAAGAAATTCAAATTTCTTTGGGCCACTCTTCTAAAGTCTCCAGATCAAAATTCTTCCTCCAATTTTTCCCATTGCCATGGGGATACAGCAAACCTTAGCATTGCTTGGATTGTGCTGATAGTACTATGATTTCTGCATCAGCCTTTATCAATGGAATTGTCTTAATTATTTTTCTCCATTCTAATTGATTAATACCCATTGTGATCGCTACACAGAAACTCACACGCAATTCATTTTAAAGGTTTGCTAAGAATATTCCCAACTTGTAATGCTAGTGAGAAAGGCTCAGGGTAGTTGTTAGAAAGTCCCTGTATGTCTTCTAATAAATGCCTGAAGGGCCTACCACTCGGGTGTAAGCCTCGACCCAAAGCTTAAGCTGCATGTAAGCTTAAGATGCCTGGTTCAGCAAGTCTAGCTCCCTGAATTAAGTGTCCAGAGGCATAAATAAACCTCACCTCCAAAGCACTCGGCTTCACTTCTGTGGGTCAGCAAATCCAACTGTGCCATTTTAGTGTCCAGAGGCACCCCACTCCATAAGCCTGCACAAAAGCATTCTTCTTAACTTGCTCTGGGGGTTGGAAAAAATCCCCCTTTCCTCCTCTGGCTGTTGGCTGTGCAGCTGCTCCACCCCGCTGTAGCTGTCATCTGATTCCAGGAGAGTCACTGTGCTGGACTCTTGGGTCGGGAGGATGCACTTCCCTCCTGGCTTTTGCTGGTATGCAGATCTTCTTGTTTTTTGATATCTCCATGTAAATGTTTTCTCTTACAATCACACTGGCCATCAGACAAGGAGTTACCTTTTAATGTATCGAATGGTGTCTAGGAGCCCAGGTGGCTTACATGGTGGGCTGTCAACCACAGTGCCAGCAGTTCAAAACCACCAAGCACTCTGCAAGAGAAAGGAAGTTCTCCTACAACTAAGAGTTACAGCTTCAAAACCAAGAGCATCAGTTCTACCCTGTCCTAGGGCCTGAAGTCAGTTAGTGGTGTAGGATTATGAACAGATAGAAAATAAGGATAATCATTAAAGTGATGCCATTAACATCTTATATATAAGAATCAAGATTTGATCCAGAAATCAAAAAATCCTATTGTATTGTTTATATGATGTTAAGCATCGATTGCATTTCCCATTCTTCAAATGGATTCTAAGTGACAATCACTGTCTTGATTTGTTTTCCTGCATGACTTTTTTTTTCTTTTGGCATTATCTCTCTTTCCTTGAAAAACATATTATATGAAAAATCAGGATCATATTAGTGAACAATGCATAAAGATTTAATCTCTTTTGACTGAAAATATGTAATGAATCAGTAGCAAATATTTACCTGGTATCAATGACGCATACTGAAGAACAAAGTGATTTAATAACTGTGTGATTTAAGTCCTTTCTTAAGTGAAAATATTTGAACGCAACTTAGTAGCACATCTGACTTTAGGCTAGAATGGCATAAACCACAGGAGAGCTATGTTTTGTTTGTCTGATGCAATTGCTTTCTGGGAGACAGACCATTATAAAGTCACCTGACATCAATGGATAAGAATGTAGTTAAGTAAGTACTCCCATCACACAAGAATACTTTGTCCTAACAATCTGGCATTCTGTAATGCTCACCTTCCTGACACTGAAGACAAAATGGGTGCATAAGCAAATGAGATGAAGAAAGGTAATGGTGCACAGCTATCAAAAGATTTAGCATCTTGTATCTTAAAGTCTTCAAGATAAACAAGTGGCCATCTAGCTCAGAGCAGCAAAATATGTATGGAAGAAGCACACCAGCCTGTGTGATCACTAGGTGTCAATGGGATCAGGTTTCAGTGATCTAAGACCCAAAATAAAATCTTACCCAAGGTGAATGTTGGAGATGGAGGGCATGGAGTGGAGACCCAATGCCCATATGTTGACAATTGGATATCCCCTCGCAAAGGGGTCTTAGGGAATATATGAACCAGTCAGGGTGCAGAATAACACTGATGAAACGCACAACTTTTCTCTAGCTCTCTGGTGCTTCCTTCCCCCAATATTATGACCTTAATTCTGCTTCACAAATTGTATTAGATCAGAGCATACACACTGCTACAGATACAGAGTCCACAACACAGGGAATCCAGGACAGATAAACCCCTCAGGGCTAACATGTTGAATAGAGATATTAGGAGGTTTTGAGGAGGGTTGGGAGAGAAAGTGGGAATCAATCACAAGGATCAAACTAGAACCTCCTCCCAGGGGGACAAATAATGGAAAAATGTGTGAGAGGCAATGGAGGACTATGTAAGGTGTAGAAAAATAATCTATAACTGATCAAGGATTCATGAGGGAGGGAAGGTGGGGGAGGTAGGTAGAAAAATGGAGAGCTGTTATCAGGGCCTCAAGTGGGAAAAGAATGATGGTGGCATGTGTGCAGATGTGCTTGACACCTGGGAGGAAGGAATGCATGGATTGTGATGAGAGGATGTAAGAGGTCCCAATAAGAGTCTCTAAAAAAATAAATAAATCAAACATATAAACTAGCAATGCAAAAAAAATCTATGTAGAGTTAAATCTATACAGAGTATGATGGAAAGGGGAATTAACACTGATGCAGTGCATTACTTGAAGTACCAAGGTTAATTTGAGGTCTATTTTCACTCTTTATAACCTCTCTTAAAGAATAAGCCTAGCAATGAAAATTAGCGACTCAGCCATAATGTTCTTAATAAAAATAAGTTCATTAGCATCATCCTTATTGCCAACAACACCCTTTCCTTAGAAAAATATGCCTAGATCATCTGAATATTATTATCTGGTACCAAGGGATGAAGGAAAATTTACGGCTATTTTAATTCATTTCTTCTGTCCTCATATCCAATATTGGGAACATGTAAATGTGTAGGGAACTTAATTACTTTATTAAATAATTTGAATGAAAAGTAGTGCTGGAAAAACTGCACACACTTTGATGAATCCAGAAGCAATTGTCTTACCTTTTGAATGGGAGGGGAGAATATGGGAACAATTTCCCATTCAAAGAATTATTGAGTGCCTTTGATGAGGCAAGCTTGATGTAGTATTTTGGATCCACAAAAATGAACAAAACATAGATACTTGTTCTCAAGTGACTCACAAAAGACAAAAAATGTACACAGAAGCAAAAACTTTCAAGATAGATGTGTATGGTATTAAGTGATTACTGTAAGCTGGAACATGACATATATGGGGAGATGAGAAATTGAAATAACAGGCAGAGATAAAATTCTAGAGTGATTTGAAGTCTAGGTGGCTAATACTGTCCTCTTTCCCTTGTGGTCAAAGAAGGAATGAGGTCAATGATAGCTATTCGATTTGCTGTTTTCATTTGATCAGTAGATTTTTTGCTTGTTTTGTTGTTAAGTGCAGTTGGTTGTTCGTGACTTATACGCACCATGTATGCCACAAAATGAAACCCTGCCTGATCCTGTGCCCTATTTAATTGTTATGTTTGGGCTTCTTCTTAGAGTGACTTTGTCCATCCAACTTATCAACCAAGTTCTTCTTTTTTTTTTTATTGCGGGGGGCGGGGGGGCGGGTGGGCATCACTGCCATCTTCCTCTTTTAAGCACCTTCTATTTTTACCAAGTATGAGATTCTTTTCTAAGAACTGGTCTCTTTGATTTGTTTTAGGTCTATTTTAAAACAGGAACTAGTTGCATTCCTTTTGCATTTGTGCATTTAGATGAGATAGAAGCCTGTACTTCAATGATGAGGACAGGGACTAGAAGACAGAACAAGTACATTTTATAAAGCTTTTGGCATAGAGAAATTTACTACTAATGCCAACATCTAAGATTCTTTTCTTCAGTGTAAAAGAAGTGATCCATTAGTCTGCTTTTCCTCTCTTTAGAAGTGTGTCAAAGACTTACCAACTTCTTGAATTTTATTTTAGAGTTTGAGTGTGGGATTTCTAAACTGTGAGTGATAATGAGAAAGCGGGCCCATGCAGAAGCACTCTGCGGGGATGCTGGGGCTCTGTGGCTTACATATGTTTAATTGGTGGGAAGAAGAATCGGCAGAGGGTGGACTGAAGGCTGTGGTGTGGTGCTGAAACTAGGGCACGTGTTAGCTGTGGGTTTCTTTTAGCAAGTGGACAGCTCTGGGAGTTTTCTTCCCACAACTCTATTTAGATGTGTAAAAACACCACAAAAAAGCCTGTGTAACACTCACAGCCCTTTAAATCTAGATTTTTCCCATTGCTTTTTCTGCTTTCACAGTAAATGCCAATTTCAAAATCTCTGACGATATGGGGCACACAGCCTCCAAGGACAGAAGCAAGACACAGGTTTCTGTTTCTTACATGTGTAAATGACAAGTGTTCGAGCTCAATATATATTTATTTTCAAATTTTCTTTTAGGTCTATGACATTTGTGAATGTGTACGTATAAAGACAAAAGATGTGTGTTGGTTACGTAATTTCATGTGGACTTGAAAATGTATAAATTGTAGGGGTGGTTTTCAACCTGCCACATCAGATAAAGTCTGATGGGCCCTTCCTCTGGGTATGGTCTTCTCAAAAGGAGGGCCCAGGGAGTCTCCTCCTCTCTCTCTGTCTTGACCTTCCACTGAGTGCTGCTATAGCCCTGTCATGTTTCCATCCATCTATAAACTTTGCAGGTCCTGGCCTGTGACTTTCCTCCATTTTGCATCACATTACGTGTGGCTGTGTGAATGTGAAGAGGGATTTTGAGCTTGTATTTGGCTTATGTACTTGAGTTGGTTTGGTCAGGTCTAAGCTGTTTTCTTGATATGTAAGTACTCTTTTTTTCCCCAAGAGTTTTATTGGCACATACTTTGCACATCTTACAATTGCATAGTTCAGTCATTCAAATATGTCGAGTGGAAATTGTATAATCACCACACATCCATCTTAGAGTGTTCCCTCCACCCATGGTTGATATGCCCCCCAAATGAACTGTGCAATTATGATCACCTTTCGTGCTTCCTCCCCTTCCCTTAATTATTTTCTCTCAAACCCCCTTCCTGTTCCTATTGGCCATTTCCCATGTTACCTGTAATACCTTGTACATGTTATTATCATTCTACATCCTCTTCTCCTACTCTGTACACCTGTGAAACCCCACATAAAACATTGAGAAAAAATAACACTGAAGAGGTAAGGGTAAGATCACACAACAAATAATATGTGAAAGGGAGACTAGTCCCATCAACATTCAAGTAGCTAGGCAGGAAGTTTTTGTCATAGAACATCTTAGAGATATTTGTTCCCAGAACAAATTCAGGCCATGTCCATGAGGAGGTCAATTGGCCACGTCTTGAGTTCTATCTAACATAATCAAGGTTACAGTGATCTTTGTCTGCCAGTAGGATGGTTTGGCACTCCTGCATAGTACTTCTTGATATAAACCTCCTTCTTACCCATAAAAGAGTATCAATGGATTTTTTTTCTAGTCAACCCAGCCAAGCAATACTATTAAACTAGTTTTTTTTTTAAACTTCCTCTTGGTTGTAGTTGTGATGGTTGCTATGTATGACTTATTGGCAAAATCAATCCCTTGGCAAAATTGCAAGATGGAGCAGGGAAGTGAAAAATTTTTCTTTTTAATTTCCAAAATATTGAGGACTAATATTTCTCTTATTTGTTTAATGAAATAAAAGACAATATAGCTATAAACACACATTTCATTTATTCTTGGATTGCACATATGCATTTACATATATGTCAAAATATTATAAAGGTTTTTAAATGTTTCCTCTTACATTCTGTCCATACATCTCCATGTTATACATAAAGGCTCCAGCTCATGGGTTAACCTTAATGGAGTCATATCTATGAGGATTCTGAGAGTATTAAGAAAGTTCTATTATAAAAATAAATTAAAAAATGCTTCTTGTAATATTGCTCTATTAGAGTTCCCATTGAGTCTATCTGCATTAATGTAAGACACCTTTGGATCCATGAAAATGTAGGGAAAATACTCCTGTAGGCAATAAAATAGGAGGTGATGAAATCACAACTGGTCAGTCTTTCTGGGTGTGTCTGTACACATGAATGCATGCATATAAACCCAAACCAATGGCTATGAAATCTATTCTGATTCAGAGCCACTTGACAAGGAAGAGCAGAATCGCCTTCTTTGGGTTTTGGAGTCTGTAAATATTTATGTGAGCCGAATGTCTCATCTTTTGTCCTAAAAGCAAGATATTGTGATTTTTAGGTGCCACTGCATCAATTCCAACTCATAGTGAGTCCCATGGATAGCAAAGTGAAATAGTGCCCTTTCCTGCACTATCCCCATACTTTTCTTATGTTCCAATCCATTGTTCTGACCACTGTGTCAATCCATAATCTAGATGGACACCTTCTTTTTGCTGCCCCTCTACTTTTCCAAGCATGCTATCTTTCTACAGGTACCATCCTTTCTTGACAATTTGTCCAAAGTCCATGAGAGAAACTCTTGCCATTCTTGACCCTCAGGAGCATTTTGGCTGTGTTTCTTCCAAAACGGGTCTGTTCCTCATAAGGGAAGTTCACAATACTTCAATATCATTTGCCTTCACCATAATGCTAATGCATTGATCCTTTCCTGGTCTTCTGTAGTCAATACTCAAATTTCACAGGCAAGGGAGGCAACTGAAAATAGCATGGATTGGGTCAGATTACATCACTTTAGTCCGCAAAGTATCTTCCTTGCTTTTCAACATTTTCAAGAGAGTTTGTGAAGTAGAATTACCCACTATTAGATGAAAGGGTGGTGTCACAATGCTGATTTTGCCATTATTATGCCAACATAGAATCCATTTTGCCCACAGGGGCTCCTTGGGAGTGTGTAAGCAATGACATATTGAACAATAGTCGCAAATTTAAGAGAAATGAAAAGACTTCTTGAGCAATTTTAAAAGCATAATCAAAACATATAAATATATACTTTGAACATTCTGGCAATTACATGTAGTCATTTCCAAATAAAACCTGGAAAGTTTCACTGGGAGACATTATATTTTTTGCCTTTTCTGATTGACTTAGCAAACAGCCTTTCCAGTCTGCCTTTTTTATGTTTATATTTCTTTATATTTTGTGATCAACAAAAGGTCATTGGACATTCCATTTTCTCTTTTCCATAGCAATTAAATATATTATTTTCTTTTGTTTTCAGTGAATGACTGCCCTGAATTTAAAGTTGCCAGTGACTGAAATCCTGAGAACCATAGTGGACTTACCTGTGTTAGTGACAGACTCTTGGAAATATACTTAAGGGAGAGGTAACTCTCCCACTTCATTCTACTTATTTTCTCTGTCTATGCTCTCTGAATTATGCTGGGTGAAAATATTATACTTGGTAAAGCCAAAGGCTAAGTGAATCTAATATCTCTAACATCTCCATATCATTCTGGATGAATTTAAGAGAGAGCAAAAATCTTCATTCCTTAATAAACTATTTTTGCTCTTGTCAGCCTTCATCTAATCACCTCCCTGACTCGTCATAAGTGTGTCAGCCTGAAAGTTCCAAAATCTGTTCAGCAACATATGAGCATACAAATTTCCACAGACAGATGCATACTAGCTTTGAATCAAATCCTGGGCCCTTGCATGAAAGGAAAAAATATTGCATGGAAGCACCACTGTCCTCTAGACTGTTTTTATGTAGAACCAAATCTTATCTTTAATATAAGGAAGGGATACTAAAGAAGCAGATTATAAACTTGTCTCTGCACTGGCCAATATGCTAATCACTAGTTTTATCTGTCTTTGAGTAGACTTTAATTGATAGCAATGGAATTCATAAGGAGATAGAATCTGACTACCATATTTAAGAGGCAACCACAAAAGCTGCCATTGAATTGACTTGAAGTCTAGGCAAAACTATATAGCCTTTCATAGGATGAACATTTTCATCAGAGCAGAAAGCCTAATCTTTTCCTCACAGAGCAGCTGGTGAATTTGAAAATTGCATTTGTAATTAATAGTTCACTTGATAGTCCCATAACGGTTCTTTGATTACCATATTGGAAAATTCAGAAATTATAGAATATTTCCACAGTGATTGAGAAGGTAGGGGTGAGTTGAAATCTCTGGAAGTTACATAATCTCTTGTCAATTTGAGACTTAAGAGTGATGGGGGGGTGGAATGTAGCCTATCAATTAGGTCACAGTTTGCTAGAGCCCAGGAGCTTCAGGAGACACATGGAAACCCCTGCCAGTGCTGAGATGCTTCCACTGCTACTGGATCCACAAGACTTTCCACCAAGTGGTCTGTAATCTTTCTGTACTTGGCATCATTAGATGTGTTGTATGAGTCTGAAGAGGAACTTACAGATTGGTATAAGACATATGGGCTAATATGGAACTTGTGAACATGATGTGGCCTGGGCTGAATGTTCTCTTAATGTACAATTTCTCTGTAATATAAAAGTCTCTCTTACACACATATGAGTGTCTCTGGATTTATTTCTCTAATCAGCCCAGACCAACACACCTTTATGTAACATCTCTCTGTACTTTGCAATATTGTAGTCAGATAGACAAATAATGTTTGTAATCACAAAGCAAACTATTAAACCTTTTATTAAAAAAAATCCCAGCATCTCTATCATTGTCTACATATTGAGTCACTCAAATAAATAAAAGATATGCAGATAATAAAATATACAAGACATATTCAAAATGTGTGTTGAAAATTCCCATTATCATTTAATTCAATTTTTCCGCAAATTTCTGAAACTCTGAGCACATAGTGAGTTCCAGGAGCACTTAAAATTATAAAGGATCATACAAAAGGCATTACTGTCCTGAAGATAGGAGTGGATTTCAGGGTTATGGTATAGCTATTTCTGAGCACAACCACCACCCCATCCCAATGGTCTCATTGATTATTCTAGGAGAAATTGGACATCAACAATAGCCTATAGAAAGAAATAAGAGGGGAGATGGAAATGATACCCAAAGGTTAAAATATGTATCGTGATCACTTCTTGGTTGGCAAAATAGCGTTCTGAAGGGCAACTGCATTTTATTTGCCTTTAGGATACTGGGGAAAATCTAACTGACTTTATTGACAGTAATCCGCTTATTTAATATTTATTTCTCTATATTATTTTTTATTTGATTTAAAGCCATGTGCCTTATTTTCCACAAAGTGGTTAAGATTTCCAAAGGACATACATCCCATACCTCACTGATATGTAAGTAATTTAACACACTTAAAATATTGGGGTGAGGGCTCATATAAGTAGGAGAAAACAGTGGGAAAATAAGGTTAACAAGTAAATATACCTTCTATTTTTCCGATCACATAATATAAGGAATTAGAAATCTAAAGATCTTGTTGCTTTTTAAACTCAGGCTTTGGGTGATGGACTTTGCTTATATATTTAAATATGAAAATATATATATATATATCCCCATTGGAAAGGAGTAAAATGTAGCCTGCTGATAGATCTG
Organism: Nesogale talazaci; assembly: GCA_004026705.1. Lineage (NCBI taxonomy): Eukaryota > Metazoa > Chordata > Mammalia > Afrosoricida > Tenrecidae > Nesogale > Nesogale talazaci. The sequence goes on from PVJH01000077.1 coordinate 407,870, forward strand.
GAGAGAAAATGCCATTTTAAAACATCTTGTTCTTATCCTGCATCTGTTCTCTCTGAAATCGGCTTACTCACATTCTGGCTTCTGGGTCAGGCATCTAAGGCATAGCTTCTGGAAGTCAGAAAACTGACCTTGGGCTGGGATGGAGTGGGTTTCTTCTCCTTTTTTTGGCATGGAGAGATAAGACATCAGCACCACATCATTTCCTCAATTATTTGGAAATTAAAATTTATTATTTATAAGCCCCAAAGTTTGTATCCACCCAAGGGAGTGATCTACTCATTGGAGTTCACATCAGCCATCTTTTCTTAGTCTATTTTGGCACCAACCATCTGCCCCAGGGCATGCTACTCTGTCTGGTTCAATAAGTCATTACAGTGACCACACTGAACCCATAGACTAAGCTTTTGATCATGGGGTTGCATAAGGAGCAGGCTATGAGAACAGTGTTCTTGTTAGGAGACATCTCATTGGCTCCAAACTATTTGACTTTATGCACAAGAGAATGGGCCACTGCATGTTTCTTCACTCTCCTCAAAATCACTCTTATACCTGAGCCTATTGAGTCAGGCCCTCTGTCATTCCATTTTATTGAAGTCCTTCTCGCTTTAAACCGCCCCTCCACTTTAATATCTGTGATGTCCTTCTCCAGCAACGGGTCTCTCCTTACAATATGTCTAAAAGATGTAAGATGAAGTCTTTGCATCCTTGCATACAAGGAACACTCTGGTTTTACTTCTTCCAAGACCAGTGGGTTTGCTCATTTAGCAGTCCATGGTGCCTTCACTAGTCTTTTCTAACCCCACAATTCAAATGTATCTGTTCTACAGTCTGCGGTATTCAATGTCTGTGTTAGATACACTAGAAAAACAAATCCATAAACACACATATGTATGTAAGAGAGAGGTTTAAATACAAGAGGAATTGAACATTGAGAAAACATCCCAATCCAAGGCCATATGTCTGATATTAGCCCAGCTGTCTGCCTGCAATCTACAAAGTCCTTCAGACTCACAACACACATTCATTGATGCCATGGATCCAGTGGCATTGTGAGGATCTCAGCACTGCCAGCCATCTCTCCATGGCTTCTCCAGGTTCAGGTTTCTTGCTCCATCAAGGTAGGTTCACGTGGTTTCTCCTCAGGGATTTCAGCTTTGCCAGTCGAGTCTCTCTGGCAGTGAGGATTGTCAGTAGATAATCCCCAAGAAAGTGATGAGAGAGAGATAGTGTCTCCATCATCAAGAAGGATTTATCACATTTCCCAAAATTCTCAGGAGAAAACCATACCCACATGGAAGTTTCATTGGCTATCTCTAGATTGCTAAGATAGACTCCACCCTTACACTCTTCATCCTCAAATTGACAACAGATTATGTGACTATCACAATGTCCAATTTTCACATGTATATGCTGGAATTGAGAATGTCATGACTTGGGTCAGCTGTATCTTAGTCCTCAGTAACACCCTTGCTCTTCAGTACTCTAAAGAGACCTTGTGCAACAGATTTACCTGATGCACTGTCTCTTGATCTTCATATGCTACTTCCATGATGATGGATCCAAGTAAGACAAAACTCTTGACAATTTCAACCTTTTTTCCATTCATTATGATGTAACCAATTGGTCCAATTGTGAAGATTTGGGTCTTCCTTACATTGACTTGTAATCAATACTGAAGGCTACAATCCTTGGCATTCATCAGAAAGTGCTTCAAGTCCTCACTTTCACTCAGCAAGATTGTGTCACCTCTTAATAAACCTTCCTCTGATCCTGATGCCACCCGCGTCTTCATATAATCCAGCTTCTCTGATCATTTGCTCAGCCTATTGATTGAACAAATGTGGTGAGAGGATGCAAACCTGATGTACACCTTTCTTGACTTTAAACCATGCAATGTTCCCTTTTTCCTTTCCCATAACTTCGTCTTGATACATGAACAACTCAGTCAAATGCTTTTGGATAGTCAATGTAAAACAAGTCAATATCTTTCTGACATTCTCTGCTTCATGCCAAGATCCAATATAACATTAGCAATGTTATCCATTATCTCTTATTTCACATATTCTTCAGAATCTGATGTGATCTTCTGGCAATTCTCTGAAAATAGAAGTTTTAACAGATAACAAATTGGTAAGAATACAATATGTTTGTCCATGATGCGTCCTCTTAAGCATGCTGCTAAAATAGGCAGATATCTCTCAGGATGTTGACCTCTACATTGCTCCGTGGGTTCTCAAGTTTGAGTACTACTCCTCAGAGTTGTGTCTTGATCTCTATTCTGTGATCTCTGGTGATTCTCTTGGTTCTCCCACATGCAGTCCACAGGTCACATTTCTTTCTTTGTGGCCAAAGAATTCATGTTCCTGTTTTTGAAGTGGGTCACTTTTTATTCAGGAAGGGATGAACTGACCAATGCCCTAAGTAGAGTCTTCTACACCTTATTCCCCACTTATTCATTGTGCTAGAATTACAAAAATTCTGGATAGAATAGCCACAGTAGACCATTTAGCTTCACACTCAAACAAACATGGCAACACCAAAGGAGGTTTTTCATGTTTAATATTTGACAAAATTAGTTACAGGCACTGTGTTTGTCAAAAAAGAAATTTTCCTTGTGGATCTGACTCCAATTAATGTAAGCTCTTAAAAGAACTAGGGCACTCCTAGTTCTGAGAGGTTCTGTCACTGTCCTCTCAGAAGCAAACCAACATAAGTTCCAAAATCACTGGGTACTTAGTTCTGCTTACAAATCGATTGGGCTTGGAAGACTAAATCTCAGGAGGCAATGCAGTTTAGCAAAACCTTGTTTGTTATATTGTTAGATGCTGAGAAGCGCATACAATTAGGCTACATCTGTGACCCTGTGCTATAGAAACTAATGGAGAAATAGAAACTGCATGGAGAATTACACTCCTACATTTGTGGTAATTTATTGCATAACAACAGAAGAGTGGCTATGTTAGAGATGGTCTTTGAACTAACGCAGATTGGCTTCTGAGTCTGCATTTGTAACCCAGCTCATGCAGCCCATCAAAGACATAAACACATTCACACATCACCCTGTTTTTCAACTTTCTTTGATGACATCCATTTACATTATCAAGCACATGAAATCCACCTCAAAATATGTTTAATGAGTCTTACTCAGAACCGAGTATTATTAATCATCACCAATTCATTAAATCCTGTTGCTCTTTTTTTTTCAACTCTCTTTTAATGAGTTAGAATAAAGTTCAGGGAATTACTGTGCCTTGCCTCTATGGCCATCAGACAAAACTCCAAAGTCTTGATTAATTGGACTTTTAGATAAAATTCCACTTCTTCCAGATTTTTAAATCAATATTCATGATGACACATTTTTAATACACTAGCAAATAAAGAAAAGTATCAGATTATTTCAATCATGTATTTTTTGTATTCCATTTGGTGAAGCAGCGATCAAACACAACTACCAAAAAAATAAAGCTATAGGTCTCTGTATTCTTAGCTTTTATTTTGATCTTGCATTTTTAAGAAAAAATGTAATTTTAAAGATATATGTCCAAACCCCAACCCTTATAAATGCACCACTGTATATAACCAAAATTTGGAAACATTCATTCTTTCATGTCAAGGGTCCTCTGTGAACATACATTGGAAATAATAACTAATTTTATTTTATTAGTTTAGTTTCATTTCTTCCTTCTTGGGATTTGTGTTTTCAAAAGGTTTAACAGTCTTCTGTCCCATATGGTACATATGCTTATAGAATAGGCAAACCAGCTTGGGTAAAACAAGAATAAAAATAAACCACACAGACCCAAACTTCAAACTTTTTGGGAGGTCCTAAATGGTGCTGAGTATTTTTTTTTCTCCTTTCAATGATTCCTCTGTGGAATCAGGAATGGAATCCTCTCACATACCCAAATATTGCAAGAAAGATGGCATTGTTCTTCAATTCAAAGACTCAAAAAAGACCTGTGTGTCCTGGAAAATTCTTCATCTATGAGATGTACAGACACTGTTTCTGGGAGAAAAATAAACCATTAGGGAAAGATGAAAAATAGTGGCTAGGTCTTGCTAAAGGATAAGTTTAGCAAGTTCTTTTTGACCTTGAATTTTAAAAAATTACAGTCATTAAGCATGTAGAAAATATAGCAAATATTTAAACCACAACTATTCAAACCAGGGAAAGAGCACAGGATTTTCTAGTGAAATCCTTTTGGTATTGTTTACTTACAGACTATTTTCAAAATACACCCAATTATCTCCATCCCCAGGGATTACTTTTCCACAGATGTTATATTTTCATATGTGTTCAACTACATGCTGTCCTGTATGTTAACAAGGAAAGCATCATAGCATGCAGATGAATTTTGACCCAGGTGAACACTCTGAAGGGTGTGTTAGTGTCTGCATGATAATTCAGTCTATGCAGTTGTTGTTATCGCCATGTAGAGCCCAGTGTGACTCTCACGGCATCGACTCATATCGAGGAGTATTCGTGTATGGAGAGGAATGTGAAGGCACAAGGTAACGGGAAAAAGGCAAGCAAGTAGATCTGGCTTCGTCAGACTTCAAGTGTTGATGGTGTTGTGTGGTTTTCAATGAACTATCTCCCAACTATCAGAGAAATATTCATGATTTTCTTTTTTTTCAGGAATAAAATTGATTATAGCACCATAAAAATTGTTTTCCTCTCACTGATTTTGTTCCTCAGATAGAGTAATCTCAGCTGGTTCGACCTAATAGAATCCACAATGTGATGAAGATCCCTGAGACCAATCTCTGCAACCATTGTCTGATGACTCCTCATATGCCATTCCCAGATTCCCACTAGCTGGGCCCAAAGGGATGTGTGTTGTTTAAGCACATCCACAAGGGATACATGACCTCCTGATGTGTATCCAAAGAGAGTGGAGAGAGGAGGGTGAAGCATAATGTCGGTAGCTGGCTGTGGGGCAAGGATCCCAGTGGCTTGCCCCTCTGGGATGGGACCTGGATCAAGCCCCACCGAGAGATCAACTTCTGGTTCCAGACAACAATCAATGGGGCATTGAAGGGTGGGGAGACTGCACTGGCATTTTGTTTCAAAGCTACTAGTGAACTGGCATTTTGCAAGGCGTTCTGGTGGCCTAGTGAGTTGAGTGTTGGACTGCTGACTGAAAGGTTGACACTTCAACTCCATCAGCTGTTCCCTGAGGGAAAGAGGAGGCAGTCTGCTTATGTACAGACTCGGGGTCTCAGAAAGCTTCGGTTGTTATGGACAGGCCTTCACTCGACAGCAGTGGAGCAGATTCCAACCTGTGTCAGCCCACGTGGCAGCGAAGCAGGTCCCAAAAGGACTTTTAGCTGCACTCTGTAGGAGAGCTGGGCACTGGGTTTCTCACCCTGGAGCCATCGATGGTCTTAAATGCCCTCCTCGGGTGTAGCAGCTGAGCGCATGGCCACTGTGCCACTGAGCCTCTGTGCCTGGAGATGAGAAGCTCCCCTTTCCTGGGAAGGGAGTCCTAGGGGCACGGTGGTTAAGCGTTTGTCTGAAAGTCCAGCAGTTCGAACCCAGGGGAGGCAGATGTGGCAGTCGGACCGGCCTGGAGAACACTGTGGGAGCCTTCTCCTCTATCTTCCATGGTCACAAGGAGTTAGGATTGACCCCTGGGCAGTACCCATGATGACCGCCCATCCCAAAGGGTGGAGGTTGGAGCCCACGCAGAAATGCCTGCCGAGAAGGGCCACCCTCTCTACTTGCCCTCAATTAGCCACTGAGAAGCCCGGGGGAGTGGGAGGGGGGCAGCTTGCTTAGACCTGGATCCTCAGGGGCTGCCACGAGCCTGCTTGATGACAGCCTATTAGGGTCTGCCCCCTGCAAAGGCGACTGAGTACTAAGATGCCTGACCCTCGGGGCTGGTGAGGGACCTCACAGCTCACACCCACCTCTGTGGTCTTGTCTGTTCCAAACTGAGTTTGAGGGCGCACCGGGCCGGGTCACGGAGGGCGATCTGTCGGATTCCCTGGAAGCAGACCTCCCAAAACACCAGCAGAAATTTAGAAATAATTGTCCTTTTTAATGATGTCAAACATGTCATATCTTTAATAACGCTCGGGGAGCTGCTGCTCGATCTGACGAAGACGAGGACATGGGACTCTTCCCTGGGCATGTGGGGCACTCCTTTTTCGGGAACAACTGGACCTCCGCGTGGAAAGATGTGTACTTTTTATCTTGAACAACAAAGGCCTGGTCTTTCTGCCGTCTGCCAGCTTCATGACCTCGGTGCAGTGATCTTTCGTGAAACAAGTCTATGAGCGAAGGCTATTCTTCCCCTGGTTGTCTTGGGGACAAAGGAGAGAAGCGGAGCAGAGGGCTAGCACATGGGAGGCGTTCAGGCGTTCTCCCCTGCACATGTCCTGTCCTGCACAGAGGCACGCCTCTTTGCCTCCAGTAACAAACGGAACGAGTTCATGATTTTCAATTGATCATGGACATTATTCAAGGTGAGGTGGGGAAAAGGCACTGCATTTTGTGCATTGAATAGCAGAGAGAAAAATTTACTAAATTCTCTTTGTGATAAGTTCTAGTCTTTTTTGTTCTTGGCTATCTAGTTGGTTGTAATGTGTGGTCTTTTTATCTGTAATGGATTTCAATACAGTATCATCTTAGTTATTACTGACATGTTTTAATCTGTTGGTTCAAGGATTTCCCCATGCACTGTACTTTACCAGCATTTCTAGCCATCTGTCCCATTTGCCTTTTTACTAACATGTCCAAAGTAGTTGGAATTGAGATCTTACATTTGGGGGATTAAGAAATAATGTAAATATTAGAAACAAGCTGGGACTGTACTTTGCTCAAGAAACTCAAAATTCTGTTGCTGCTGCTTTGCCTATTAAATCATTGGAAATATTTTTAATTTCTACAGAGGAATCTCTTTCCCTAGTCTAGGTTACATCACCGCTCTCTGTAATATGGACACGGATCAACACTCTTCTTGTAAGGAAAGCAGCAGCGCAGGCATGTCAGTAAGCTTCCTAACTGGAGACAATTTTGTAGCTTGACTTCCTACTTTGGCCAAAGAGGTCTGTGCTACCCTGTTCTGACCACTTTTGGCCCTATGAGCAAAATAAGTCATCAGGTCAGATTTTTGACCCTTCCTTTTTTTCTTCTTATTTTTTTAAATTAGCATTCATTCAATCTTTATAAAGCAGAGTGTAAGTAAAGTAGTGTACATGTATCAGCAAGAATTGATTTGTTTGTTATCAGGATCATTTCTGATATTTACTGAACTTCTGTGGAACTTCCAGGAAAAGAGCTTTTAGAAAGGTAATGAAATTAGTCCTTAAGATACAGCATATAGTTTCAGGCTCCTATGGAGACCCCCCAATTTCATTCTTTTGGTCAATGCTAAATTCACTCTATCTGCTTAGCATGTATGTACAGCATTTCCCATTGGAAGAGATTTTACATTTCAGAGTAAAATAATGCATTCTGGCAAGCTGATGTTTCTGCCTATGAAGAGCAACCTTTTCCGAGGGTTGACAAATACACGTCTTGGTCCTTTAACATTTTATCCCGTGTGATGAATAGGCTTCTTGACCATAGTTCACTTTTACTGCAGTATGCAATATGTTTGATAATAAACTTTTAAGGTCTATTTATTGGGCTATACATACAAAACCATTACTCTCTTAGGGAACACCAATACCTTATCTAATGCGAAAGATAAAGAGTGATTTCAGTAAGAAACTTTAAATAGCATTTGATACTTGTGAGAACAGAGTAATCAAATCACCCAGTATTTATTTCCTCCTGTGTGCCTGGCATTATAATACTGATTGATACTGTCTTCTACCCATCTTCTACATAAGCATGCTATCTTTTTGTGCATATGGTGAGCTCTAAATAATTGTTTCCTAGGCATTCAAGAAACAGATTTTATTACCTGGGCAGAAAATATCTGATAATTGTAGGACATTTCAGAAGGACAGCAAGAGGAGAAAAACAATAATGAAACAAAACTGCAATATTTGTAGTTGACTGATTAGAACTAATAATTTTAAAGTAACTGGCCTCATTTCAATATTAAATTGATTACCCTGCAGCATATCTCAATGCTAGATATGAGCAAAGTACTCCTGTGTTATTGTCCAATGTCTTCTTTACTTTCACTATGTCATTTGATATATAAAATAGCACTGTGAGAACCTTGAAGGGAGTTCTGTATGTGTCTATGATCTAGAGAGAACAGTTTACATTGTTACACCCATCTACTAAATGTAGAGGTAAACTGTTTCAAAAGTGTCTGCACTGTTTCACGGCTAGTTAGTTCCAGAATAAGACCTCCTGCTTTTCAACATACCACGATATCTATAACAATAATGCCTACTTTGCCTCTCTCATATTCACTATAATGTATCACATATTGTGTAGCTGCTAAATATTTCCGAGGAATGCTCCCTAATCCCCTTGTTGATATAAAATAATTTTTAGAGGCTAATGCCTTTGTCATTATGCATGGTTCAAGGTGGGAAGATAATTATGTGTATTTTTTTAATCTGGAATTATGGGTAAAAAAGATTCTCTTTCATAAAAAATATAGATAAGTAGATGAAACCATATCTAGTCATGGTAGTTTCTGTAAAGTTATCTTTCAGAGGCACCCATAAAGAAAGAATGGGGGATTTACTACTTAAAAATCAGCCTTTGAAAACGCTATGGAAAGCAATTCCACTCTGACAAGTGTGGGGTCTCAGTGATTTGTAGCTGAATGCAGGGCAAATTCCTTACTTTGGGTGAGATTAAAGGATCGAAATGCTTATTTTTTGTAGCTTAGAATATCTCTAATTATTGGTTACTATTATTTGTAACTGAACTCTAAATGATACTCAAATGTAATCTAATAGTCTGCGTACATTACAGAAACAAATCCAGAGACCCTCGTGTGCATAAGAGTGAACTTTTTTTTTTTGGGAGGGGGGCATCACTGCCTTTGGTGGTCATGGGCGCTACCCAGTGCTGCTTCTGTAAGCAGCCGCTGGATTTGAACTGCCTAGCCTGCGGGATGCAATCCCGCACTCAACCACTTATGCCACCGGGCCTCAGCCCAAGAGTGAACTTTATATCAATGAGCAATTGTACATTAAGAAAACACCCCAGCCCAGTCCAGATCAAGTCCATAAGCCCAATATTAGTCCATATGTCTGATCCTCATCTGTAAGATCCTCTTCAGGCTCACACAACAGATGCAATACAGAAGTGTAGAATGCTCACAGACCAAGAGGTGGGAAGTCTTTTGGATGCAGGGGCAGTGAAAACATCTCAGTACTGGCATGGATTTTCATGTGATTCTTTCAGCTCCAGGGATCTGGTCCCATGTAGCTTGTTAGCAGAAAGACAAGCAGTGTGTGTGTGTGTGTGTGTGTGTGTGTCCTCCAGTGAGCTATTTATCTCTGGTGTGCCTCCAGATGAGGTCATCAAGCTGCCACCTGATTGACAGACTAGACCTCGTCCCTTCACACTTAATAGTGTCAAATTGACACCAGATTATGGATTTACCACAAGTAGTGAAATAAAGCATCTTCCTCTCTCTTGATTTAGAATCAACAACAGCAAACTTTTTTATAAGAGTAACTTAAAACTGCTATAAGAGAAGTTTACTCAGGTTGTTAGCAGGACTTTTTGAAATGTGATGTAAAGAAGAAGCATGGGCATGAGAAAATGCCCTGTGATTTTCAGTTAAAGATGGTATATTGGTTCACATATCAGAGGATGAGATAAGGAGGGGGAATTTTCTATGCTTCTGCTTTTAGCTCATGACTGCTATGGCTCTAGTAAGTGAGGGATTCCTGAGTTCTGATAGACAGGGATAGTGGCACACACACTAGATTCTGAGGGCGATTCCCTGAGCCGTGGGAATTGTGAGGCTCTGCAAGTTCCCTTGAGGTCAGTTACTATCAGTCAGGAGGAGGCAGCAGGAAGGAAGTATGTCAAAGCTAAAACAGAGCAGCATAAAGCACAGATGGGCTTAGGAGCACTTTTTTTTTTTAAAGAATCCTTGATGAGCCTGTCAAAATTGTGATGCGTCTGATCTAATATCTTGCTTTCAAGAAATAGGAGAGCATATCATGATTTCCTGAATGCAGGCAAAAGACACAAGACCCCTGGATCAAAGAGAAAGGCATTTTTTTAAAGGGCAACAATCAATGAAAGCGTCAGTTCACAGGGCCAATGCAGAGGGAGCAGAGGCGTGCTGCACACACTTGGAATGGACTCTCATAACATATCAAGAACCCTGAACTTAGGGAACTCCAATATTTTATAATGGCAATTAGCAAACCGGTCTTCTTCTCTGGATGAAGACACCATGTCTATCTTCCAAGCGTGTTCTCCATCTAAACATCTTGGAGAGTATGATCCAAAGTTAAGAAAGGAGTGAATGCCTATGCTGACATGATGCATTGAAGAAACACATAAAGAATTATCTTCACATAGATTGTCACATTACTATTTGGGGTTCTGTTTTCAAGTGGTGGATGATGAAACCTTACCTAGTTTCCTCCTTAAAATAAGAGTTCTTTGTCATTCAAAAGGTACCATAAATATCTCATAGTCCAAGCTGATTTTTAGTAAATGAATAAATTAATTCAAAAGGAGAAGTCTCCCATGCAGAATAATTTCAAGCAATTCATGTAGATATTTTGTCACCGAGAATATCTGGACCAAACTCCTTACTCCATAGGCATGGACTGCCACCAGGGACTTTCTTCCTCAGTGTACAGCATGTAAAGGACAATAAAAGAGGCATTACCATGGAGAAGCCAAAGAAACACAACCTACATCAGGTGATAAAAGTCAAAATGAACAGTCTGAAATCACATAGATAGTACATGGCTTGAAATTGAATGTGAACATAATTGCTTATCGCTAAGACTGTCTAATATCCCATTGCCTCAACTTTATCAGAAAAAACCATGAGACAAATTCAAAGAGTGGAATCTCATATTCCTGATCAAGACAAGAGAAACAATGAAAGTCCAGCATTGTTGAGAAGATGGTCAAGATATTTGGCCAAGATATACCATTCTTTCATGAATACGCACATGTGTGTTTCTGGAGAGTACTGAAATATGGCCTACAGAAATTTCAGTGGGAAACCTTACCCTATCTACCCTACATCATTGATCTTACCTCTTTTGGTTTCTTTTTCTTTTTCTTTTTGGCATCACTGCCTTCTAGTGGTCGTGGGAGCTACCCAGCCTTGCTGCTGCTGGATCTGAACCATCAAGCCAGTGGGCCATAGTCCCGCACTCAACCACTACACCACTGGGGCTCAGCGGCTCTTTTGATTTCTTTTGACCCCCAAATTCAAGAGTCTAAAGAAACACAATAACTGTATATGAAACATAGGATTATGGATGGAATCTGAAAAAGTAAAAATATCAAGTTAAAACTAAGAGGTCTATATCGATTATGGACATTTCTATAGTTATGAAGGACCATCAGGTCCATTCTTGCTCCTTGAGGTCCTATGTACAACAGAAAAAAACACCACCAGACCTTACACTATTTTCACAACTGCTCTCATGTGTCACAATGACTTGAAAATGTCTTCTTGCTTCACAATGGATCTTTTTTGTTTGTTTGTTTGTTTGTTTTTGGTGGGGGGCATCACTGTTCTCTGGCGGTGTGAGTAGGAGACCCAGCCCCACTACGCCACCAGGACTCAGCCTCACAATGGATCTTATGAGTGAATTGTTGCAGCCACTGTATCAGTCCATCTTTGTGGGGGTCTTTCTAATTTTCTCTACCCTTCTACTTTCATCAAGCATGATGTTATTTTCCAGAAACTAATATCTGATACCATGTCTGAAGTGTGTGAGGCAAAATCTTGCCATACTTGCTTCTAAGAAACACCTTGGCTGTGCTTCTTCCAAGACAGATATATCTGTTGTTGTTATTGTTTTGATAGTTCATGGTACTTCCAATATTCTTTGCAGGGACCACAATACAAAAGCATTTATTCTTGTTCGGCCTTCTTTATTTAATGCCCAACTTCACAAGTATGTGAGATGATGGGTGATGTCATGGCTTGGATTATATACACCTTTCACTTCAAAGTAACATCCTTACTTTTCGACACTTTAAAGAGACCTTGTGCAACGTATTTGCTAAATGCAATGTGTTATTTGATCACTTGACTGTTGCTTCCATAACCGTTGGTTGTGGATCCAAGTGAAATGAAAATGCTAACAACTTCAACCTCCCCTTCCTCTATGATGATGCCACCTATAAATCCAGTTGTAAGGATTTGAGTCTTTACATTCAGCACTGAGTTACAATCCATACTAAAGGGTCCTCTTCTTGATCATCTGAAAATTCCTCAATTCCTCCCCACTTTCAGTAAGCCAAATTGTCATCTGCTTATTGCAGGTTGTTGATAAGGCTTCTTCCAATTCCGATGCTACATAATTCTTTATATAACCCAGGTTCTCTTATTGTTTACTAAACATACTGTGATAGTTATATCTACAGGGGTAGAATTTAGCCTATAAATCATATCATAGCCAGAGAGACCTCTGTGTGAGCCTGGACTTCTCCTGAGAATTCTGTGAAATCTGGTTTTTTCCTCCTTGTAAGGAGGAGAGACTGACTCTCTACTCACTTCCCTGGAGAAACTTTAGTGACAAGGCTGACTCCCTGCAAGCCATCCCTGAAGACAAGTCTCATGAACAAACCTTAATGCAGCCAGAACCATGGTCCTGGAGAAGTCATGTAGAGACCCCTGCCTGTGCTGAGAAGCCTACAATGCTGCTGGATCCAAAAACTTTCTTACCCAATGGACTATGATCTTCCTGCATTCGTGTCATGGTATGTGTTGCTTGAGTCATAAGAGGACATTAAAGACTCAGGCACATGGAATAATATCAGAATTATGGTCTTGATCTAAACTGGGTTGGAAGGTTTCTTCAATATTTAACCATTCTTGTATATAGATCTCCTTCTTGTTCACATATGAGTGTCTATGAATTTATTTCTCTTGCCCAGGACTAACACACATACTAATTGTATAAGTGTGGTTAAAGAAGGCAGTATTTATTGATTTTAAACCATGCAGCACATCTGTTCTGCTTGCATAAATGCCTTTTGATCCTTGTACAGGTTCTTTAGGAGAAAAATGTAAATATTTTAGAATCCTCATTCCTCTGAAAGCTATACATAGACTGTTATGGTTCACAAAGTAAAATACCTTTGCATGCTCAGTAAAACACAAGGAAACATTGTCTGGCAATGTCTGTTTTCAGCCAAGATTCATCTCACCTCAACAATGATAGCCTTTGTTCCATGTCCTCTTCTAATCTGGCCTGAATTACTGGTAGATTCCTATTGATGTACTACTGAGACCATTATTAAATGATCTTCAGCAAAATTTTACTTGCTTATACTATTGATGAAACTGTTCTATAATTGCATATTTTTATCATCTTTCTTAGAATGGGTACAGTTTTGGACTTTTTCCAGTCAATTGGCCAAATGACTGTCTTTCAAATGTCTGGGCATAGGTGAGAGCTAATTATCAATACAATTTTTGTGGCAAGTAATAATGATGTGATAGATAAACTATTGGCAAATTTAAATGCAGGGTATAGAGGAATTCTCTCTCTATTGCTTTTAAATAAGAGGATAAGTCAAGAAGAATTATTACTGAGGTTTCATTTCAGGTGTATGTAAGATTATGCCCCGAGTACTTTGTATGTGTTTGTCCTGTGATAAGATGGTGGCATACATATTCTCTTAGTAATACATATGCCTTCTCATTAGAATGCCTTCTAAAAGGGACCAATCATAACAGTGGCTACCAAAGAGATCTTCTGTGTCGGTAAAATTTAAGGTAGAGAAATCAAAATTAGATGGATTTTGGGATTTTTTGATTGATGCCAAAGAGGAAAGTATGATAGATTTGTATGGGAAAATGTACTGTCTCAGGAAGGACTTCTAAGAAAATGGAAAATAGCATTGGTGAGAAGACCAGAAAAGTTGTACTGATATTTTCCCCTTCCTCTAGTTTGGTAGTTCATCTGCTTATTCATTGAGAGTATCATAGAGTATCTATTAAAATTCATTGAGAAACTTTACCCTAGTTATCCTACAGCATGCGTCTTTCCCCTTGACTCCTTTTTTTTAACCTCAAATAAAATAAACATTAAATCCATGATTTGAGTACCTCAGGGATAATCAAACTGTCATTTTAATATGATATAAATTGAAAGGAAAAACAACTTTTCAGAGATAAAATAGAAAGATGGAAATTCTTCCTGGGGCAGTGTACATAACTAGATCAGGTGTCCTCAAACTTTTTAAACAAGCGGCCAATTCATTGCCCCTCGGACCATTGTAGGGTCGGATTATAGTTTTAAAAAGAAATAAGCTATCAACAAATTCACTACGGCCCGACAAGAGTTGGCTGCTAAACAGGACGAGCAGCAGTGGCAAAAGCACCAGGTGGGTCAGATAAAAGTCCTGGCAGGCCGCATGTGGCCTGTGGGCCATAGTTTGAGCACCCCTGAACTAGATGGATGATATTTTGAGAGATTACAAACTCAGACATTGATAGTTTTGTTTAATATCTTTTCTAGTACAGTATAGCAATAATTTTACTTTCCCTATAATACAGTGTATATATGAATATGAATTTACTCAATGACAGTGACTGTTATATATCTATCTCTCTCTCTCTCTCTCTATATATATATATATAGATATAGATATATAGATATATTCTGTGGACAATAAGCCCTCAATATATAATCCACAAATTTAAGTGAATATATTCACTTAAAACTTGCACAGCAATTGTCATAGCATTATTATCCTTAAGAATTCTAAACTGGAGTGGAGTAGAAAGAAAAAGAATTCTAAACTGGAAATAACCAATCACTGTTCAAATATATGAAGAATGCATGTAATGTGCACTAGTCTATGTGAGGCCCTGCGCAGCAATAAGGGTGGCTAAACTGCCACTACATAAAGCAATGCAGACTAATTGCATAAATTATGCCAAGGAAGCTACTTGTTTAAAGTGCTTCTACTTGCTAACAATCAAAGTGGACAAATCCAACCTCAAGTTTTTTTTCTTTTCTTTTCTTTTTTTGTGGGCATCACTGCCTCTGGCAGTCATGGACGCTACCTAGTGCTGCTCCTGAGAGCCGCTGCTGGATTTGAACCGGCAAGCCCACAGTCTGCAGTCTTGCATTCAACCACTTATACCACGGGGGCTCAGCCCCAACCTCAAGCTTTATAAGATAGAAAAACAGTCTCTTTGTAGGGGAATGACTGGTGGTAGCAGTATCAGGCCTGGGAGTATCAATGATCATTTTTTATTTATATAGGAGTTGATTCCAATCATAGACCAAGTACATAAACATTCATCAGGCTGTATATTCTTGATATATACAGTTTTGTAAGTGTGCTTTATAATTCAGCAAATGTTTTCTTAAAAGTTACTTGATCCTATTCATCACCATCATAGGCTGTTGAAGGATGATTACTTCAAATACCCCATATTCAAGTAGTCATAGCTTTCCTGGAATGAGAAGGTGTTAGACAATTAATAAAATTCTCAAATGGGATGTGATTAACTAAATGGGTGGAAGTTAAGAGGAAGAGAAAGTGGGAGAAGGAGAGTGAAAGGAGAGAGGGGAGATCTAGGGCAATCTTTTTATAACAGATGTGTTTTATCCTCTTTTGAAAAGAAATTCTCTTTTTCACATTAATTTCCTGACAGGAGGGGTTTGAGATGACAGCAAACAGAGTAGGAGAAAGAAAACTGTATGCAGTTATACTTGCAAGTTTAAATAAGTGTGAGCAGGGCTATTGATTGTCTCTTTGGTTCAAGAGGGTCATGGGGAGCCTAAGAGCACCTCCAAAACAAACATACAAACAAACAAACCTACTGCCATCAAGTGGGTGCACACAGATGTCAGCCCTATAGGACAGATTAGAACTGCCCCGAAGACTTTATGGTGGTGGAACATCCCATCTTTGGGGGAAGCTTTTGGTTTAGAACAGAGGACCTTATAGATCTCAGGTCAGCTTGTAACCCCTTTGCCACCAGTGCTCCTATTGCAAGCACCTGCTCTTCCTTAAACATGAGCCTCTTCTTTAAAGGTAAGAGGAATTTCACTGTAGTAGAACCCAGTTTGTGTTCCAGCACCGTTCAGACCCTGCTTTCAATTGCATATATCCAAATGAATGAGCATGATGGCATATCTTGTAATAAGTGAGATAGTTTAGCTTTGATGGCCAAGGAGTGCTTGTTAAGAGGGAAACCCACAAGTGCACTTCTACTCTGGTCTTCAAGATTGCTGTGACTTAGAACAAACTCAAGGACAGTGCATTTGGTTAAAACATGCACTCTGGAGTCAAATTGTCTGAGCTCAAATCTTAGTTCCACTGGTTAGTACCTGTGTGATCTCTGGCATGTAGCATAACATGTCTCATTTCTTCCCCTGAAGAATATGGAAACTAAAAAACAAAATCAAACGACTCACTGCTACTGATACCAATAGCATCTTTATCATAGTGAGATTGTGATGATTAAATCCAAAAACATTTTATGTGTGAAATATGGTGCATAGGATGCCATACAAATTAATTCAGGAAGTCATAAGGAAAAAGTATGAATGTATGCATGGATGTGTGTTTATGTGTAGGTATGATGAAGAAGTCATTTTTACCCAATTTGATAATGGAAAGAGCTACAAATTATATAGTCTTCTCATGACTTCCCTAAGGTCACAGAACCTATAAAGAGTGGAGCATAATTTCTTAATAAAATATGCATCTCTATCCATATGAGTCTTTCCCCAGCTCTGATCAAACTCCTTTTTAAAATGAAAAAGAAATCATGATTTCAATTGCTAAGTTAGTTTATTTCACTCAAGATAGAATTTAGTTTTCTACATTCTAATGATCTTTGCCACCACTATTAGATTGCTCTTTTCAGAACACATTTCAGACTATCTCTTATTCAAGTGAATTAGTTACAGTTTTGTGTTAGTTTTATTTTTTAATCTCCTGTTTGCTGTGATTCTTAGTATCAATAGCATAAAAGGTTTCTTGTTTTGTGAAAAACAGTTATTAATTTTATAGGAGATAACAAGCCAAAACTAAAATTGCATATTTCTAGGGTTAATTGAGCTTCAGGCCCTGTGATCTCATTCTCCATGGATGATCTCTGACTTTTCTACATCTCATTTTGTAAGTTTTCCAAATAATTAGTCACCTTACTATATTTACTCATGGCAAACCTTTAATTACATCTATGAATACAAGTATTTATAAAAACATTTCCCAGCATTTAGCTAAATTAGCTTCTAGAATGTAGTGAATCTTTGGCTGCATCGTTTCACTCCATTTCTAATATCTTAAAATTTCAAGAAGCAGGATGAGGTTTGGACTTTATTTCTTATTGGCTAGTTTTGTGTAATACTCTTCATTTAAGGAATAAGTAGAAGCTACTGTTACTAAAAGCCTTGATAAAGTCAAACTTCTGAATTTTCGCTGGCAGATTTTTAAGCTCAATAATTCCACATGCACAGACTCAGATACTTTTTATTTTGAATGTTTTATACTTTTGTAACAACCATTTTAGGCATTTTTGTTCTTATATAAATCATATAAATGTACATGTTTCTTTAGTGAGGTGCCATCTATTTGATTCTGAACTACAGCTAATCTATGCATAACAGAAAGAAACATTACATGGTTCTAATCCATGCTCACAATTGTTATATGCTACAGCACAATTTTGCAGTCAATGCATCAATCCAGTTTGTGAGGGCATTCCTTTTTTCACTCCTCTGCTATTCTCCAAGCACGATATTCTTCTCCATGACCTGGTCGCCCCTTACATTATGTTCAGAGTACATGATATGGAGTTTTGCCATCATTGCTTTTAAGCATTCGGGCCATACTTCTAAGACATATCTGTTTATCCTTTGGCAGTTCATGATACTTTTACTATTCTTCACCATCAAACAATTTCAATTCATCAATTCTTCTTCGATCTTTCTTATTCAGTGTTCAACTTTTACATGCATATGAGGCTATGGAAAATACCATGGCTTTATCCACGATTCCTTAGTCATAAAAGATATCCTTGTTTTCCAACACTTTAAAGAGGTGTTTGGAAAAAGAGTTACCTTATGAAATGCATTTTTTAATCTCTTGACCCTTCCATATTGATTGTAGATCCTACCAAGATGAAATATTTGACAACTTCAGTATTTGTTCCACCTAACATAGTCGTCCATCAAACATATTGGTTCAGTTGCGAGGATTTGGGTTATGCTTTTATTGAGTTGTAATACATATTGTCCCTGATATCCATCTACATAAGCCCAAAGTCCACATTTTCAGCAGACAAAATCGTGGCATCTGAATATTGTGATTGTTCATAAGCCTGATTCCAATCCTTTTCATATAATCAAGCTTTTTTTGCTTATTTGCTCATCATAACAAATTGAGTAAGTATGGTGAGAGAATACAATCCTGACAAACAACTTTTATGATTTTAGACTACACGGGATTCCCAGTTATATTCAAATAACTGTATACATTGAGTTCGTATACAGGGACTGCATGTGCAGAATAAAGTGTTCTGGAATCCCCATTCTTCTCAAAGCTGTCCATAGATTTTTATGATCCACAGAGTCAAATTCCCTTGCATGGTCAATGAAACCCAAATAAATAATTTTCTGGTATTCTCTACTTTCAGTTAAGATCCTTCTGATTTCAGCAATGCTATAGAAATTCCCTAATATTTTTGATTAATTTGTTTCATAATATGAATCATATTTAAGTGGCTATTTTGATAGCACAGTAAACAATTGAACCTCTCCAGTTATTTCTTCTTTCAATACATTTATATTACTAATTATATATACATACAAGAGCTACAGCATTTGAAATAAATCTTGACTATCTTTAGACATGAACATCTCTTGGTAATTCCACATGAAAAGTGATTCAAGATCCAGGTTACTAACAGTAAGACTCAAAACCGGGGTCCAGAGAGCTATCCTTAAGAAAATGCATGAATCAAAACTTAGGAAAGCAGGCTGACCATGAATTAATTGCTCCCAGGAACTCTTTAGGGACTTCTCAGGGACAGATCATTTTTATGTATTGATTAATTGGTGATATATTGATTTCCTGACATTAGAATTCCAGCAATTTCCATATACAGGTGAAATTTTGATCACAATTTTGGTTTAAAAATACATGTAATTGTCTGCCAATAATCCATTTTAGTATGCTTGATATTTCTCCAAGTACATTTACTGTTCAAGGAAAGGGAAATGTGTTGCCTGAGACCAAATAATAACAGACCAATCTAGGAGTGATGTCTCTCTGAGTGAATCGATTTGAGTAAGTGAACAGCACTAATTGCTCCCAGGTGTCTTGGGAACTATAAAGAGAACAGAAAGGGCTGAAATTCACATGGAAGGGATCCCACTGGTGGTATGGATGGGCCTCAGTAAAAAGAGCTAAGAGACACAGCACTCAAGCTACAGTCCATATACCAGTTTCCCTGGACATCTACAAAAAGCAGAGGATGGAGGGAGAGAAGGTATTGCCTTTGCCAATGAGAAAATCACTATGAGAACTTCAGCATAGGAGCGTTTATATCCTCTAGACCTGACAATAAATGAGTTTGTCTTGAAATGTATGGTTTGCCTTCCAAAAATGTGCCTCTACCACTGTTATGAGTAACTGACTCAGGCACACAGAAAGCTGGCGGGTCAATTCATCAGCCACAGAGAAGCTGCATCCTTGGGTGGGAACAATTTAATGTCAGCAATTTTTATGAATACACAGAAAAAAATGTACTTACCACTGTGGACACTTGTCGTGACACATGGTTAACACATCTAGTCTTGTAAAAAGTGAATAAGAAAACGCTTTCTTCCTCCTGACAGCAGATGGAACCGAAAGAGATATGCTTTAGTCATAGACATGACAGTATCTATAAGGCTACATGGTCAATTGTTGATTCCAAAACAATCAAAACCTGCTGTCCTTGATTCAGTTCTGACTCTTTTTGATCCTGTTAAGACAGACTGTAACTGCTCCTTAGAGTTTTCTAGCCAGTGAACCTTTTCAAGAGCTGATCACCTCCTCTGTCTCGGGTGAAGGGGATGGTGAGTTTAAACTGCCAACCTTCCAGGAACAACCCAGTGCTCATTCCACTGTCTAAAGAGATAATATGACTTAATCATAACCTAAGTATTAACATTCACCCACATATATTAGAATTGACATATATTAATGCTTTTAAAATTCCACAATTAATTTTTAGACTATTAATTATTAGACATTTTGTATCATTTCAAAGTATAGATGTGAGGAGAAATACAGATGTTCAGCTTTAAAATGTGTGCAACAATTATAGTTGCAGGTAGGTTTCTATCTACTAAATGGGAAATTTTATTTAAGCAGTGCCATTTTGTCAAAAGTCATTCAAGTTTCTCTCTTTCAGTTGGATTCAGAATATTGGCCTTGAATATATTCTGTGGTAAAATGAAAATGAGAAAGAAAGAAAGAAAGAAAGAATGAAAGAAAGAAAGGAAGGAAGGAAGGAAGGAAGGAAGGAAGAAAGATAGAAAGAAAGAATAAAAAAGAAAAGGGAGAGGTCTTCACTGTAGAGGTGGGTAGCTATAATCTTAGATGAATTTTCCACATAGGCTTGCTTCTCATTATCAGAGTTAGATGTACTTCTGGTTTGTTTTTTTGGGGGGAGAGGAAGAAGCATAATGAAATGTTGTTGTTAGCTACTATTGAGTTGGTTCTAACTCACAGTGTATGTGTGTGTATACACACACACAGAGCAAAATACTGCTCAGTCCTAGGGCATCCTCACAATATTTCCTATGCTTGAGTCCATTGTTGCTCTCTGTCAAGTCACTTGTTGAGGGTCTTCCTTTTGCCCCTCTACCAAGAATGATGCTCTTCTTCAGTGGCTGGTCTCTCCTGACTCTATGTGCAAGATATGGGAGACTAAGTCTTGCCATCCTTGCCTCTAAGAAGTATTCTGGCTGCAATTCCTCCAGGACAGATTTGTTTGTTCTTTTGGCAGTCAATAGTACTTTCAATTTTCGTCACCAGATCATGCATTCATATTCATCAGTTCTTTTCTTTTGAATCATTTTTTCTGGGGATCATACAACTCATCACAAACAATACCTACATCAATTGTATGCAGACCACCTTTGTACATTTATTGCCATCATCATTCTCAAAACATCCTTCTTCTACTCAGGCCCTTGCTGTCAGTTCCCCATATTTACCCTACCTCCCCACTCCTCCACCCTCATGAACCCTTAATAATTAACAAATTATATTCACTTTTCCATATCGTGCACTGCCCAATGTGTCCCTTCACCCACTTTTCTGTTGCCCGTACTCCAGGAAGTTTATATGTAGATCTCTGCAATTGGTTCCACCTTTCTACTCCACATTCCATCCACCCTCCCGACATCAACACTCTCATCATGCTGGAAGCTTCGTCTGTCCTGATTTCTCCATGTTTCCAGCTCCAGTATGCATCGTCTGGTCTAGTTGGATTTGTCAGGTAGAGTTGAGATCATCATAGTGGGTGGGAAGAAGCATTTAAGAACTAGAGGAAAGTTGCATGTTCATTATTGCTGCACTGTACTTTGGCCTGATCCCTGCGACCCATCTGTAATGGGATGTCACTTCACCTACTGATGGACATTGGATCTCCAATCTGTACTCCCCTTCATTTATAATGATATAATTTTTAGAGCATCAGTTCTTTTTAGGTCTTCTTTGTTCAATATCTGACTTTAATTTGCATATGAGTCAATTGCTTTCAACATATTTAAAAGGTCTTGTGCAGCAGATTCTCCTTATACAATGTGTTGCTTGATCCCTTGAGGACCGCTTCCATGGGCATTGATTGCAGTCAAGGTGAATTTCTTGAAAAATTCAATCTTTTCTCCATTTGTCATGATGTTATATACTGGCGTGAGTTGTACTCCAGGCTATAATCCTTGATCTTCTTCAGCAAGTGTCTCAAGTCCTCATGGCTTTTAGGAAGCAAGGTTGTGTCAACTACATATCATAGGTGGTTAATAAGTTTTTCTCTAATCCTGATGCCTCGTTTTTCTTCCTACGATACAGTTTCTCTAAGTATTTTTATCAGCATATGGATTAAATAAGTGTGGTGAAGGAATGCAGTTCAGAAGTATTCTTTTTCTCATTTTAAACCTCACACTGTGCAACTGTCCTGTTCCCACAACTGCCACTTGATGTAACTCCAGGTTCCACATGGGCATAGAATATTCTGGGATTTCCATTCTGCCATAGAATGCTGATGCATACCCAATATAACACAAGTAAATATCTTTTGGCATTTCTTTACTCTCAGGGAAGATTCATGTGATGTCAGCAATGTAATTGTTCATTCCGATTTCTCCTTTGAATATGGCTTGAGTTTCTGGCAGCTTCCTATTGATAGTATTGCAATTTTTGAGGAATGATCTTCAGTAAAATTTTACTGGAATGTGATATCAACAATAGATTTCTATAATTTGTGTATTCTGTTGGGTCTGCTATCTTTGAAATGTGCACAGATTATGGATCTCTTCCAGTCAGTCTGCCAAGTAGCAGTGGTTCCAAACTTCCTTGCATAAACCAATGAATAATTCCAGTTCTCCATCAGCTATTTTATTTATTTATTTTTTTTAATTTTATTTTATTTTAGGCATCACTGCCCTCCGGTGGTGGGAGTAGGAGGCCCAGCCTTTGCTCCTGGGAGCCGGAATTGAACCTCCATCCCAGTGGGCCGCAGTCCCGCGCACAACCACTACGCCACCAGGGCTCAGCCCCCTCCATCAGCTATTTTAAACATTCCAATTGTCATTCCATCAATTCCCTAGTTCCTGTTTCTAGTTCCTGCTTTCAGTGCAGATTGACTTCTTCCTTTAGTACCATCGGATCTTGCACAGATACTACCTTCTGAAATGGTCAAATATCAATTAGCTATTTTTGGAACAGTGACTTGGTGTATTCTTTCCTTGTCCATTTGATGCTTCTTGTAGCATTCAATATGTTGACTATCGTTTTGTAAATATTGCTTGACATACATTTCTTCTTTATTACTTTCATGTAAAATGTGCTTAGTGTGTTTTTAGTTTTAGTTTTTAGTCTTTACAGATTCCATTATAACAACATTGCATGTTCTCAACTCCCCTTTCAAATTTTCTGTCAAGGTCTTGACTTCATCATTTCTTCCATTTACCTGCATGATTGTACCAAAAAGAGCAAGAATCTCATTAGGCATACACTTTGATATGTTCTATATTTCTGTCTTTCTAATATTTTTTTTCTTAGTCATGCTGTTCTTGATGTCATCAGATACCTCACCAGGTCTCCTGTCACTTATGGAGCAAGTCTATTTTTGATAGGTATTTGAACTTGAGGTGGGATACTCTCAAAGTCCCATTTGCATGGACTTGTTCTATTTTTCTTCAAATTCAACCTTAATTTACTCATGAGTGATTGATAGTTTGTTCCACTTTCAATCCCTGGCCTGGTTTTGCTTCTCTTACAGGGTAAAGGTTAATGAAGTTCAGGGACAAAATATATCATTGAAAGATGTAAAAGTAATTATTTCTAGGTTTTTACCCCTTTGAAGCTTATTAGCCAATATCTAACCATTTGCTTTAGAGAATGATACTTCATCTTGAGTTCCATTTAAAGGACTATCCAAGTCTTTTCTAGTTTCTAATTTTCAGTTAATAGTGTAGAGTATGCCCATTATTGTGACATATATTCTCTCTTTTTTTGTTCCCCTCATGATTGCTTCTCCAATGTTCTTCAATCTTCTCTGCATATTTGGATGCTAACTTTTTGATAGCTTTTGTCAATTGTTGTCTTCTCATTTGTACGTGAGGTTATAGGAAAATGAAAGTGGGAAAAGAGTGAAATACTAAGTTGGAATATTTTCCCTTCACACTGGATCATTGTGGGGCATTGACTGCTTTCCACTGACAGAGAGCTGGTTTAGCACCTGTCTCTTGAACTCTATTTCTATCATCTCTGCCTCTATATCTATTTTGATCTCATCTCTATTCCTATTTCTGTGTTATCTTTTTCTCTATTTCTAACTATATCTCTGCCATCTCTTTTTATATCATATCCATCTTTATCTTGACTTCTCTTTTTTCAGATTTACATTAATCTTTCTATCTCTCCTACAGACTTTGAGTTGGGAATAGTGTTTAGTTCTTCGTAGCCCTAGACTGCTGCTCTACCATCTTAAATGACATATTTCATTACATTTTCCCCAATTATACTAAATGAGCATACCATCTATTCATGTTGGATCTTTACTTAGCAGATATTGTAGAGGTAAGTAATTCAGAGGTATATTGTGATATAAGAGATTCCCTTAGATAATAGTAACACATATAACAGATGTTGGTGATCAATGCTGAGGATATTATTCAAGAACCTGAAATACTGGCACAACAATGGGACAAATAAAAGGAAGGTCAGTATTTAATATGAGTTAGATTTTTTCATATTTCAGATATTAGAAAAAATAATGCTCCACAGCAAAATTTTCTGATTTTTGTATAGAAAACACTATAATTATGAGATATCCTAGTGTATGTTCAATTTGTAACTGCAACTCAGAATCTGTAATTTAATGAACACTTATTTCACCCACTGGATAATAAGTTTTACCTAGCCAGAAACCTTGTTTTTCTCTTTTCCCCACCAAGTTTATAGTCCCATTATTTAGCAATGCAGCTTGAAAGTTGTCAGAAAGTAATACTGTTGGTGTTGACTGACAGCTTATTGGAATGAACTAGAAAACTAAAATGTCATGGTGATCCATTTAAGCCACAGCGAATAGGATTGGAGGAGTGTCTCCTTCAATGTATTAAATGTAATTGCATAAGTTGCAGTAGCATTACACATTCTGATGGAAATTGTTTCCTGAAGTAATAGAGAGTTACATCTTTTTACTTAGTTCTTTTATGAGTAGATCTATTGTTATTCTATAACTTTTGTCATCATCTAAAACATAATTTAAGAATCATTATATGATAATACTTCCAGGTCAGATGTTGAGCACTAATTTATTTCAGTATCAAATCCAAATTCCAACCACACAACTTGACTTTACCAACAACATGTGGCTTTCTCCCGCACATATACAGATTGCAGATTTACATAGATGTTTTTGGAAACCTGGGTTCCTCTGTGTTCTGTTTGCTTATGATCAAAGCAAGCGGGACTTTTCAAAAATTTGTGCATCCGACTCATGTGATAACTTGTTAAAGATAGCTTTATTCCCACTCAAAGAGTTTCTGAGTCACTAGGTTTTAGGTGGCACCAAAAAGGTGGTTTTCTAACATAATCCTGTATGATGGTGATGATGCTTATCTGAATTCCAATTTCCAATATAAATTTCCTAAAAATGCCATCTTGAAAGGAAATCTATACATATCAATAGATTTTCATTAACTTCAGAGTCAATTCTTTTTCTCATAATTTCTATTGTTTAGGTTAAACTCTGATGTCTGTTCTGAATAAAATAAAGTGCACCCACTCTCATAAAATGCCTACACTAGAAAGCACTACTTTGGATCTTTGATCATTTTTAATTTATGAAAGAAATAAGCACACTAAGTAAAGTTTTTTGCATCCATGAAAAGTCTATACTGCCTTGCAAAGTTAAACAAAACACAATTGGCCCTAAACTTTTCCTGCTTCCTTACTATTATTCATTAAATTATTTATATATACCAACATGAGGAATATACTGCTAGCAACATTATAATCTACTTTATCAAGAATGTTTATATTAGCCAATAAGTAGTACACTTTTTCTTGTGTTGTTAGAAAAACAAAAATGAAAAATAACTTGATGAGGTAAAGCCATTGCGTGGCAAGTTTGCTCACATTTTAAAAAAAGTTTTGTCATCACTCACACCGTCAAACTCATATACTCCTGTATGCATATTGTCTATTCTGTTAGGATAAAATTAATCATTTTATAAATGGTGTTCCAGAAGACTTTAAAAATGGTATCTATGTATCTATTAAAACTACATATATTTATTTATATCATAGTAGTATCATAAATGTTTATATTACAAAGTGAGTAATAGAAAGTGTATTATCTATATAGATATGTAATATCTATATACATAAAGTAAGGAAGAATGACATAATATCAGACTGCAAATATATCCTTTGTCCAAAGCATAAAGTCATTGCTCTAATTTGCCAAGAATATTGAATGCTAAACATTTTAATCCAACAGTCTAGGTATTGATCTAGGTTATGCCATCAAATGGGCATAGGTATTTCTCATCATTTCAATCATCCTATTTCTTTCCTTAGAAAACATATTCAATAATAGCAAGAAGTGTGTGTGTGTGTGTGTGTTGCATTGTTTAGTTCAGAATCTATCATGTTGGTAAGTCAGTTAAATTTGGCGAAGAGAAATATGAGCTGTGGTAGTATGGGTGCACATGAACTACAGTCAGATAAACTGATTTACAACCACAGTAGAAACAAATCTCTTGGTAACGTGAGACCACCACGGATGCATGAGAAGTAGGAACAGACTATATGGATCATTTCATGTGCAAGGAAATAGTTCAGAGAAGTATAGCTCTCATTATGCAATGGACCACAGGTTCAGAGACATGTTCCAAGAGGTCGCTTCTCAGGTTCAAACATATATACAAAACCTTGCCTTTGGGGATAGGATTCTTTGTGCATCAATAACCTTTAGAAGTTTGGCAAAATATTTCCATACTTCTCCCTGGCTTTTCTCAACTCATTGAAAGTGGACCTCTTACAATACTACTTGGGGTTCTATCGAACCTTTGTGCTATAAAGCACATTGAGAAATGCTGCGCACTTGTTCATCTTACTACTGAACTAAAGGTAGTAGAAAAAGAAAGGTGAACTAGTCTGAAGGGAAGTTAGAGAAAAAAGTCAAAGAAATTTTCCAATTAAAAATTTGTTCTAAGGTGATAAGCATTGATATGAGTTATGCAGCCTGTTAAAAACAACAGCAACAACAAAAATGGAAGCAAGAATCTCTCACTCATTCATTGCCATTATGTCAATGACAATTAAGAGTAACCCTATAGGGCAGGAAAGAAATAGCCCTGCAAGTTTCTGTGAACTCAACTCTTTGCAGGAGTAGAAAGTCAGGTCTTACAGTTAGCAAACTAACTCAAAACCAGCACCAGTAGAAAGAAAACACTTACGAAAGATGATGGCAATAAATGTACAAATGATTAAAGCAACAAAACAAAACAAAAAACACAATATGCCATCAGGTCTCCAAGGAATTACAGAACAGACAAATTAAAAGCAATGGCATGTGCCTGATAAAGTAGGACAAAATTCAGTGAACACTTTCCATGTGAGTAATTGTACATCAGTGAGCATATTCCCAGCAAATTGGGCCTTTTTGCTTTTTATTTAAACACCCATTTTTGCCCAATTTTGTTGTGTATTTACACTTCACAATATCTTTGTTAACATGTGGAAATCCAGCTGGCAACCTAGCAGGAAGTCCCTTGAAGCCATAGCTCTTAATTCCCTTCCCTGGAGAAACAGTTATTTGAATTGAGAGGTAGTCAGAATGAGTTACAGGAAACACTTAGACTGCAACCCATGACATTTTGATCTTCAAATTTTTGTTTATATTTTATTGTAATCAATAGAATTGCAAAGGTTTTTGGATTCAGATAGAAACAGTTTCAAATAACAGCATATCTTCTAACTACTTTATATAGCATTAGTGAGTTACCTGATCTGAGTCTCAAGGTTTTCAATATTACTTGGAGAAATAACAGTCCCCAAAGTTCAACGTTATCAAAAATTACATTTTATTTAGATGTAAAATCCATGTCCATTGAAGCAGTCATTAAGAAATCAAACAATGTTTTGCATCAGGCAAATCTGGGTCAAAAGATCCCTTTAAAGTATTAAAATGTAGATTTTAATCTCAAGAATAGAGTACGCCCGGCACAAGCCATTTCATTTCTGATTGCTTTATATAAAAGCTAAGGATGAATAGTGAATAAAGAAGATCAAAGAGTTGATTCCAATGAATTATGGTGTTGATGAAAAATATTGCCAGTAACATGGATTTACTTGAATGAACACATCTGTGCTGGGAACAGTACAGCAATGGTGTTCTTTGAAAGCAAGAAAGGAGAGATTGTGTTTCATATTTTTGGACATGTTTTCTGAAAAAACTAGTCCCTGTAAAAGGATATTAGATGAGGTAAGAGTTGGAGAAAGAGATAGAGAATGCACCCAAAGAGAGGGATTCACACAATGACTACAGCAGGGCGCTCAAGGGCAGCAGGAGGTGGGAGGATGGTGCAGGGCTGGGTAGTGAACAGTTGTAATGTGTCTGAATTGACTCAACAGCATCTAGCATCTAGCAGCGATCACCACATACTACTTCAGAGAATTAATGAGAGAATGTGTGTAAGACAGGACTTCATATATAGAATGGGACAAGGTCAATAGAAGGTGACTTTCTTCTTACTTTCTTTCATTATTCATCATCACATCAGAAGAAATATTTCTTCTCCAACTGAAAAGAACTGCAGAAGTCTGTCTTAGTAAGGAAAATATTGTTCATGTTTTTCCTTATCTGAATGATTTTTCCATTTTTTCACTTTTTAAAGCTAATTACAGTTGAGCTTCTACAACTGACAATTAGCAAAGACCGTCCTAATTGAATCAAGTAGGCTATTCATATTTCCAGAGTCCCATCCTTGGTTAGTTGTAGAGGCAGAATCAAACACAAAACTGTCTGGTGCAAAACCCACTCTCCATATAACCAGAAGTTCTGTCATAGTTTACCAAGTAAAAAAATCCAGGAAGTAGTGTAATGTAATCAATTTCACATAAGGATTCTTGGGGGTTTATAGTATAACAACAAATGGGCATTTATGCCATAACCAATGCAATAACAAATGGATAACAATAAGGCTACCAGTCATCAATATTAGTAACAATTTTCACAGAAAGGTACTTTTCTCTTGCAGTAGAATAAATACTTTTATTGAGACATAATCCAAATATCATACAACTTGATAGTTCAATCAGATCAAGAAGTATTGAATAATTATTACCACTATCAGTTTTAGACCATTTCCCTTTATCTTGTATGAGTTGGTTTTAGCTCTCCATTTCCTCCAAACCTCCCTGTCCTACTCCCAAGAAGCCATTAATCCAGTTACTGCCTATTTAGATCCACCCATTCTAGATTTCATACACTGAAAAACACAAAAATACAAAAAAAGAGTCAAAAATGCTGATAATAGTAAAAAAATAAAATAGAGAAAAACCATGGTGGGAAATAAAACAAATCATTTACAACCAGAACAACTTCGACTTGGGTTAAAAGGGAGATCAAAGCATAAGATGTTAGATTTTAGCCTAGTTATAGTTGTCATCATCCACTTCCACTGGATTCTTAACAATAGCATGGCCTGGGTTGCCAGGGGTTGAGTAGAAACTAAGTCCAGTGTTCCCAAATAGATATAAAGCACCGTCTCCCTATCCCCTCAGATTCCATAGAAGTGTTGTGAAGCACTTCTTCCCAGGGGAGGTTTATCGTCCCCCCTTTTTCTACCACCGGAACTCTACTTGATTTCTCTGAGCTATGCATGCTCCCCTCCCTGATGGTCTTTTTAGCTAATTAAAAAAGAAAAAGTTTAGGACTGAGTCCCGGTGGCGTAGTGGTTGTGCGCGGGACTGCGGCCCACTGGTACGGAGGTTCAATTCCAGCAGTGGGGCTGGGCCTCCTACTCCCACCACTGGAGAGTAGTGATGCCCCCCGCCGCAAAAAAAAAAAAAAAAAAAAAAAAAGTTTAGGAGAACTTTTGATCGGCAGCAGCGTCAACACAGTTTTCTTAAACAGGTCATTAATTGTGATAAAATAGAGATATCATGTTCATGAAATCGATCTACATTTGAACATTGTATACTCTATGTCAGTGAATAGACTCATGGCTATATTTCCCTTGAGTTCTGGAAAATAAAATCCCAACAGTAAGAAGAAGAAGCTAACGACGATAATCTATTACTTCAAATATAAACTTGTTTCTATGCAGACTGCTCTACAGCCCTACAGGACAGAGTGTAATTTGTATGGAAGCTAATTGACACACTTTTTTCTGCAGAACAGCTGCTAGATTTAAACTTTGCCTAGCTGCCAATGCTCACAAGTTCACCACAGTAGCTCCAAAGGCAAGTATGACCCCAGGATACTGGGATTTTTATAACATCTTTTCTACAATGAAGTATCATAATAAGCAGTATACTCAGATGTGCAGAGGTAAACGTTTTCTTGATATTGTTGCTTTGGTTAGTATTTATCTAACTAAATGTATTTATATAGTATATATATATATATATAGTATTTATATAACTAAATGTAAAAGTTCCCATGAACAACGAATTTCTGCTCACCCCAAATGGATCCCATTTGGTTAGTAAAACCTTCATTTTTTAGGTGGCCAAAAGCACAAATCTGCAATGGTTTAAGTTGCCCTTTTGAGATCAGACAGATGTTAAGATTCCCCACATTATCTTGGAAAGCCCTGGGTGTCCAGAATGCTTCATGGAGTGCTCTTACATATCATCCTCTGTGAGCTAATATTTCATTTTAACTGCAGTTCTGGGAAACACAAATGGAGACGTTGTGTTGGAAATATATGAGGTGTCTTAGATAGTGGGTGTTTTGATTTTGAACGCAGAGAATCTCAAGAAAGAACACAGTCTTCTGAAACTGTTTCCGTATGTTTCTGATCCATAGCTTGCACTGCAGAAGACATGGTGTTATCTTGATTAACGACTTGGTCATAAATACATGAGAAATGGGATCTTTCATTCATTTTGGCTCTTTGTCACCACAGCAAGATCAAAGTAAATATATTTCATTCAGCTTTCAATGTATTTTTTCCTGTTGTGTAATGAGGAAAGGTGACCTACTTCAACAGATACTCCACTTTTATATAAACTTGAAAAGAAGAAAAAAATATTTGGAAAAGTTAAGATTCTTTTTCTTAAATAGAAGATATTTACACAATATTTTTCATATTAAGGAAGAGAGGTTTCAGAAATAGCAATCTCCCTTCCTTTGTTTTAATTATTAACTCATGCAAAATTATAGACCACAAAAGAGAGGTAGTATTTTTAAGTTTCATAAAGCAAATGTTTTTTTTTAATAATTCAATTGTTCTCTGGACTATTTTTAAAAGCTTCAATTTGATATTAGGTACCATAATGTCTTTCTGGTTAAAACAGTAATTAAGTGAATGTTTTGCCAATTTGTTTATTGTAGGAAAATTCCTATCAGTGAAGTTTCTTTTCTAAAAAAAAAATGAGCAATTAGATTGCTATATGTACTTCAATGCTATTATCCTGAAAAGTTACACAAATTCACAAGTTCAGGATTAGTTGCCAACTTTAAAAAACATTGTTATTATAAAAGTTTTGTGTGTGTGTGTTCTGATTGTAATAGTTGATGATCTTCAGTTTTTTGATAGTTTATTTTCCTTTTATTTTCTCCCTTCCTTTAACTGTATGCTTCCTTTACACATATCAGAGTAATTATACATTTTATTAATGTTAAAAATTATTTTATGTTAAGCACAGGTGTCCTCATGACAAATGTATCTTGAAACTTAAAATTCATCGGTCATTAATTATATTTAATGTTTTTAAACAGTCTATTGACATGCAATCCACATGTCATGCAATTCAATGGTTTAAATATATTGATATGAGATGTGCAATAACCTCCACAATTTCAGGAAATTTTCTGTATTCATGCACATATTATCAGTTCCCTGTTTATATCTCCTCCCCAACTTTCTTTGTCAGAACATTAAGGAACTCTTAATCCAGTTGTCTCTATGACATACTTATCCCAGATTTCATATTAAAAAGCCATGCAAAAAATAGAAAGGGCAACAAAATATAGCACAGAAAAACTTCAATCCTAAAGAAAGCAGAAAATAATATAAACTAGAACAAATTAAAAATGGGTCAGAAAAGAAGACAGATGGTATTAGTTATAAATTTTAAAAACAACTTTTGATGTTTTGGAAGCTATTTTTAATAAGCACATTAAGACTACAATTATCTCTACCAATGATCAGTTATGCTACTTTAGGATTTTGGTGACTTAATCTTGCTATGGAGGCTTACTCTAATCATTAATTTAAAAAGGAAGATGTCTATTTTATGATTTCATTTTTTACAAGAAGACATTTAATTCATACAAAACTGATTTCTGTGTAGTAAACAAAGAGTAGAAAGATAGCTTACTCTTCTCACACCATTTTTTTCTGTAGCAATTAGGGTGCATAATGTAAATCGAGATTTTTTTTTAGTTTAATAAGTTATCGATACATAATTGAGTGATCCAGCCTCACTAATTACCACTAAATAGATAATACATGCTGGCCACTACATTTCTAACACAGTAAACAATGTGGCAAAAACAAATAAAACAAAAATTCTACCAACAGCTACTGTATATCTTTCCTTAATTATACATCCTTTTTTAATATAGATTTTATTGGGGGCTCATACATTTAATACATTGTCTGTATTAAGCATATTTGTATATATGTTGCTACATTCATCTACATTATCTACTTGAACCCCTCCAGCATAAGCTCCTCTTCCCCTTTCCTCTAGTTCTTTATTTTTTTAATTCCAATTTCCCATATTTCCCCTTCCCCCTTCTTCTCCCCCATGAACTTCCAATAACTCACAAATTGTTATTGCCCTTTCATATATTACACTGTATAATGTGTCACTTCACTCACCTCCCCCCCCCCCCACCCGCCCCGGCCCTGCTGTTGTCCACTCCCCAGAGAGGAGGTCACATGCAGATCTGAGAAATTTGTTCCCCTTTTCTACTTCACCATCCCTCCACCCTTCAAGTGTCACTACTCCCCACTAGTCTCAAGGGATTATATATCCTAAAATCCACGTTTTTGACTCCAATGTGCATCCCCTGGTCCAGCCAAATCTGTCTGGAAGAATTGAGATAATGATAGTTGGTGGGAGGAAGCATTTGAGAACCTTTCATTGCTACTACACTGCACCTATACTGGCTCATCTCACTATAACCCCTCTGTAAGAGGATGTCTCTTCACTTATTGATGGAATTTGGGTCCCCAATCTGAACTCCCCCTCACTAATAATGATATATCTTTTAGGTCTTTGATGCTTGATACCGCATCCCTTTGACATCTCGTGGTCATACATACTGTTATGCTTCTTCCATGTGAGTTTGCTTCTTAGCTAGATGGCCACTTATTCATTTTCATGTCTTTAAAACCAGAGACGCACTTTTTTTTCAAAATGTTAAGACCTTTGTATGTCAACAAATTAAGTTCATCCTCTGAAAATTTCTTTCAGAAATGCTCATTGTATTTTATGTTTGTGTGTATGCTTGTACACAAAATTTGTAAATTTGTAAATATGTTTACCATTCTCATCAATGACAAGGAAACACAACTCCACCCCTGTTCAAGGGCGATTGCCACAAGACAGAGTTCAGGCAGTCCTCCACCTTTCATCATCTCAGACAGAGATGTCACTGGTGCTCTCCTGTCCCAAATCCTGGGATATTTCTCTCTCTGTTCCTTCTTCTGAGATGGTATGTATACATAGAGAAATAATTTTGATGGAAATATCCTTTCTCTCTCTCTCTCTCTTTCTTATCAGCAGATTATACCCCTAAAGGAACAAAGAGTTTTGACTTGGTTCACACCCTCTTCTAAAGAAGAAACTTAATTCTAGCTTAATCCTGTCTGTGATGGGCAGGTTTGTTATGCCAACATGACCACAGAAGATTGGTGGGTCTGTTGTGACGGCACGACCAATGAATATGAGGCATGAATTGAAGGGCAGAGATAGGAAGGTTTCAGTGAGTCCTGCCCTCTCTCTCTTGCTTTCAGATCTTCAGACCAGACTGCTGCTTTGTTCATCCTATGCCTTGACCTCCAAGCAACACTACCCATGGGACACCTAATCGTGGACTGTGGAGCTGTGAGTTGAGATTCCTTCAAGCCCTACTACGCCACACTCCTGGGATATACATCTCTTGAGCTGGGGACTGTTGCACTCTGTCATCTGGCTGACTGTTGGTGACCTGCTTTGCTGTTTGCTGCCTGTGACCAGATAGCCTGAATTGCTCTAAAGAGGACTACTCTGCAGCCCACAAGACTTGAAGGACTGCCAGTCTTCTAGCTGTCTCATGCAAATGAGTTGCACTGAGCAATTTGTACTGCTTTATAGATTACTTAACTGTTTCTTTCTTATATACTCTTCTTTCTATATAAATATATAAAGAGAACTACTAGTGTACTGGTTTTATTTCTCTATAGAACCCTCTCTGACACACTGTCCATTATC
This sequence comes from Nesogale talazaci, assembly GCA_004026705.1. NCBI lineage: Eukaryota > Metazoa > Chordata > Mammalia > Afrosoricida > Tenrecidae > Nesogale > Nesogale talazaci. The sequence continues at coordinate 442,365 of PVJH01000077.1, forward strand.
ACAGCAGAAAATTCATCTTAAATAGAATTGCAACCACAAGTATAGAGGAAACATATATAAAGGACGGTGACTGGAAGAGATAATAGCTAGAAGGGACATATTAAGTAACTGTACACATTTTAGGAGTTTATAACCACTTGGTGGAAATTATGATGTCATGGTTAAAGGAGCAATATTAAGCAGCTTTACTTCACCACTAACGTTAGTTAAACCAAGATGATTTTCTGTGGGACAATGATTGACATGTTAATGATAACTGTTGTCATGGGAATACCAAGGTGATAGTATTGAGAAATGTACTATGCATGGCCTTTGTCTAAATTTGTATCTGATGAAAGCTAATTTTCTTTGAATTCTTCTTCATTGTAACCCACATTTAAAATGGAAAGCCAGAGTACTATACATGTTCAAGGGAGTTGAGTTGACTGGATTTATATGATTAGGTTTGACAATTTGATCTCTGACTATAACAAAGAAAAAATAATTCATATGTGATAATGCTCAATATTCTGAGTTCAAAGACTAGGTTTAAATTTCATTAGGTCACACCGATATTTAGGAGTAAGGAGCCAGCAGTGGGCAGTCACAAATTTTGTTTGCCTAGATGTGCATATTGGTTACTTAGATTTCACAAAATCTTGAAAGATCATAGATTTACATTGGATTCACACTACATACAGATTACTGTCAGTACCCCTAAAGCACATACATTACCATATCCTTGGGGAATCAGGAAGTGTCACTCTCTGAAATGAATATGTAGGCAGCCCATAGGATACAATTTGCCTATAAATGGGTAGTTTGTGAATGCAGATTATTGAAGGGCATAAATAAAATGTGATGAAAATGGTAAGGAAAGATATATTATTTCCATAAGGATATTTAAAATATTATGATAATATTCTAGCAAGAGTTATATAACCTTTCATCAGAGTCCATTTTTAAAGTGGAGGTTTCAAGATGAATTTTTTTCTAAATGAAGATTATGCTGGCTATTAGTAATTTTTTACACAAACGATATATTAAACGCTATTCACTTAATATTTTAACAACAAAACCACAATTTTAGGATCATAAACTAAGCTTCACATGAAGCTTGAGAAACATTACACTTTTTTATGGCAAAATATTTTTCCGCTCAGAATCTTGGCTTTAGCATTCAATGTAAGATGTCTTCTCTTAAATTCTGGTATCCTGTGGGATTTTTTTTTCAGTAAAGGGACACGTTTTTATTGATTATGGTCTTGCCAACTCTGTCTTAAGTAGCTTGCAGGTTTTCTTTTTTGATATTTGTGTCAACTCTATGATTTATGTGCTGTTAAATCTAAATTATGATGAAAATGAGACAAAGTTAACTATGAAAATTTAAATGATTTTCCCTGTTCACATAACTTATAAACTATCCAACCAAAGATTGTAGCAAATGTGCCAGGCTCCAGACATTCATTTAAATAAGTAAGTTATATTTGGTTGTGCTTAACTTTTATAAAAGAATGTCATGAGCTGTTCAAGAGTAGAATCTTGACTAAAGATCAATCTAAAAATGAGATAGAATCATTTTGCTTGATTGACATAGCCAAGAGTTGACTCCTATCTTATTTAAAATCTAATGTACTGAAGAAAATCTAGGAGAGAAAAACACACTTTTAGGGTTAGGAGCTTCTTAAAATGCTCTGGCAAATAAGTTAATAATATAAGTCACTCAGAGCACACATTCATGTGTACCAGATCATGTGTACCAGACATTGTACTAAGTGCTGGAGATAGATAATAGACATCATTTCTAATATGCAGAGTTTCAGATTTTTGACAGATAAAAAAAGACCCTAGAATATCAACTAACAAATTTAGAGTGCACAGAGTGACAGGAACTTTCAATAAATGTAGAAGATTTCTATGCCATAGGAAAAAAAAATCAGTAGGACTATAGAATAAAATACAAGGAGGAGAGATAAGAAAGATCCCAAGGGGGCATACAAACAAAATAAGGATGTCAGGAAGATCAAAGAATAAGAATTGATGCATTTGAATTGTGGGGCTGGAGAAGAATATTGAAAGTACCACAGACTGCTAAAAGGACAAACTAATCTGCATCAGAAGAAGCATTGCCAAAGTACCTCTTAGAGGCAAGAAGAGTAAAACTTTGTCTCACGTACTTTGAACATGCAGCCAGGAGAGACCAGTCCCTGGAGAAGGTCATCATGCTAGGTGAAGTGGAAGGGCCATACAAACAAAGAAGGTTTTTGATGAGATCACTTGACATAGTAACCGCAAAAAATGTGCTCAAGCTAAGAACAATAATAAAAATACTACTTATGAATTACAGCAAATATATGAAAAAATATTTTGGTGAATGTTGCAGTTAGAAAATTATTTTTAAAAAACTTGTTTCCCATTTGTTCTATTCTTCAGGAACACGGAAATCAGAAGTTCTAGTATTTTAAGGAGAAATATTTTGAGGGAATTATAATGTTTTCTTACATTTTATACTTAATCAGAGGCCTAACAACTTCTTCTTTATCACTTTTAAAATCCATCTTTAAACCTCTAAATATGCCTTTTATTCACCAGTTCTTTCCTCCATTTCCTTATACTTCCTCTTGTCCCACTGTCATGCTCAACCTCCATTTGGGTTTCAGTAGTTTCTCTCTCTGGCTTTACTGGTCCTGAGGAATCATTTATCCTAAACTCTGCATGTTTCTGACTCCAATGTACATCCCCTGATCCAGCTGGATTTGTCTGGTAGGATTGGGATCATGATAGTGGGTGGGAGGAAGCATTTGAGAACTAGAGGAAAGTTGCGTATTTCATTGTTACTACACTGTACCTTAACTGGCTCATCTCACTACAATCCCTTTGTAAGAGAATGTCACTTCACTTATTAGTGGGCTTTGGGCCCCCAATCTGCACTCCCCCTCATTAATAGCGGTATAATTTTTGTTTTTTTGATGCCTCATACCGAATCCCTTTGACACTTCATGGTCACACAAGCTGGTGTGTTTCTTCCATGTGGGCTTCTTTGATTCTGAACTGGGTGGCCACTTGCTTACTTTCAAGCCTTTAAGACCGCAGATGCTACATCTTTTATAGCTGGGCACTATCAGCTTTCTGCACACATTTTCCTATGCACATATTTATCATCAGCGATCACATCAGGAAAGAGAGCATATAATATTATGATTATTCTTGAAACCTGATCATTGATCCCTTTGACACCTCATGGTTCCACAAGCCAGTGTGCTTCGTCCATGTGGGTTTTGTTGTTTCTGAGCTGGATGACTGCTTGTCTACTTTCAAGCTTTTAAGACCACAAAAACTATATCTTTTATAGCCAGAACAATCAGCTTTCTTCACTACATTTGCTTATGCACACATTTGTTTTCAGTGATCATGTCTGGAAGATGTGCATCAAGGAATGCTAATTTAAAAGAACAGAATGTTCTTGCATTGAGAAAGTACTTGAGTGGAAGTCCAATGCCCATCTGCTGTCCTAATACTAACCCTATATGTAGATGTGTGTTGATCTATTTCCCCATCGTCATATAAAAATATATGCACCTATGAACATGCCTGTATTTAAACCTCTATAAACGTCCTTTGATGTGAAGAGAGGTAATGGGGTACTAACCCACCCAAGGGAGTTTATTTTTAATATCTCCACAGGAAAAAAGGGACAAAACTTTAATCCAATGTTCCCGGATGTGAATGCAGCATAATACAATAAGTTAGGGTAGAACTGCACCATAATACTTCCAAGGATGTAATGTTTATCGAACAAGCTTTATATGTTTTTTCCTAAGGAGACACAGGTGAATTCCCTCACCAAGTTTTCTGTGTGTAAATAAACACTCTAACCAGTGCAGCCTTCAAACTCTTGATAAGCACAGCACTGATGGAAACAACCTTCAGGAATCTAATAACTGGGTACCTCTGACGTGTCATCAGAAGGTTTGACATCATTTTAACCATGTCTGAAAATCTATCTTTACACTCAGAGGGTATTTCTCTGATGTCAGCTAGAGCTGCCTGCCTTACCCCAGATGGAAAATGAGGACAGCGATTTCAAGAACAGAAACTATCAGCAGCTGTGCTTCAAATCTAACTAAATAAATGTCTGATAGTGTAATCTTACACATGAAATTGGTTGAAGAAAGTTACATGAATGAATGTGATCAGAATCAGAGAGTATTCCAATCCAGTTCTAAAGCCCAGGAGGAAAGAAAAACAAATGTAACTTTCACATTCTTATTAGTGTAGAATAAGAGTAGCATCTTTACGTCGTCATTTGCCCAGAGTGATGCAATTCTCAGTGCTATTGAGTTGATTTTAACTCATGGTCACCCTATAGACAGAGTACAGTTGTCCCTAAGGGTTTCAGAGGCTATCCATCTTAAAGTGATCAGAAAGCCTCATCTTTCTCTCATGAGGAGCCTGGTGGATTTGAACTCCTGAAATTACAGTTAGCAGTTCAATGCTTATCCCAATCTGCAATCAGGGCTGTTGGAAAGATGGAAAAACAGTGGTCCAATGGGCATAAAATATACTTCGTTTTAAAAAATATACTTCCTTTTCCCCAAAAAACAGCCTAATCCCACTGGATAGGAATCCAGTTTTCTCAAAAACTGGGGAAGAACCTGTATAAAACTAGATTGAAAGACAGCTTCAGTAGAACTGGTTACTTCTGCATGGACTAAAAATCCCCCTTACTGTACAGGCAGTAGTTTCAGTTTCTGCCATTAAGAAATCTAAACCTTCTGGCTCATTGTTGAACCTCAAGTCCTGTTCTACTATAAGCACGGAACCCAAGTTTGGAAAATAAGAAACATAACAGTAATGGATTATTGATGACAGTTATCAGATCCTACCCTCCTGCACAGAAAATAGCTTCAGGTCCTCAAGTAATAGACCCAGTGGGATTCAAACCTTCCAAATATATTTCAAAGACAATAATGTTACACAAACAGTAACAAAGCTCCCTGAAATATGAGAAACAGAAACTGGTTCTTTGTTAATCTCAAAATCCACTGTAGACAGTACACATAGTTCAAATATGCACATTATATCTTACAATATGGGGAAGTAAGTTTAGAAATACTCATATTGCTAAATGGAGTGTGACGAAGGGCCTAGAGAGCACCACGCTATTATGTCTGTGAAAAAAGGGACAAAATGTAAAGCCTAGAAAAAGGGGGACCAGAAGATGGGAAACAAACTACATTCAACTAACCTCATGCTCTTTATTTACACAGCTTACATCATATATTCTCAAACTAAGGCACTATCTTCCAATTTGAATTTACATGTCCTTCAGCATGGAAGCGATTTCACAGTAGATTCTGTGACATTTATGCTGAAGCTTGAAATCACAATCTCTAGTTATCAGAAACCTATCTGGTACCCTGATCAGCAGAGCCAACAGGCGTGTTTCCACTTGCATTTATTGTTGGTGGCAATGGACAAATGTTGGTGTGCAGGCCCATGGCTGTAAGCTTGGGAGGACCCACCATCTTTCTTTTCTTTGCCTCCTTAAAACCATAGGATAGTTTAAGTGACAGAATGTGCTTCGAGGTTATCACCGTGCAGACAAACATACTCACTCACTCACTCACTGCCATTGATTCAACTCAGTTTCATAGTGACCAATAGGACACAGTAGAACTGCCACTGTGGTTTATTTATGGGAGAAGGTAATATTACCTTATTTACTTACTGTTTAGAGCAGAAAGCCTTGCCTTTCTCCTGAGTGGCTGGTGGTTTGAAACTGTGGACCTCATAGTGAGATGCCCAACACTTAAGCGCTACACTACCATGACTCCTGAAGATAAACTGAGTTGTTCATTTGGGCCCAGAGTTCAAATAATGGCAGCAGATGGGTCGACTCAGGACACTCAGAAGAAGGGGAAAAAGTAGAACAGCATAATTTGAGTAATGAAATTAACAATACTCTCATCCTGAAAGATTTGAATATATCCAAACAATTTTATTTCAGGAGTCACCTGTAAGAATGTCTATAATAAAATAATTTATAAAAGCAAGACCCTGTAAATAAATTCAAGTGTCCATCAACTGAATATTTGATAAATTATAGCATATTTAACAACAGTGTCAAATATTTATATATTGGTATGACTGAAATTCACTTGTTGCTGAATAAAAACCAAGTAATATTAATTCTTTAGTTTCATTTGTAGAACAGTTCAAAAATTTTATCATATTTTAATGCAAATAACACGTTTTGCCAAAATGTCTTACCGCAATCTGTAGGATACTTATGTAAGCATTCTATGATTTTTTAAATGTCGATTTTGGCAAAAAGTATAGCACACTTTATCTGCATAAAGATACAGTAATGAAAATTTGTTTAAGGTACCTATTTGACCTACCTAGAAGTAATAGCTATTGCTAGCATATGAGTGAATGAGATCACATTAAGTCGATTATATGTACAAAGTATTTAGAATTACTATATTTAATTATCCAGCTGGTCTACATGCAGGTATTTTAAAACATTTTCTCACATCTGAAATCAGGAAATGATGAATTCTATATAAAGCAGCAGTCATTGCCATAAAATATATGAACCAATTTTCTTTAATATTATTTCAATTTATATATATATATTAGAGTGACTATGAAACACAAATTTTTAATTTTAACAGTTTTATTGATAAATGAAGGGATACACAAAAACATGGGAATTTTACTCAAAGCTATGTATTTAAGTTATTTTTTACAAAATAACTTTATTACCTTCAAGTACTCTTCACTACTGTGGCAGTCATGTAATCTCATGTCAATTTGAGGATTGAGAGCGTAGGAGTGGAGTCTAGCCTGTCAATATGGAGATAGCCAATGAGACCTCTGTGTGGGCATGTATTTCTCCTGAGAATTCTGGGAAATCGGCCGTATTTCCTTCCTCTGTGTTTATGAGAGACTTAGGGCTCAGTACTGTGGAAACACTCTACTGACAAGCACTAGACAAAATTTCACAGCCTCATGCTATTCTCTTTAATCAACCATCACACAAAATGAGGTTCAAGCAAAACTGCTCTTAGGAAAAATAATCACTGTGTCCTGAGAGAAGCTTCCTAGGCAAAGCCACTGGGTTTTGTTCTGCCTATGCAGGAACATGTTAGCTTGTTTCGTTCATGTTAGTTTCTTTGGTTTCTTGTAAGAGTGTTTTGTAGTTTTTCATGTTTATGTCTTTGTTTTTCTAGTATCATTTATTTGTAAATATTTTATCTTTAGTGTTAGTTATTGCAAACAGTATTGTACTTTTATAATCATTTTCCACAGTATCCTCTTTAATATGCAATGATTCAACTGATTTCTCTGTTGACCAAGTAGCATCCTCTCCTGACAAGTTTTCAATTAGCTTCAGATTTTTAAAAAAATCTTTCAGATTTTTGTTTATACTCAATCATCTGTGAATAACCTTATTTACTCTGTGCCTATATATTTAAAGTCATTTTGATATCTTATAGTACTAGCTAAAATTTCCAGGACTATGTTAGATAAAAGTGATGTTAAAGGCACCAATACCTAGTTTCCATTTAAAGAGGGAACATTTTCATTTTTTCTCCATTAATGGAGATGAAAGAATATTCTTTCTACCCCTATATTATTGAGTGTTTTTACCAGGGATAAATGTTGATTTTTATTGCATATATTAATTTATTGTTATTCTCCTTTATTTTCTTTATGTTGTGAATCACATTGCTTGTTGTTCAAATATTAAATCATCCTTGCATTTGGTATTTAGTATTAATTTCACTTGATCATGATGTATTAGCTTTTAAATATTGTTTTATAAGATTTTATTGATGATCCTGGGATCTATATTCATTAGAGGTATTGGTCTGTAATTGTTAATTCTGGTGGTATGCTTGTCTGACTTAGATAACAGGAAGTGGCTTCATAAAATGAGATTCACAATATTTTGTCCATTTGTATATTATGAAATAGATTGTGAAAAATTGGTGTTGTCTTCCCTTAATGTTTGATAGAATTCCCCAGTTAAAACCTCTGGTCCTGGATGTTTTGATGTGAAGCTTTTATTTATTTTTTTTAAAAAGGTCTATCTCTTCTCATGTTTTAGGCTTCTTGAAATTTTCTATATGAGTCTGTAGTAATTTAGGTAAATAGTGAATTTCTAAAATTTTTCAATTTCATCTGCATTCTCAAATTTATTTGATTTTTTTCATAATAGTTTTCAAAATCTCATTTGAGTTGTTTTAATATTATGCATTGAATTTCTTATACATAGAGTTTGCTTGCTCTTGTATTCATTTCTACTACAGAGAAGCTGTAGACTTGTCAAAACCCATAGGACTTACAGTTCTTCTCAAGTCCTCTGAATTCCTTGAGTCAGAATTGACTTGATGGCACTGAGTTTGGTAATCTTAGATTATGTTTTAATAATATATGTTCATAAACATCCATTTAACCCAAAGTGGGTTTTAAAAGTTTACTATGATCAGAGGATGACAATAGGCAAGTTCTTTCAGTAAGACAACTGTGCTGATTTGGGTCAGGTACATTTTAATCCTCAGAGTGACATCCTTGCTATTTAATATTGAAGAGAGATTTTGTGTAGGAACTTTTCCCAGTGCAGTATGCCTTTGATTCCTTGACTATTCCTATCAGGGTGCTAATTTTGTATCCAAGTGAAATTAAATTCTTGGCAACTTCAACCTTCTCTCTCTTTTAAAGGATCTTGTCTATTGGCCAAGTTGTGAGGGCATTAAGTTGCAATGCATACTGAAGGATTCAATCTTTGATGGTTGTTAGCAACAGTTTCAAGTTCTGAAACTCCTTATTCCCGAGGGTAAGATGAATGATGTCAAATGGGAATGGAATAGCCATGGCACAGCAATAGTAAACATGAGTGCTTAAGTACATATACATGAGTATAAGTGTGTGGTATATGGGTAGTAACAGGTCTGTACATAGCTGAGAAAAGACAGTTGTATCTATAGACTAATGAAAGCCATTGCTGTCAAGTGAACTTCAAAGTGACAGTTGTAAAGAAGTTAAATAAGACATTGCAATCAACGGGAAAAAGAAATTAGTGACAATTGCAAAAGCAAACAAGTCAAAACAGAAATGTAAGAGTAGGGACAGATAGATCCCTGACCCAATCTGTGCTTTTTTCAGTCATCTCATATGTATTTGAAAGCTTGTTGTACTATAAATCAGGAAAATTGAAGAATTGTTACCTTTGAATTATGATGCTGGCACAGAATGTTGAATTTGCCATGGAATGCCTTCTAGAGAAACAACATATCTGCCATGGAAAATGTACAACTGGCATGCTCCTTAGAAGCAAGAATGATGAAAGTTCATCTCATGTTCATTTTTAAAACCTTTATTGTGATTTTTCCCCTTTATTTCTTCTTTCTCACTGTCAAGACATCGAAACCAACTCATTGTAACCTTTTAGGGCAACACTGAACCAGAACTGTGAGTTTCTGTGACTGTAACATTTTATTGGCTCTGAGCAAACCATCTTTCTCCCACAGAGCTGGTGGTTTTGAACTGATGACCTTTGGAGAGGATTACATTTCAGACTATCAATTTTATATTCAACATTTTAAACTGTTTATCATATACCACAATAGAATGAATTCACCCTTATCTTCATGTAGGTGCAATTTAACATAAACTCTAACTAAAATCCTTGGTGAAATAGAAGAACAGTGAAAAAGAGGAAGCCCTTTCCTCATTTGGGGGATTATAGTTTTTCTCTTTTTGAAGTCATTCAATGCACATGCGTGTTTCATTTTTTGATGATACCAGGCACGTATCTTCTGATGTGTGCAATATTTTCATTAGACTTGGTGGTGTGCTTACGCCCTTTTTCTTATTGTTGGTCTTTAAACTTCTAGGACTTACATTTATGTGGGTCTTTAATTCACCACGAGTTACTTTAGGTATAAGGGGTGAGGCATGTGTCCTGTTTCACTCTTATGCAAATGTGAATCTAATTTTGCTATGAACATTTGTTAAAGATAAGGGGCCTTTGGAAAGTAGTGGTTATGCATTGAACTGCTAAATGCTAATTCAGTTGACTGTAGCCACCACTCACTCAGGGAGAGAAAAGCAAGAATTTCTACTGGTGTGCATAGTTACAATCTCAGAAACTCACAGGGGACAGTTCTATCCTGTCCTATAAAGTCAATATGAGTAGGAATTAACTTCATAGCAGTGAGTATTTATTTAATTTATTTATTTACTCTTCCTCAATTTAGTATTGTTAGGTCTTTTGTTAAAGATCAGTTGTCTGTGGGTGGATGGATTTATTTCTGGGTTCTCTATTCTGCTATGTCAATCTTTGTATCTCTCATTATATCAGTTGCAAACTGCTTGTCTACTCTGGCTGTGTAGTCATTTTTGAGGTCAAGGAGTGATAAACCTTTTTTTTTTTTAAGTCCTCTTTAAGTAACACTTTGTTTATTCTGGATCTCTTTCTTCTCCATATAAATCTAGTGATCTTTTTCTGAGTTTTTTGAAAGAATAATACTGCATTCTGGGTTGAAGTTTCATGAGATTTATAGATTGTTTGGGATAGTATTGACATTTTCACAAATTTTAGTCTTTTATCCATGTGCATGCTACATTCTCCTATTTATGGAGGTGTCTTTTGGATGTTGTTGTTGTAATGTTCTGTAATTATATTTCTATAATTATTTGGTTTCTTCTTTTTGAGGGGGGGTGTCACTGTCCTCTGGTGGGAGACCCAGCCTTGCTCCTGTAGAGCAGCTGCAGAATTTGAATCGCCAAGCCAATGGGCCTCAGTCCTGCACTGAACCACTACGCCACCGGGATTCAGCCCCAAGTATTTGTTTTCTATAGCTATATTTATTCCTAGGCATTTCATCTTTCAAGTAGTCACTGTAAATATATTGATGTCTTTATTCCATTTTCATAAGATTTTTCAATATAAAAATATTGATTTTTGCATATTGATCTTGTTACCATTACTTTGTCAAAATTTTCAATTGTTTACATCACTTTTGAAAGTCATTGGTAGTTTCTAAGATTTGCATATATAGAGTTCAACTTCTTGTCAATTTGGATATCCTTTATTGCTTTTTGCTGTCTTAATGGTCTGGTCAGAATTATTGAATATCGGTAGCATAGTAGGTTACATGTGAGACTGTTAAACACAAATTCAGCAGGTTGAGATCACCAGGAGAAAGAGGAAGTTTGGATATATTTCATTTGATTTATATTCTTAAGTATCTTTTAAAAATTTTATTATCTCTTCACTTGGGTGATATTCAGTTTGTTTTTGTACTTTATGATTTTCCTTTATCTTTTTATTGTTGATTTCTAATTTTATGGTGTTGCAGATTGAGAATATATTGTGTAATATTTCAATGTTTTCAAAGTTGTTAAAGCTTGTTTTAAAGTCTAATATATATTGTATTCTAGATAATGTTGTACATTCACTGGAACAGAATGTTTATGACATTGTTGTTGAATTGAGTACTCTGGATATGTCTAGGTTGAGGTTGTTTATTAATAGTATTGTTTCATTCTGTATTTTCTTCTTTTATGAATGTTCTTGAGAGGCACATACTAAAATCTCCTTCATTTTTGTATTATGGTCTATTTATCTTCAGTTGCATGGCATCTGCTGAAATATTTAACATTATTAATATTGTTTAATCTTATGTAGGTGTCTTTTTGTTCTTTCTCTGAACTGTTCTTATTATCTCCTATTCTTCATATTGGAAAGTTTTCAATAACTTGTTGTACTATTTTGTAGGGTCTTTATTGTTTAGTCACTTCATGTTTAGTCACTTTTCCCCAGTTTTATGGTGTTAGGGAAGTTTTCTTCCATATGTTCTTATAATATTATCTTTGTGGATTTTTTTCTTCCTGTTCTGTAATGCTAATGAAGCATAAGCCATTTATCTTACTGGTGTCCCTCTTTTGAATCCATCCTGAATCTCTGGCAGTTCCCTATATATTTACTGCTACAACTGTCAGCTGCTATCCAACTAAATTTTACTTGTATGTGATATCAATGCTATTGTTATATAATTTGATCACTTTATTAAGTCACCTTTCTTGGAATGGATGCAAGTAAGAGTTATAGTGACTGAATTTCTTTGTATTCAGATAGATATTGTCCTATAAAGTGCAACACCTTTTGTGGCAGTTCCATGATTTGGTGTCAAGTTGTGAAAGAATAGTGTTTAGTCTGTCAAACAGGTAAAAGCTTGATGACCCCATTTGGCAGTGCGATGGAAATAAATAGGTCACTGGAGGTGAGATAGAAATACACTCACTGTGAGACACTCCTCTTCAGAAGACACTAGGAGCTATGCTAGAGCTCTGGACCTGAAATAGCCATGTGGAGTCCTCTGCCAGCAACAAGATGCTTTCATTGCTGCTGGATCCACAAGACTTTCCATTGGCCTGTGATCATCCTGCATTCTGTATCCTTGCTTGTGTTTTATGAGTCTGAAGAGGAATTTTTGGAATATTATTGACAGATGGAGAAATATTGGATTCATGCATTTGATATGGAGTGGGATGGAATATTTTCTTAAGGTACAATTGCTCCTTTAGATAAAGTTATTTCTTATACATCTGTCTGTTTATGAATTTGTTTCTCTAGCCTACAGAGACTAGCACACTTTTACTTTGGAATCTGTTGTTTGCAGAATGATAAGCTATATGATTTTCTCATTCAAAATTGTCCAAACCAGTTCATTTAAGGTCACCACTCTCTAAAGATATTAATGCATTCATTTACAGTTTTGACAACTTCCAATCATCCTGATTTCATAATTTGCATATTTCTATCACTAATAGATTTTTGCAGCTTTTCTTTGCATTTTGAGTCATGTCCAATCAACAAATGAAGGCCTCACAGGGTTTACTCTCACAGACTTTAGATTTACGTCACTTTGAAAAGGAAACTCTTTCTCAGTCATATATTGAATGAGTTCTGACCTGAGGTTCTTATCCTCTGGCACTCTGTAGACAGTAGTTTTCAGTAACTGGTAATGTTTTGATATGATCCCTAGAATTGTCAATGGCTAATTACTTTGAAGTGAAAAACCTGTCCCTTTTTCATAGTCTCTCCTTAACCTGGAAGCTCTGCTGAAACCTGCTCCCAAGGATGACCCCTCTGGAATATGAAATACCAGTCATTTAAGTTCCATTACCATGAAAACTCCCCTGTCATCACAGTATAAATGACTAACAGACATATCGTGGTCCCTTGAATTAAAGCCTAATATTTGGGTCACTTTTTATCAAACTAACACCAAACTCACTGGCCTCAAGAAACCGTTGGCTCATCACAGCCTTGCAGAACTGCAGCCAGTCAGATGGAAGTGCACATGTGTGCTGCTGAGGTGGTCATTCTTTGCTGTCATTGGAAGCCTCTGAGGGGCTGGTAGTTTCAAACTGCTGACTGTAGTTAGCGGCCCAACTGGTGATCACCATGCCACTATGGCTCTGGGTTCTCCTATTAGGATTGAGTAAGTAACTGATGAGAGGTGAGAAATGCTATGGGCGGGGCGAGTTGCTACTAACCACTAGTTATATCTAGAAAGTGAGTTTCACATAGTTCAGTAGACAGAAATAAATGAGAGACCTTGGCGCTACAAACGCAAGGAACAAAATTCTGCCGCCAAACACCAGAACTTAGAAGAAAACCTTAAGCTACATAAAGAAATAGCCTGGGACTCCATACACTTAGGACTCCACTGAGATTGCTAACTTAGACTCTGTGAAAGTATTCATGGATATTTGAAGCTGCTAAGTCTGTGGCACTTGGTGAATAACATCCAAAGTTAGTACTGTGTCTATTGTCATGTTCTCTCCAAAGGTTCTCTGGGTCATTTAGTGTAAGGAAGGAAACATAGAATTTAAAATGACAGTCTTTATTTTGTTTGATTCAATTACTTTAGAATTACGCATGCCTCTCTTCTCTTCATGCTGGAACTCTTTGTTAAGCTTCATTCATTTGATCATTTCTCTCCAAACTTGAAGAGGTAAATTAAAAGTTCTTTTTCAGGTCTATATAATCACCTGCTCCCACCACTTTAGAACATTAGCTGGAAAACTGTACTAACTTTTACACATAGCCTGCTTACATGCTTCCTGGAAAATTCTGATTTTAGAAACCTGCCATTTTGCCATCAGTCTCTAGTTACTAAATGTTCATTGCTGGGAGAAGATATATTGTGTTAGTCCAGGTAGACTAGAGGAACAAATTTCATCGACATGCATATAGGTATAAGGAAAAGGGTTTAAATACAAAAGGAATGTGACACCGAAAAGGCATCTCAGCCCAGACCAGCTCAGTCATAAGTCTGATATTAATCCATATGCCCAAAATCAGTCCATAAAGTCTCCTTCCTACTCATGAAGTCACAGGCCAGTGGTTGTAGAATCCAGGTTCTGCCTGGGGTCTCCCCATGGCACCTTGCTTCCAGGGCTCAGGGTCCATCAACAGCATGACACTCCAGCTTCAGAGGTCTGCTTTGATCAGGGCAAAGCCATGTGGTCTCTCTGCCGGCTTCTCCAACTTCTTGGAGGCTGATCTTGTCTTTTCCGTGATTAATTATCTCTGAGACTAACTCCCAACAACTGGGGAAGATAGCTTCTCATCTTCATGAGGGAAATATCGCGAGATTCCCCGGAAGTCTCAGGAGAAAGCCATGCCCACATAGAGACCTCATTGACTATTCAATGGCTATCTCCAGATTAACAGGCTAGACTCCACCCCTACATTTCAATCATAAAATTAACATAAGAACATGACTGCCACATATTGGAAGAGTATATAACATATTTGTTAGTTACATTCTGATTGATAGGATTTTAACAACATCAATGAGGGGGCTATTTGACTTAAATTTACACATAATGGATTTAGAAATGATATTTTGGCATCTGTTTTGTTTGAGATATTATGATGTATACCAAGGAATGGAGTTGGACAGTGGACCCCCAAATGCATTTGATCAGTGAAAATCATTTCCTAAATGGCCATAAGGTATAGTAAATTGGGTCCAAGAGAATTGAGAACCAACTCTGATGTTAATTGGACCTATCAGCCTTCCCTTGTGCTATGACAGCTACTGAGCTTGGTTTTTATATTCAATTTTGACATTCCAAATCCTATTAAATTTTATTAGGTTTTCTCAATCCTGAAAAGAAAATAAAGCAATTGAACAAAATTTAAAAGAATACAGCCTCCTCAAAATACTAACAGAATTGACTCCAGTATTGCATCATCCTGAAAGATATATTTGAATCCTCTAGATATGAGTAGCTGCCTTATTTGATATTAACACTGTGAGATATTTCTCTATAGAAAAATTGATCCTCTTTGGCATTTTTATCTTTCTTTCCTTGATAAGTCCTTGGAATATAGTAGTTATTAGTTGGGCTTCTAACTGATGTCAGCCGTTTGAAACCACCAACTCTTCAATGGGAGAAAGATGATTTTCTACTCCCATAAAAAGTTACAGTCTTCAGAGCAAAATTGGGCAGTTATGTTCAATCCTATAGCATAGTGTTCTCAACCTGTGGGTCACAACTTTTTTGGGGCCAAACACAGGGGTTGCCTGATTCATAAAAGTAATAAAATTACAGTTATGAAGTAGTAACAAAATAATTTTATAGTTGGGGTTCACCACAACATGAGGAACTGAACTAAATGGTGATGGAATTAGGGAGGTTGAGAACCACTGTTATAGGGTCTCTAGAAGTCATAGTTTACTCTATGGAAAAGAGGTTTTGAGTTTTGAATTTCCTCAGCATTTCCAGCAGGTTTTCTTCAGTTTATTCTTTAAATCTGGATATAATATTTTACATCATGAGGATAATCAACACCACTTCAAAGGGGGAATAAAATTATGAAAAGAACATGTATTTGAAAGCTGAGCATTGATGTGAACACTTTACTCATATTTTAGTCATCATACTAACTTTTAAATGGTTACTGTAATTTTGTCATAATAAATAATGCTTTGAACATTTGTCATGTGGTATGTCTACATTGTCTTAATTTATTGCTTTACTTATGTACCATAATCTTCAGAGGGTATACATAGGTTCCTCATCTATACATGTAAAGACCTGGACTCCTTGAGAATAAGCATCTTACACAAGATGCATCTGAGTCGACACACCATAACTATGCAACAGATTGATAGAATGTGTACCAGCTTATCCACTTTATGTTGCATCATCTATTTTTCTATTTCTCGTTCAGTCTTCTTTTCTTTCTCGCTGTGTGTACCTTAGAGAAAGGTGTTAGTCATGTGAGCTGTGACATATTATTTTTAATGTCTCTGGTTAAGTGTCTTTATTTTTAACCCAAGGATAATAATATTATCAATGTTATATAATTGTGAAAATTAATATGTGGAAAACAGAGTCTGTTAAATTTTTTCATAAGATTTCTTGTTATTTTTTCAATCAGACTAGAGAATGGAAGATCTAACACCCAGATCATATTCTACTCGAGGATCTGCTTTACTAAGACCTTACCTTTGTCTCCCCCTCTTCCTTTTTAGGGGATTGTGAGTGGGTGCTGATGCTCCTGTTCCCAATAGGAATTCAAGTTTATGTAAGTAAGTCTTATTTTATTCTTTACCTATGAGTTTTAAGGATGTGGAAGTCCATCACATATAGGACCTTCATAAGAATACATAAAAGCATCACTTTTTGCATGAGCATCATGTCTACAATTTTGCTTAATTTAAATGCTATATCTTTGGAAGACTATACCAGCTCAGGCAGGAACCACAACCACAAACACTTCCCCATATCCAACAGTGGGAAGGTGACAGCAATGGGCCAAATTATCCGGATAGACAGAGTCCAAAAGCATTCCTTCTTAACCTTATAAAACGTGACTCTTGGATATTCCATAGAACTCTTATGACAATTTTACACATCTGAATATTCTTCACAACCTTATATGATAGTTATTAATACTATCTGCTTATTTCAGATATAGATACAGAAGTACAAAGAAGATACGTACCCAGCCCAGGTTAAAGTCTTTAAGAAAAAATTGAATCAGGATATTGTCATGGTTACACTGGAGCAAACTGCACTACCTTGCACATTATGATGGAGGCAATACAGATATATGGGAACTCATGCCCAGGCCTGAGATGGACATTTCGCCACACATGCAATAAAGAAGAAAACACAGCTATCTTAGAAGGCAATTTCTGAAATCCAGTAAAAGAACGGTGTTTGTGACTCAATTTTTCTGGTGAAAACTAAAAATCCAAAAAAGAGACAGGGTTAAAAAATAGAAAGCATGTCTGAAATAATTCAATTTCTCATGGAGTGGCTTCTGACTTATATTGGCCTCATAAGACAGCATAGAACTTTCCACTGTGAGTTTCTGAGACTTAAAAACTTTACAGGAAATTAATTGATTAGTTAATTGGAACCTACCGCTGCATCACTCTCTGGGTGTATTCAAACCTCTCACCTTATGGTGAGCTTCTCGATGAGTAACAGATTAGACCACCAGTGATTCTTTTGTTCTTTTTTTGTCTTTTTTTCCTTATAGATGGACTAATATTCAGAGAGCTTAAATATTCTGGCCCAGAACTTAAAACAAATATAAGATTTAAAATGTGTCCCCAGTCCTTTTTTTAAATTGAAGAGCCACAGTTTTTTCAGACTTTATCATGCTTTCCTTTAGGATCATGCTCCTGTGGTGCTCTAGTGGTGCAGTACGTGCGTGTTGGACTGTGGTCTGCAGTGAGTAGTTTGAAGCCACCCAGACAGGGCATTCTGCTATTTTGAATAGTCATACTCTTGGAGACCTTCAGGGACAGTTCTACCTTGTCCTATCAGGTACTTAGTAGTAGCCTTCTACTGGATGGCAGTGAGGGATTTTATTTTATTTATCTAATTGGGGGTGTATTTTTAGTTTACTTTTGCATCCCGAAAAGATGCAGGTTCCTAGGAGAAAATAATCTGAAACCAGGTAAACTTATTTTCAGCTTCAATGCCCCGATTGCTCTCCAGAAGCAGTGAGCTCATTTTAAATACTCCAGCTTCTTTCTTAGTGGCTACTTGTTTTAAAGGGATGTCTCAAGGCAATTATTTATTTTTCCAGATATGCTACATCCTAGAGGTAAATGTTTTTTGTGGAGATCCCCAGAATCAAAAGACAAATGAAGACACAGTAAGTATCATCAGTCTTCTTAAACACAGTATCTCTATTGTCACATTTGTAGAGTGAGACATAGGAATCTCATCTTGTGGCATATGCTTCTGGGAGATGAGCCTGACTCACTGTGACAGGCAGACAATTTAGAGCAATCTGAGGTTCTGAAATCTTTCACACATCTCCTATTGGCTTCCGTAAAAATGCTTTGCCTATGAACATGCCTGGCAGAGTCTTGACTTAAGCATTCAACTAGACACTTATACAGGGTGACAAGCTTTGCTATGGCTGGTTCTGCTTCCTGACGAGCATTCTTGCTCTAGAAAGTGATATCTGTACAAAGTCAAGATATTTTAGAGAGTCAATAATTTTTATTGTCCCGTGTACTAGATTCATAAAGATAACCATATACATAAAATGTCTTCCCTTCCAGAATATTTTCATTAAACATCAAGAAAAGATTAAGGTGGGCACATTGTCCACATCTGGTCATATGACAGTCTAGCTGTGTGATCTTGGGTGTGTCACTGAAATACACAAGTCTAATATTTCCCGTGGGTCTAAGATGAGCCAAAACCCAAGTGTAGAGAAGGCTACTGAAAGTATCATCAATCTGTTGACTTCAGTGGCCATATTTAGACATTAGAAAGGAGTAGACTTGAATCTGGACTTTTGTATTCTGGATGATTAATTAACATTGCAACTTCAACAGCTGTAAACTCGGTATTGTCTACATGGGAATTATTGTGAGGCTTAAAAGGAACAATGCATATAAATTACCAAGCAATTGCCTGGCACATAAGTAATTTCTTAACAAGTATTTTTTGTGTTTATTATAGTCCTGTGTACCATCATTGTACCACTCAATATTAATATTATAGTTTTTCCTCAGGAAAAACTTATTTTACTGGATCAACTTATTTACTGAGCAGTCTTCTGAGACTTTGGCCTTTACTATTACAAGTGATTAATTTAAATTGCTGTAAAAGTCATAGGGCAGCCCTTCTCGACTTGGGGGTCATGACCCTTGTGGGGGTTGAATGATTCTTTCACAAGGGGTTTCCTAAGACCATCAGAAAACACATATTTCCAATAGTCTTAGGAACACAGACACCACTCCTCTGTCTCCAAGTATTTACACCCACATGCAGATATGCCCATGTGTGAGAACCAGGCACGAAGAGTGTTACCCATGCTACACCATGCTTTAAGGCAACATTTCATTAGTCATTAGAAATAAATATTTCACAATATTTAATTACATATTGTTTTTTGGTTAATCACTATGCTATAGTAATGTTCATTTTGTAAAAATGAAAATACATCCTGAATATCAGATATTTGCATGATGATTCATAATAGTAGTAAAATGACAGTTATGAAGTAGCAAGGGAAAAAATTTACCTTTAGGAGTCACACCACATGAGGAATTGAATGATCACAACATTAAGAAGGGTGAGAGCCTTTAAGAACATTAAGAATGGGGAGTAAAATGAGAGCTCACAGCAAGAAGAGAGGGTCATTAAAAAAGAAGCACCTTGGTTTCACGTGAGATGTTAGCAGGGGCAGGAAGGCAAAGAGGGGACCAGAACGGACTGAAAGTGCCCAGAAAATTAAGAATAGAAAGCACAGTACCAGTTTAGTCTTCAAGTTTAAATGTTGGATAGGTTCCTATTCAGATGACCTTCTGCCTTCTAATGTATATTTTAGAGGACTTGAAAGGACTGATTTATGGTGGCTGGTGCACTGATCACTGTTAAAACCACCACCACCACCACAACAAATAAAACCACCTCATCAAGAAATGTTGCAAAACCGGATTGTGGGGAGTTTGTGGCTGAGGGTGCAGGCTGGTGAGAGAGAGCACTGGGATCACAGGAAAATGGGCCGAGGAATTAGGAGTGTCGGAATCTAAACAGCTAAACTCATTGAGAGAGTTGAGTCAAATCAGAGATAGCAAGAAAGAGATGTTAGTGCTCATTTAAAAATCTTAGGGACTTTATGATCTACTCTTCTTTCTTTCACCTCTCCTTTCAGAATCAAAGTTTGGAAATATGATGCTAACATAAAAGGTGGAATAGATGGGCTATAAAGAGAACTATGGGTTGGTCACACACTTGTATAATTTTCTCTGGCTGTCATCATTTTCCTCTGAATTAAATGATTTTGACTTTCGACAAATTGCTTAGCCCCTTTGAATAACAGCAACTTTAACTATTAAAATAGGAATATTATACATTCTATACAAGTATTTTGTGTATTTTCAATTCAATTATTTATGTAGTATTCTTATTCCAAGGTTTTCATGTATATAAGTTCAAAAATATTTATCCTTATGGGAATAAGTATGATACGCCCAAGTTGAAGCTGGTAGTGGAGGTTTATGCCTTTATGTAAATAATCTCCCTATAGATTGCCACTATATAAATTATCTCTCCATTCAGGTTAGTATTGAAGTGGTTATAACAAATTATAAAATGTAATAACTGCAGACTCAAGAATCAGCCAATTAAAGATATATATTCATTGACCATGCCATATGAACCTGCACTAGTTAACAGCCATCCTCACAAAGACAGATCATAATAAATACTTGACTATTTCCAGCAAAGCTGAAAATTTTTTACCTATTGGTATCATTAATACTTAGAAGCCTTTGCATTTGAGAGTGCTGTCAGTCACTGGAAGACATTTTCTTAACGAATAGAAGTTTCTTAACATTTTTTATCCTCAATCAATTTTAATTTCCAAGTGTCACAAAGTAACATTTATCAAAACGTTAAATGTATTTTCCATTTAAAGGAAGAAAAAATTTGTTTTAATTACATTATTTAGCTATAATGAAAGTCCTAAAACCTAGGCAAAGGTCCGCAGATACTTTTATAACTTAAGAGACATTGAATGTAAAAGACAAACATCTATTAGCAGAGTTCTAATTTTTCAGTGGATATGTGTGTAAATTATTTAGCAATAGTTAACAGGTTACTGTATATTTAAACATTGCCTGAGAGAGATTGTTAAATCCAGCTTTAGTATCATTACTTGTGATTCTGTGTGATTATGAATATAATTAAATGCTGTATGAATCTTAGGGAAATTGTTCCCTTATCCTTCCTGTTCTTATTATCAATGTTCATGGGATGGAGTCCTACTAGACAATGATCAGTCTTCTTTTCTGAAATTCTGATGTAGCAATAAACAGAAGTTCTTCATAAAGCACCAAAGATCAAGCCTAGAGGGCTCTAGATTTCCTTACAGCTGTCTGCCTATGAACTTTCTGAGCTTCCACAGTTGCTAAGAGAGAAAGCATCACCTGGAAGTAAGATTCACATGAAGGAGATGGAATTGTGCATAAGCAGTGTTCCTTTGGAAAAGGCCTTTGACTTTGACTTTTCATAGTAATAAAGTGATTCAGGGAAGGTAAATTAGTTTCTGAGCCTTTGTTTCTGCTTTGGTGAAAATCAGATGACTGTATCACCTTCCCTTAATTCACAGGATGTTTTTGTAGGACTTAACATACATAGAACTTATGAGTAGTGTCATAAGTAGGCCTAGAATTAATTCCCATGATCACGCTCACAGCTAGTTACATTATCGCTGCTCCTCCTTAAGTGTTGGCTAATCTGCTTCCCAGATAAACCATAAGGAGGTTAAGTGGCACGTTAATGACCGTGCCTAGATCCTAATATGGGAACTGCTCATAAGCCCACTAAAAGCCTCTGTGGATGAGGAACAATCTTACATTTAACTGTGAACACAGGATCTTGCCAAATCTCCCCAGCCATTTAATGGGCATAAGCAGATAGATCAAAGTTTATTTCTGATACTTGCATATCACAAAGTTTGTAATGGAGCTAAAGAATGTTTAGAGAAGAGACTGACAGAAAAATAGTTCTAAAATAAACATGTTTTTCAATCAACACCAAATCTTACTAAAAGGTACCTGGGATTTCCTATTAGATAACCTGATTCTAGATAGTTTACAAGCATGGGGAATATTTCTGATATGTTGAAAAGATGAATCAATGCTGATATAACTATTTGGGGTAGATAGGTACAGAAAGCAAGCATATATTCTAAAGGGCACATGCTACCTTACTTTCTGTATGTAGATTGATGACAGAGCTGAGTGGGGCTGGGAAGATGCACATGTCTGTCAAGTTTTCTTATTACCTTACATGGCTGTAAGTGAAGGTGGCATTTGCTTTTCATCAGACTTCAGAAAAATTAAAGCATAATGAAAAATATTTGCCTTTAGCCTTCTCATTCTAACCCTATACCTTCTCCTTGACCTCCTTCTCTACTGGGAAGGAAGTATGTGACCCCTAGCCTGAACAGGAGTCTCTGATTCATGTAGACACTTAACATACTTGGTTGGGAAATGGAGCCTACTGAGAGCTTTCAAAAAACAAACCTGACATTTTGAAAAAACCTGTCATTGAACAGACTTTAGAGCACAGGCCTAACACTATGGGTTGTCATAAGTAGAAGTCCACCCAACAGTAACAGGCTTGACTTAATAAATTTCCATCTTAAACCCTTTCAATGGCTATGTTCTCTTCCCAGACTCATTTCAAATGCATTGCTGCTAAATACAATGTAAGCCCAATAAATAAATCTAGCAATTTTAATTTCACCTTTGATATCAACATCCCTCCTCATCCACTCATTTTACAAAAGTTTAGAAGCCTGGAACCCTCAAAAAAAGCTTCATGTCTAAATAATGTAATTCCATTTAGACATAATTTTTCCTGTGCTATTCACACTTAAACCAGAGTTTTAAAATCGTAATTATTTTGTAACCATTGGTTCTCTCTCACTCATTGTCCTCTAATAAATTCTGACTCATCATGACCCTATGTAACTGATAATTTATATATGCATATATCTCTATCTCTACTCCAAAAATCCTGAACAAACTCAATGCTGGCTCAGAGCAGCCTCGCGTGGTTTCTGAGACTATACCAATTTACTGCAGTAGAAAACCCAGTCTTTCCCCCACAGAGTTGCTGGTAGTTTTGAATGCAGACCATTCAGATTGCAGCTCCAATGGTCATGATATCTCTCTGTCTCTGTCTCCACCTGCCCCTCTATCTAAATCTCTGTCTATACATATATCTGTGTCTAACTGATGACAGGTACTAGTGTATTTGGAGAGAAACTTACTACTGATTAACCCACCTCAATCCAGATATGAAAAAAATAACCAATTGAAGGGGATTTTTTTTCTCAATCTCTGTCCATGTGACATGTTGAACATAGTGCTATTTTATATTGAACCTTAATATGTTAGAAATAAAGCACCAAAAGTAATAAATACATGGAAAATGAGGCCACCTGGAATGTGCATGAACCATGAAGATTCATGTGCTTATGTTAGTTTTATAATTGAAATGTAGGGGTGGAACCTGGCCTGTTAATCAGGAGAAAGCCATTGAGTAGCGGATGAGGCCTCTGTGTGGGCATGGCTTTCACCTGAGACTCCAGGGAAATCTCGTGGTATTTCCTTTGTGAAGATGAGAAGCTATCTTCCCCAGTTGTTGGGAGTTAGTTTCAGAGATGATTAACCACAGGCAGCACAAGATGCAGCCTCCGAGAAGCTGGAGGAGCCAGCGGAGAGACGACGCGGCTTAGCCCTGATGAAGACAGACCTCTGAAGCTGGAGTGGCATGCTGTTGGTGGACCTGAGCCCTGGAAGCGAGGAACCATGGGGAGGCCCCTGCCAGCACCGGGATTCTGCACCCACTGACCTGTGACTTCCTGAGTTGGAAGCAGACTTGATAGACTGATTTTGGGCATATGGGTTATTATTGGATTTATGACTTTGCACTGGACTGGATTGGGACGGCTTCTTAGGGTCACATTTCTTTTGTATATAAACCGTTTCCTTATACCTATATGCATGTCTCTGAAATTTGTTCCTCTAGTCTATCTGGACTGACTCGGTAACTGTTATATTTATATATGCATATATCTCTATCTTGATTCCAAAAATCCCGAACAAACTCAATGCTGGCTCAGAGCAGCCTCGCGGGTTTTCTGAGACTATACCTGCTTACTGCAGTAGAAAGCCCAGTCTTTCTCCAGCAGAGTTGCTGGTAGTTTTGAACGCAGACCATTCAGAGTGCAGCTCCACTGGTCATGATACCTCTCTGTCTCTGTCTCCACCTGTCCCTCTATCTCATTCTCTGTCTATACATATATCTGTGTCTAACTGATGACAGATACTAATGTATTTGGAGAGAAACTTACAACTGATTAACCCACCTCAATCCAGATATGAAAAAAATAACCAATTGAAGGGGATTTTTTTCTCAATCTCAGTCCATGTGACATGTTGAACATAGTGCTATTTTATATTGAACCTTAATATGTTAGAAATAAAGCACCAAAAGTAATAAATGCATGGAAAATGAGGCCACCTGGAATCTGCATGAACCATGAAGATTCATGGTTGAGCTATACATCAGATTCATTTATGTCCAAGAACATATTCTTTACTTCATAAAACTCAGCTTCCACAAGTTGAAATAGATGTGATATTTGTATATATCTTGTAGCATTATTGCCCATCCACCCTGGACAATCCTAGCATGTGGTGTTTGGCATACTATAGGCTCTCAGTGAACGTTCATTTTTCTTTCTACTTCTCTAGAAGACTAGAAATACATATCTATACCCTCCTGGCTATTATGTTAATGTATTCTATTTTGAATAAATAAATTATTGATTGGACCAAGAAGAGTAAGAACTAGTGTTGTAGTTACATAATTTTCATGCTAACTTGATAAACAGGTTGTAGGGGTGAGTCTAGCCTGTCCATCAGATCACATCCTGATTGATGCCTCTTTGTGGATGTGACCCTCTCATGAGGATTCTGGGAACTTCCTCTCTTCCTCGCTGAACGTGGAACACTTGGTGCTTACTTCTTACTAGAAAACTCTTCCTTATACATATATGAGTCAACCTACATTTTTTTCTAGTCTACCAGGTCTAAGAATTAAGACTGGCATTAAGAATAAATATTTATACCAGAAAATAGCTATTATAGTTATTTTCTTTTCTTTTCATTTCTAAGTTTGGCAAATATTTCCTTTTTCCATGTGCAACTTAAAAATCAGACTCAAACGCAATTTAATTCCCCGTGTTTCTCAGAGTCTTTCTTGATCATCTAATCTCCAACTATGATTTTGGCTCCAATATATGTGCCGATAATTCCCCAGGGTCTTTCCATGAGTTGGTGCAAAGTCATGCACTGACTGATAAGACAACAGGTCCTCAAAAGGCCCGGGTGCGTAAAGAGGTTCAGGGCCACAGGTGAGAAGCTGTGCTGTCAGGAGGAACTGCCCTCTGGTGGCACCGCAGGAACCCTGAACCATCAGTTCCCCAAATGTCAGGGGTGCCATTTTCTCCAGTGAAGGATTACTAACTTTTATTCCATATTCCAGAAATAATAAAACACATTTTAAAGTTAAAATTAACCCTGAAGTAGTGTTTTTTTTTCCTTTTTCCTCTCAGTCGTGTTTTGGCTCACATATAGTCAATCACCCCTTCAGCTCAGAAACAGCCTCCAGACCCCAGAGGGCTGATGTCACTGGCTGAGTTCTTTCTTTATGACTGTGAGCAGAAGATGCCCCACTAAGAGTGCTGGGGAAGATGCTCGTGAAGGCTTCCTTTGTGCAGGACATAAAGAGCAGCTCCCTGAGGGAACTACCGAAAATGGGCCTTCTTAATACACGTGTTTGTCATGACTTTTGAGGTGTGAGGTGCAGGAAATGCTTTCCTTTGGGAGACAATGTTTGAAATTGGCCTTAAGGCATGATTAGGAATATTACAACCTAAAGTTAGTAGTGGTGTGGAGCAGAAGAAAATATGTATATGGGGAATAGAAGATAAATTAACAAAAATCTTATAGATGTGGAATGAATCAACGAATTACATTAGAGAATGACACATTGCCGAGTGACCAGAGGATAGGATCAGGAAACGAAGCGAGAGGAACGCAGAAAAAAACTTGGCAGCATACTTTGAGATATATTTAATTCCTAAGAATATATGTGTGTGTGTGTATATATATATATATATATATATACATATATATATATAACTAGGAATAATAACTTGTGACATAAACTTCTCTGGCAATGTAAACAATGGATTGATGATTTTAGAAACAAGTAGAGAGGGTCTGAGAATTTTAACTGGTCTCAGAGAGGGAAAATGAAATCCTAGGCTGAAACTCAACAGGGGAGATGTGATATTTCTCTCAGAAACCTTTGATAAGCTGCATAGACATGTTTTCTTTCCATGACAATGGAGCTGATAGCATCTGTTTCATAGAGGCCAGGCATGCTGCTAAACATCATGCAATGTACAGCTATTAAAACAATCAAATTATTTAAATAGTTGAATATAAATGACTAAAAGAAATATAATACCCTATCTAATTAAAAATTCTATTTGTTGAGTATTTTATTAGAAACGCTTAGAGATATTATTGTAATCCTTAGTTCCATTAGATCAAGCATTATTGTACAATTGCTGTCACCATTTTCAGTACCTTTTCATTCTTTTTGAACTCTTTGCCATCAGCTCCCTTTTGGCTCCTCTCTCCTCTACCCTACCACCCCCTGGGCTTAATGTATATGTATATATATATATATATTTGTAATATCTTACATCATCCAATGTATCTATTCACCAATAATTCTATTGTTCGTTTTCCTTGAGTGGAGTTATACATCCATTATTGCTATTTGTTCTCCCTTCCCCCATTCCTCCTTCTTCCTACATCCTCAGGGAACCATTATCCCCATTACTTTTTCTGAGTGGTTTATCTATTTTGCATTGGGTACATCAAAATATGTAGATTGTACAAAGGACATATACATGTCTGGAAAGATTGGTGAGGCATAACTAAGGCCATAATAATGGAAGGAGGAAAAATTTAAAAACTAGAGGATAGTGATGTGTTCATCAGTGCTTTCCTAAACCTTGGGTATATTCTTCCTTCTGTGTGGTCCTTCTGTAAGGAACTGTCCAATTATCTTACAGGTGATTTGGGGGTCTCCACTTTGTACAGGCTTCTTCACATCAATTTGATTGCTTGTTTTAACCTTCTGTTTGTTTGTTTGTTTGTTTGTTTGTTTGTTTGGGGGGCATCACTGCTCTCTGGCAGTGGGAGTAGGTGGCCCAGCCCCACTGCTGGAATTGAACCTCCATCCCAGTGGACCGCAGTCCTGCGTACAACCACTACGCCACCGGGACTCAGCCCAACCTTCTGATATTTGTTCCCATCGACACCTCATGATCCTCCAGTCTAGTGTTCTCCTTCCATGTGGGTATTGTTGTTTCCCTGGTAGATGACCATTTGTGTAACTTGAAGCCTTTAAGACCCCAGGTATTGTATCTTTTAATACCTGGTCACCATAAGCTATCTTCATCACATTTGCTTATGCACCTACTTGGTCTTCAGTGATAGAGTCTGGGAGGTAAGTATTATACAATCCCATAGTGTAAGAAAAGTATAAGTATTTTTTTTGTTTGTTTTTGGGGTCATCACTGCCCTCTGGTGGTGGGAGTAGGAGGCCTAGTCTGTTGCTCCTGTGGAGCTGCTGCTGGAGTTGAACCTCCATCCCAGTGGGACACAGCCCCGTGCACAAACACTACGACACCGGGACTCAGCCCAGAAAAAGTCATTCTTATACTGTAATAAGATTTAAGTAGCATTCCAAAGTTTTCGTCTTTACTGTATTTGCACATATATAAATATATATATCTTGCACACATATATACATATATTTGCACATCTATAAATACATGTATCTTTATATAGTTATATATTTACATATACACATACAATTCTATATTAAATTTTAAGAGAGGAGATCATGTTGAACATCAAACATGCAGTCACAGAATATCCATATCAATTTATTAAAAAAACCATAGTCTTGTTGTTTTTAGCTACAATTGAATCAGCTCTGACCCATGGCAATCCTATGTACAATAGAAAGATATTGCACGGCCCTGCACCATCCTTAAAGGTGTTCCTCTGCCTGAGCCCATGGTTGCAGCCCCTGTGTCAATCACTCTTGTTGGGAAACTTCCTCTTTCTCACCACCTCTGCACTTTACCAAACCTAACATCCCGACAATATGTCCAAAATATGTCAGATCAAGTCTTGTCATTGTTGCCTCTAGGCACATTCTGATCTTGTTTCTTCAATGCAGATTGGTATGTCCTTTTAGCAGTCCATGGTCCTTTTTGGTTGGTCGTTTGTTTTTTAGGGGGCATCACTGCCCTCTGATGGGAGTAGGAGGCCCAGCCTTGCTCCTGGAGAGGTGCTGCTGGATTTGAACCACCAACCTAGTGGGCTGCAATCCCACACACAACCATTATGCCACTGGGGCCCTACATGGTCCTTTTAGTATTCCTCTCCAGTACAACTCAAATGGATCTACCCTTCTATGGCCTTCCTTCTTTAATGTCCAACTTCCACATGCAACGGAGAATACCGTGGCTTGGTTCAATCACACCTTAGTCCTCAAAGTAACATCCCTGCTCTTCACTACTCTAAAGAGGTCTTGTGCAGCAGATTTACTTTATGTGCTACGTCTTTTGATCTCTTCAGTGTTGCTCCCAAGAGCATTGATTGTGGCTCCAAGTACAAAATCCTTGACAAATTCAACCTTTGCTACATTTAGCTATCTATTGGTCCAGCTGTGAGGATTCGTTCTTCCTTACATTGGGTTGTAATCCACGTTGAAGGCAATAGTTCTTGATCATGATCACAAAGTTCTTCAAATTCTTCCTCATTTTCAGCAAGTCAGGTTGTGTCATGTGCCTTCCTTCAATATTGCTGCTATACATTTTTTATATCATCCAGCTTCTCTGATTATTGTCTTAGCATATCGATTGAAAACTATGGTGAGAATACATTGCTGACACACAGCTTTCCTAATGTTAAACTGTTCTATTGTTCTATTATCACAACTACCTCTTGGTCTATGTACAAGTTTGCAATGAGTACAATGAAGTATTTGGAATTCCTATTCTTCTCAAGGTTGTCCAGAGTTTAGTATGGTCCACAAAGTAGAATAGTTATTGGAACACAAGTAAACAACTTTGTGGTATTCTCTGCTTTAAGACAAAATCCATCTGATGTCAGCAATAATATATCTTGTTCCATGTCCTTTTCTGGATCTGGCCTAAACCTCTGGTGTTCACAGTCAGTGTGCTTCCATAACCATGCATGGATGATCTTAAGGAAAAGTTTACTGTAGTGTGATATAAATTATATCATTCTATACTTTGAGCATTCTAATGAGTCACATTTTTCAGAATGAGCACAATTTGGATCTCATCCAGTCAGTTGGTCAGGTAGCCCTATCTTCCAAATATACTGGCATAGACATGTGAATAGTTCCAGTGCTCCCTGGCTGTCTGAAACATTTCAGTGTGTATTCCACCAATTTTTGAAGCCTTCTTCTTTGCCTAATGCATTCAGGAATGCTTGAAATTCTTTCTTCAGGAACACTGGCTCTGGCCGATATGTTATCTCCTGAAATGATGGACTATTACTTCTTTTTGGTGCAGTTGCTCTGTGTATTTGTTCTTCATTGTTCAATATTTGTCTATAACACCTTTCAAAACTAAAATCCATGGCTTGAATTTTATCTTGAGTTCTTCAATTGCAATAATCTGAGATAGTCTTAGCACATAAGAAAACTTTTGAATATATTAAAATAGGATGGTTCTGATATATAGGGTCTCAGTCAATTTGGGTGCATCAGGATACCCAGTGGTTTGGCAGTTGAGGTCTACACCAAATTATGGTCTATCATAACATAATTATGGTCTACCATAACAATGGGATCTACTGTGAGACAATAGTTATGCAGATTATAGCCTTGATTGCTCCATGGGAGTCTGGTCTACTTGATTTTTAAGTGCAGTCCTACATTCTTCATGCTGCTATTGATCTTGCATCTGCTGTAGCAATTGCAGGATTTTGAGCTAATAGTCAGCCATATTTCCTGCTGAATCTGAAAACCACCAGAGCTTGCTGACCTTGGATTCATTTGTCTATCAGACACAAGCCTGATATATTAATATCCACTGGCCTGTAGTTTTCCTGCTTTGACTTCTTGTATCCCTTTCTATTAGTCTGGCAGCTGCACAGATCAGGAAAAGCCTCCAACTTAATATTTCATCAATGGATTTGAACCAAACTGGACTCACCCACCTTTACAACTGTGTAAGTGATATTTATCTTAATATAAATTTCTATCTGTATAGACCTATATAAAATTCACTAGTTTTCCCTCTCATGGGAATCCAACCTAACATAATAGTTTTATATTCTCAAGCTCGCCTTTCCAATAATCTCTTACACAGAAGACTTTAAAGATTAGAGAAGGTTTCCAAGTTACTGGATTTGAAGAAAGAGTCAAGAAAATGAGAATGGATGACATAATTGAAGAAGAGATTGTAGGCATTAGAATCAGAGCTGTGCATCAGAATCACATTAGATTTCCCAATAGGATATGATACATTAGGCTTCATAACTGATAGATTAAAATTTGCTTATAGGAAAATGCCCCTTGTATATGCTCTACAATAATAATACAGGATTTTTCAATAATTCTCTAAGTGGAAAAGACTTAAAGAATGAACAGTGATAGAAATCAATATTGTGCGATGCTACCTTGTTTTGTTGTATTAACTTAGAATCTATGTACTTATCCTCTAAAAATATAAAACATAACAAAGTTTAAACCCAATCCCTAACATTTTAAACTAAAGTTTAACTAAAAACTATCCTCTTAGTTGGTGGGATAACCACAAAGAAGATCCATTCCAAATAACTTTACAGTATAAGAATGCAAACATATGTGCCTGATTACTGTTTTCTGTGATCATATTATTGGTAGTGATGCTGGCAGTAGTATTGTGAGAGTGCTACATGGACATTAAAAGATAATGAAAATGTGTAAAGACTATTCCATCACAAAGAGTGATGGATAATTAAAAAAAAAGGAAGAGAGCATCCTATAGAAATGTACTGTTCACATTCTATAGAAATGATTAAGTAGAAAACAATCCTATACCAAAATTTGAATGTGAATTTTCAAAAATGCTCATAAACTTTTTATTTTAAGAAAATAAAATACTTTCTGTTTGCTAACTGTGAACAAAGGCAGAGGTTAGCTCTGCAGTAATGTATGTGATGAACACTATGGTGTTGTTTCCCAAGGATTATTTCCAATCAAATTAGCAATGACCCTTTGAAGACCAGTCTAAATCTATCTAATAGACCAACCAGCTTCATACATGCATAGTACTTCAGTTATCAACTTCAAAGGATAACCAAGAAGAAATAAATTATTTTGAAAACTGATTCAAAAGGAGAAGGAACCAACAATCAGGCATCTAATTTTATAAGAAAACCAATATACAGATCATAAATGAAGGAGGGATGTCACAGTTAGAACCTTATCACTTGTGATGTTTATCGACTCTGTATAGGGATGAGACTTGCTAGGTAAATGTTAGATGGCTAGCCTCAAGGATAGTGATTCAAATCCACTGGTCACTCTGCAGGAGGAATATGTGGTGCTTCTTTCTCTTCTAAAGATTTGTGGTCACTGATACTCTATGTACAGTCACAGAGTAGGACTTAATCTGATGGTAGTTTTCTTTTCTTTTTACATTTCTTAAAAAGCAATGTGAACATGCTTCAGAATACTATTGTCTATATATTCACTGGAGTACTTATGGATACAATTGTGAAATAGCTGGCAATTGTCCCGAAATAGAGAAAAGAACTTGAAGAAACTAATTTCTTCATTAATTTAAAAATGATTGTAACTGTTGTGGTGATTCAAGTTAGCGTTCTTTGCACTTTGGGAGCACTAGCAATGTCATGGTTATGTGTTGGGCTGCTAACCACAGGTCACCAATTCGAAAGCCCCGGCTGCTCGGAAGAAGGATGATGTTTATGGCTCAAGTAAAGTTATATTCTTGGGCTGAGCCCCGGTGGCGTAAATGGTTGAGTGCGGGACTGCAGCCCGCGGGCTTGCCGGTTCAAATCCAGAGGTGGCACTCAGGAGAGACACTGGGTAGCACCCACGACCACCAGAGGCAGTGATGCCCCTCCCCCACAAAAAAAGTTATATTCTTGGAATCCTACTCTGCCAATTTTACCAGACAACCCTCTCTGGACACACAAAAAGTTTTAGTGAGCTTTGATACCATGACCATGATCATTTCATTTTTAAAAATTATTTAAATTATTTTAATTAATTTTTTCTTTTTAAATTTTCCCTACCCCTAATCCATAATCAATACAATATAAAAATTGTTTGGGGAATATGAAACATAGAGGAAGGAGACATATGGTACAAAATTATATGAGGATATTTAGATGGGCTATTATATGACATGTCCATTTGATTTGAGGAACTATATTTGGACCCTATAAATTGCTACATGATATGTATGATGCCTTCAGCTTCTAAAGACAGCATACAGATCTGTCCATTTAGTAAAATGGCCCAAGGGTTCAAAGATCAAGGTGATTTCTAACCAAGGAAGAATATTCGTTCACTTATACTTAGTTTTACATCTAGAAAATGTCATAAATTTAGGGAAAATTTGTAGCAAATTATTATTATATCTGTTTCAATTTCCATATTGGTAAAATGCAAATACAGTAATTGGTCAACTCCATGTCATCATGAGACATTTTAAGACTTTCTGAGAATTATTAGATATTTTAGAATGATACCAGATTCATCAGAAAACAAAACATGAAAAGTTCATGTTGTCAATTGCGTCTGCTTGCCCATGCTTAAGTTCTTAAGTGCAGCTCTCTCTGAGTCCCACTGTGCAATCAATATTGGGAGCAACCGCTTAACTTGCACATTGTCCTATATGTGGCCCCACTGAAACAATTCTGAAGGGAAAGCAAGTTCCAATTTAGTCCTAAAGAGAGACCAACCTGTATGTTTCATATGTCGATGCTGTTTCAAAACTCTTAGTCTATTTAAATGCACATCAAATACTGGATACCAAAAGAAAGATGTCTCAAATCCCCTCACAATAACTGAGCTGTTCACAGAAAGGCTAGGTTGCACTATCTGGCGTTGATGTCTATGAACAGTCAGCTAATGTGATGGGACATCATGTGACCCAGGACAAATGGTTTATAAAACACAAAAAGTTTAAGGATTGTCAGAGCTTGAATGTGTCTATTGTATTCCACTAATTGCCCCTTAGTATTTGATTTAATGAAAGCTGAAGAGTAAAGAATGCTTCTAAAGACATGGCTGTTATGCTAATTTTTACTATACTCTTTTCTGTCTTCCCAAACTACATTTAGAATACCCTGTTTTCTATTATAGAACAACTTTCACTCTCTCTGAATTCTGCATACATTTCCCAGTCTCTCAGTGGCCTCATTAAAGACAACTACTGTAAATTATAGGGCCTCTGGTTAAATAGCTTGGTCTGTTTCAATCTAAAGATGCAAATTTCATTGTATAAACTGGAGAAAATATATGCCTGTCTTCCTTACATGTTAAGTTACTCCGTCCTCTTTAAAGAAGGCTGTTTCTTGGTAAAAGCTGTTAACTGTTTCCAATTACATGTATCTAGGAGAGAGTTTTAATTGAAATAAAGTGCACTGCTTTGGGATAAATTGGCTGCAAAAGACCTCTTTCACATGTTAAAAAGGAACATGTCACTTTGTGGACTAAGGTGTGCATGACCCAAAGCATGGTATTTTCAATAGTCTAATGCACTTGCAAAACCTGGACAATGAATACAGGAGCATGAAGGAGAATTAATCTCTCTGAATTATGGGAGCAGAATCCTGGATCTAGCATGGCCTCACTTTTAGAGGAACCACAAAGCTGTCTTGATGGTAGGATAGACAGAATGCTCCTTGAAGTGAAAATGGTAGACTTGTCTTCCAGGCACTTTGGACTAATGTCTGAAGATGGGCAGCAGGCATGTTATTGTAGAGAGGCAGTGAAAAGAGAGAAGCCTCTCAGCTAGTGGAATTGATACCATGGCTGCAACGATGGATTTAAACCTATGAAGAAGGCTCAGTGTTTCCATCAGACATAAGATTGCTGTGAGTCAGAACAGACATGACAATATTTAACAATGGGAATGGAAAGACGTATATATGTAATGTTCAAGGTTAAAAAAAACTTCATTAAATCATCCTATTGTGTCTTAATTCTCAGCTGGAAATAAGTGCTTCACTGCTTTTATAAAACACCCATTAACAATAATAAAGTTAGAGGTCTACAAGGTGCTAGTTTCAAGTTCTACAAGTCCCTGTAGGTAACAGAAGTGGAAAATAATCATTAAAAGCATTCTTTGGTAACTGAAATTCTAAAGCAGAAGCTAATTAGCCATCATTAGAGTATTATCTATTGCTATACTGTTAACTCTATATTGGACAGATTTAAAAACCTAAAGATACATGATTCTGATTAATTCTCTTAGTTATATTTACACTGACTTCCATTTCATGCAACCTCTATAAGTGAAATGCTTTCTCTCCTGAATGGAAAGCTCTGTGTGTCTCTGTGTGTATAATTACAGAGAGGCAAGGAATAAATGGCCAAAAACATAAAGAAAAACATTTGAACTCTTTAACACCAAAATAAGTCTTCCATTCTTTGTTTTCTTGATTTAAATAGGACCCACAACCAAAGGTGATGAAACTCTGTAAGATAAATTATTCCAGTTTCAAATAAGGTTTTAAAAACCACAAAATTTACAAGAGAAATCTATTGTGTAGACCACAAGCTCTGAGGAACATCGAAGTCGTAGAGAGACTGCTCCCCATGTTCCAAAGTCCCCCGATCATCATTTGAACTCCTGTCAAATCTCTTCAAATTCTGGGAAAGAAGATATTGGAGGTTTATTATTAACTAAGTAGTCAACAGCTTTAACTGAAGTAACATAAGTACTTAATAAAGCAACACACAGCTAAATCTAACTCAATAGCAAACAAGAACACCCGCAAAGTAAACGGAAGGGAAATATTAAAGAAACGTCACTGTTCTCCCTCATTTCTTTGGTTTCCTTTCTTCCTCCCGTCCTCCCTTCCTCTCTCCCATTCTTACTTTTTTTTAAGTTCTTGTAATCGCAGTAGATTCAAGTTTAGTTAAGATGGACAGCTGTCTTTGAGATTACCTTTTTATTTTTTATTTTTGTTGGGCATCACTGCCTCTGGGGGTCGTGGACGCTACCCAGCCATCGCTGGATTTGAACCGCCAAGCCCACAGGCTGCAGTTCCGCACTCAACCACTTACGCCACCAGGGCTCAGCCCCTTTGAGATTACTTTTAGGGAGCAATTTTGTACTTTCAAATTACTTTTTAATTACTTGGAAGGCAATGGAGGTTCCAAAAATAGCTCCACTATAGAGTGGTTAGCTATGCCCAAATTTAAGAGAAAACAATTACTGATATACATACATTATGAAAAGTAAACAACAGTGTTTGCTTATTTCTGATGAGTTAGTTGTGCAGATCCTAGCCTTAAAAGTTGGCTAGATTTACAGAAACAAACATTTTCAGTTAAAAACTGAAAATATGAAAATATGGTATAAAATAGCAAATAAAAATATATAAAATATTAAATAAAACTGAGCCTAAATGCCAACATTCAAATTTTTAATTTTTAACTTGTGTTAAAATTAATGCTACAGAATTATTATTTTCTTTACATTGAAATGACTGTTAGGTATTTAACAGCAGCTTGAAGAAATTTTGGCTAAATAAACTGAACTATACTGTAAAAGGGCATGGTCAAAACCTAAACATTTTTACTTTGTCCTTTTTCCAACTTAGTGGCTGGTTTCGGATAAAATAGAGAATAGCTACTGTAATGGACTTAATTTTTTCTTTAACAAATACATTGAAATCCTATTCCCTTCTATTTATGACCATACACTTACTTTGAAAGAGAGTATTTGAAGGTGCTCTCAATTAACATGACATCACCTAAGGTATGGTAGGTACTACAAATCCAATACAGGGTACCAATCCAAAATCAAGTCCAAAAAGAAAATAGGAGATCATCAATTTATGTAAAAGTAGAGGTCAAAATTAAAGTGATCCATCCACAACACAAGGAATTCCAAAGATAGCTGCTTCGATGTCACAGACTCCCCTTCTGAGCTAACACACATGTTTGACCTTGCTTACATTCTTATTTCTGACTTTCAGCATATAGAACTGTCAGACAATTTCTATTGTTTTAAGCCACTTATAAGTCCTAAGAAACTTATAGCAAATGAGTTAGATGGAAGACTTATAGTGTATGTAAATACAGCTGTGACAGGGTAAAAGGTATAAGAAGAATGCAGACTAAGTCCTCATACCTGGTCTCCTCACTAGTCCATGTTATATATTTGAAAATACTTCGTCGTTCACTTATAAGATATTTTAAGAAGAAATTGGTAGTTACTGAATAACGCAGCAAGAGTTTGCATAGTGAGGTGTCCAAGTAAACTACAGGTATATACTTGCATGCTTCTTCTGGACTGTGAATATCAGCACTTGCTTAGAAATCACCTGTGGAGATCTAAATTCCTACTGAATCTGAATTCCTGGGCCTAGAATTCTGATCATATTATCGGTAACATATACTTTCCAGGATTCGTCTGCTGTTTGCCTGGCGTTATTCTGTGACCTGACATGCAGGATGGACTGTTCTTTACTCTGTTGTTTGTCATGAAACCTTTACTATTTCATGTCATAAACCATATTATTTAGAGTATCCAGTAATTTTTAGAATTGATTGTGCTATTTATTTTAAATCATCATTTCCTCAATGTTCTTTACGTATCTCAAGCTCATTATTCGCAACATGTGCATATTTTGAGCATTTTTAAAACAGCATCCAACAGGTATTCAATATAATGTTGACAGAGGAGTAAGGAAGAAGATAGGAATTGAAATTTTAAATATACTTTCTAAGAACTCCTCAATTTAAATGACATAGTAGTAAGATTGTGAAAGGAAAAAGTATGCAGTGACTGAAAACAAGTCAAAATATAGGTTTAATTGGAGACTAACAAAGGTAAGGGGCTTTTTCTAGCTGCAGTAAAAGATGTGAGGAATATATGTGAGCTCTGTCAGACTTATGCAGTGGTCTGGTGACTGCAAACATGTAGACAGGAAGCAAAATCTATTCTTCACTAAAACCGTTTTTGTAGTTCTATATGGCATGTAGATCTAGAATAAAAACAATGTTTTGAACCAAGGACTTTATTTCTGAAAAATAATAAAATACTTAAATGAAGGAATATGAACATCGTATTTAAACGACTTTATATTGGGTCTCTGAGTTGGAATTCACTAGATTGCAAGAAGTTGTGTGTGTGGTTACTGTTTGAAATGTTTGCAGTTAAAGTCAGTCAAAAAAGGAGTTAAATTTATCACTTAAAAAAAAGTTATGATTCTCTTCCTATTGATCAGAAAGTGTTTGCTCCCCTCTGAGTGAATACTCCCTAAAGCAGTGCTTCTCTCCTTTCCTAAGCCATGGCACTTATAATTTTTCATGTTGTGGTGACCCCCCAACCATAGAATTATTTTTGTTACTATTTCATAATGGCAATTTTGCTTCTATTTTGAATTGAGTGATCCCTGTGAAAAGGTTGTCTGACCCCAAAAGTGGTCACGACCCACAGGTTGAGAACCACTACCCTAAAGGAAACAGAGAGGGAGGTAGAGACTAGTCTGGGAACCAATCCCTGTCCATGTATACTTTTTACAGGTTATCATTCTGGGCCTCATTCTTTTAATTTTAAATATGAAACTATGTGCATCATTTACATCAAAGAAAGAATGTTGTGAGCCAACAATAAGAGTTAACATATATTTGACATATAAAGAAATGCTATAAAAATGTAAGGTACTATTAACCTTCTTGCTAGCTTTTTGACAGCCTATCTTATTTCCAAATGGCAGAACTATCAGACTGAACCTTGCACCTAACCTCAGAGGAAAAGACATTATAATATCCTTTCCCACTATATTACTGTAAAGATTTTAATTTTGAGCATCTTGTACAGAGCTTTCTACCCTGCGGGTGCCAAATAATTACTTGTCAACCATCCTGTTATTAAATGTTACTTTTAATCACCTTGCAGAGAGAATGTAAAGTGGGCTGCAAAAGAACAAGCTTCATAACCTAAAGGATCTTACAATGTCTTCAAATCTGCTCTCTAGCATTTTAATTGATAAGCTATAGGAGCTTGATTTCTTTAGAGAGATGCTAACACTCAGTGGGCTTTTTCTATAATCAAGAATTTGAAGGGGAAGACTCGTCCCAAGGAATAAGTATTTCTTTCAGAGATAGACTTTTCCTTCAAACACATTTGGCTTGCTAAATATCATAAGGAATTCAGTAGAAAATTATCTGTGTTGCCTTTTAAAAACATTAGAAAAGAAGAAGAGAGATAACTTGAAAAATGTCTACAAGCAAAATCCAGATTCTAAATCCAAATTACAAATACCAAATAATTATGTGTATGTCATTTTTTTCTCAATGTGACGGCTTGCATGTTATAGAACTAATGGAAGCAATGCCACAAGGAGAAATAGTCTGCCCATTTCTGAAGGGTTGTGCTAGAAGAGGAGCCTTTCAGCTTGAATGGCATTGGAAATCTGTCTGGGGAAGAGCTCCTTCTCAAAGTCTAGTTGACATCAATGGCACATATGCAACAAGAATTTGGGAAGGTCACTTTCTCATGAGGCACACCTCAAAATGAGAAGACATAGCTGAAACTTCAATTAGTGATTGGAACTTGGAATGTGTAAGGTGGAATCTAGGAAAATTGAAGGCCTTCAAAAATGGAGCCCTCCTACAAATCAATAACTTAGATGCTCAATAGCAAACTGGACAGATACTACACATTTTGGAATTTGTTTACTATGCTGGAAAAAACAAACTCAATAGGAATTGCATCATATTTGTTGTAAAAAATGTTAAGACCTAACTTGAAGTGTCATGCTGTGTGATAACATAATAGCTATATGACCAGATGAAAGACCAACCAATACAACTATTATTCAACTTTGAACACCAACCACTAAAGTTAATGATGTCTTCATTAACTTCATTAAAAGAGTCCATCAACTTCTCCAGTATGAAACTCATCAAATATTTAATCAAGATGAATTAGTAATTATTGATAAACAGAATGCAAAATTTGGAAACAAAGAAGGATCAGTCATTGTAAAATATGGCATCAATGAAACTAAGCTGGTAATCACAAGATACAACTTTGTGTGTACAATTACTTTTTTCATTGCAAATAGCTTTTTCATTTCCAACAGCTCAGCAGTGACTTTGCATGTCAGCTTCACCAGTGAATTGAATAGGACACAAACTGACTATACTTGTGGAATAAGCTCTATCCGCATCATTGACCAAAACAGATCTAGGGGCCAGTTATGAAGTGGACAATCAATTGCTCATCTAAAAGTTCATATTAATGTTGAAAAAAGTCAAAGAAGTCCAAGAGAGCCAAAAATGTACTTGAATATATCCCTTGTGAATTTAGAGAACATTTCAAGAACAGATTTGATAGACTGGAGAAGGTTTTATGGATGAGTGATGACTACATGAATTGTTGGATGATATTGAGAACATCATACTTGCGGAAGTAAAAGGTGATCAAAATGACAGGACATAACCCCTCCAACACTTGTTTCTTTCTGATTTTTGAGGGTGTTAGGTGGTGTCTCATTATTGTTTTGAATTGCATTTCTCTCATGGCTAATGATCAGGAACATTTTCATATATATATATGCAGTTAGTTTTGTTCTTTTTGGAAGCTATCAGGGTATTGTAGCTTTTAGTAATAAGATTTTTGTCTGATGTGTCATTGCTAAAGATGTTTTACAAGTCTGTGGGCTCTTTTATTACTCTCAGTGAATTCTCTTGATGTTTACCTTCAGCATATCCCATTTGTAAATTTGTGCCTCCACTGTGTTGTGTCCTTCCCTGTTACTTATAGTCTATGAATTCCCTATGCCAAAGTGCTCAGGTTGCTCCCAACTCTCTCAATAATGGCCCTAATAGTTTGAGGCTTTACTTTGAGGTCTGTGATCCACTTTGAGTTTATTCTTGTATATGTTGTACTCCATTCCTCATATAGATCTTTTGTTCTTTTAGTCAGGTATATCCCTATATATTTATAATTTGTGCTTGGCTATTGTGAATGGTACCACCTTTTTAATCTCTTTTTCTTTGGACTTATCCTATGTGTAAGATCCTTGCTTCATTTTTCTACAGGTAGATATCCATTTTCTCCAGCACCACTTTTGAAGAAGGCATCTGCTTCCATTTGATATTTTGGGGTCCTTATCAAACACCAGTTGTCTATATGCTGACAATTTTATTCCTGGTTTTCAGTTATTTTCTATTGGTCTGAGTATCTGTCATTATGCGAATTCCATGCTGTTTTGACAACTGTGGCTCTATAATATGTGCTAACGTCAGGTAAATCAAGCCCTCACACTGTGTCCTTCTCGAGAAGTTCTCTGCTAATTCTGGGCTTCTTCTCATTCCATATGAAGTTGCTAATTATTCTTCCTGTTTCTTTGAAAGAAATATGAAGGTAATTGTATCAGCATTGCACTAAAGTTATATAGGGCCTTGGGTAGAACTGACATCTTTACTATCTTGAGACTTCCGATGCATGAGCACGGGATATTCTTCCATTTATGGAGGTTACTCTTGGTTTCTTGTAATAGTTTTCTGTAATTTTCTTTATATAGCTCTTTTGTTCTTTTAGTTAGGTAGCTCCCTAGGTATTCCAATTTGTGCTTAGCTATTGAGAAGGCCACCACCTATTTTATCTTCTCTTAGAGCCGTCCAATATACTTCTGTTTATTGACCTTGCATCCTGACACTCTGCCATTCTCCACTACTGCTTTCAGTACTCTGCTTTTGGAACTTTTGGGATTTTCCATAAATAAAATAATATCCTCTGCAAATAACTATAGTTTCATCTCTTCTTTCCCCTTTGATGTTTTTCCGTTGCCTGATGCTGTTAGCTAAAACCTCCAGTATGATATTAAATAAGAGTGGGGACAAGGGTCATCTTTGTGTGGTCTCCCTTTTCAGTTGGATTCTGTTCATCTTTTCTCAATTGACTAACACATTGGCTATTGGTTTTTTATATACAGCTTCTTTGTCTTTTCAAGTATATCTAGATCAGATAGGCTGGATGAACAGTCTGGAGGAGAAAACAACTTGACTGATTGTTCCGGGGAGACATGAGAGATGGAGAGATGGAGAGGTGGGGTAAAGGCGGTGGTGCTGGCCAACCAAGGGATAAGAGAACAACAAGTAATCCAAGATCAGTGACAAGGTGATTGTGAGTGGCCTTTTAGGGACTGATTAAGAGTAATGTAGCAGAGAGAAATTACTGAAACCCAAAGGAAGACTAAATATGATTGTGGGACAAGAGGAAAATAAAAGTAAATAAAGGAAAGAACTGGGAGATAAAGGGCATTTATAGAGGTCTATACACAGGCTTATATATTCATGTATTATGATGGGGTAATAGCCTATGTACATATTTTCATGGGGTCAGTGTTAAGGTGGCAGATGGACATTGAACCTCAATTCAAGTACTTCCTCAATGCAATACTCTATTAAATCGGGAATCCTTGATTCTCACCTTCCCAGCACGGTCACTGAAGATGAATATGTGCATTAACAAAAGTGCTGCAAAAAGCGGATGGTACTCGGCTATCAAAAGATATAGAACCTGGGGTCTTAAAGGCTTAAAGGCAAG
The DNA here is from genome assembly GCA_004026705.1 of Nesogale talazaci. Classification (NCBI taxonomy): domain Eukaryota; kingdom Metazoa; phylum Chordata; class Mammalia; order Afrosoricida; family Tenrecidae; genus Nesogale; species Nesogale talazaci. The sequence continues at coordinate 484,381 of PVJH01000077.1, forward strand.
CAAGCAATCATTTAGCTCAGAAGCAACAAAACCCATATGGAAGAAGCACACCAGACTGTGTGACCACGCAGCATTGAAGGGATCAGGTATCAGGCATCAAAGAACTAAATTTACATCATTGTAAATGAGGGGGGTTGCGGATTGGAAACCCAAAGTCCATTATTAGATGAAACCACATTCCTTTATGGAACGATTGCAGGGAGGAGATGAGCCAGTGAAGGTAGAGTGTAGCAAAAATGAAATACGCAACTTTTCTCTTATTCATCAATGCTTCCTCCTCCACCCCACCCCCCTATCATGATCCTTATTTTACCTTACAATTTTGGCTAGATCGTGGTATGTACACTGGAACAAAGTGGTGAAACCAGGAACATGGAGAATTCAGAACATGATCCCTTTAGGACCAGTGGTGAGAGTGGTGATACTGGGAGGATGGAGAGAAGGTGGGGAAGAAAGGGGAATCAATTTCAAGTTATATCTACATATATCTTCCTTCCAGGGGTACGGACAACAGGGAAGTGGGTGAAGGGAGACATCAGACAGTATATGATATATCAAAATAATAATATTTTATAAATGATCAAAGCAAGGGTTTATGTAGAGAGAAAATGTTTTGAGAATGATGATCACAACAAATATACAAATATGCTTTGCCTACAGTTGATATGTGTATTGATTATGTAACAGTTGTATGAGCTACCAATAAAATGATTAGAAAAAAAGACAAGACATAGAAAATAACAAAGTATATGTCAGAAAAAGACTGAAACTTGCTAATGAAGAGAGTAGCTAAAGTAAATGTAAGAAATCGTGAATTGAAAATAAGTTAAAATATAAACATAAAATTTCAAAAGGCAAGATGAAAAACAAACTGAAATATTATAAGGTGTGATAACCTTGAATTAGATACTGAATAAAGAACAAGCTCATAATTTATTAAGCTGAAAGGCCAGATTAAAAATTCAAATCTTGAGTTGAAACATTGAAAATTTCTATGGGAAAAATCTCAAAAGATGCTGGAAGAATCTAAATAAGATAGAGCAGAGTAATGTACCTAAAGTAGGTGCTAATTGATCAAGAAGCATTGAAAGCATTCACTTACCTCTGCTACGAAGCTGAGAAGTCAGCTAGTTGGTCGATTGACTGGAAGAGATGTGTTTTATGTCAGTTCCAAAGAAAAGCAACTCAACAAAAAGCAGAAATGATTGAGCAATGTCATTATTATCACATGAAAGTAATAATTGCAGAAAACAATTTTATAATGCTTGTATTCATACATCAAGAAAAAGCTGCTAGAAACACAAGCCCAATTCAGAAGAAGTCTTAGTATGAGGTAAATTATTACTGACGCCACATGAATTTTGACTGTGAACAGAAAATATTTGAGTTTTTTAGACCACGAAAATGCATTGGGCTGTGTGGATCACAACAAACTATGGATAATATTGAGAAAAATAGGAATTTCAGAACACTTCATTGTGCTCAAACAGAACAGAGAAAAACTGTAGGTCTAAAATCAGAAACTGTGTACAGAGTTTTATAATTTAATCACATTTATTCATTTTTTTACTTAAAATATGAGAATCTTGACTTCAGAAGACAAGTAGGAATAAAGATTTGATCATTAACACCATGTAATATGTAGACCACTCAACCTTGTTGTTGAAGTGAGGAAGAGTTGAAATATTTGCTTATGAAAATCGAAGACTCTATCTTTCAATGTGATTGAAATTTAATCTATAATGATAAATGGAGAAAAGATTGAAATTATAAACAATTTCCTTTAAGTGGATCCAAAAGCAGTGTTCATGGAAGCAGTAACTAAAAAATCAAAGGTTATATATTTGCATTGGCTAATCTATTGCAAAAGACATTCAAATTATTGAAAAACAAGCATACCACTTTGAAGACTAAGGTGTACCAGGCCCAAGCCACGGTATTTGCAATCGCCCTGTATATATGTGAAAGTTTGATAATGAATAGATATTCAGATAAGAACCAATACATTTGCATTATGGTATTGGTGAAGAATAATGAAGTAGCATGGATTTCCAAAAGAGTAAACAAATCTTTCTCAGAAATAGAGCCAGATTCAAGGATGATGCCATTTAGTCTTATGGGCTTTAAGTATGTCATCAAGAGATACCAATCTCTGGAAAAGAGCATCATGCTTAGTAAAACATAAATTTAGTTAAAAAGGACAAATACGCTCCTGGATATTGCTGCTACAACAGGTTCAAAAATAACAATTGTGAGAATGGTCCTTCCTGGATCAGATAGTGTGTTGTTCTCTTGTACATAAGGTCACTGTGAGTCAGAGCAGACTCAAAGACAATCAGAAACAACAGAGTCTATCTGCTTGCATTGTATTTGTCTTACTAAATAATGGGCAGAGCCTAATCCAACTTTGGGATTTCCCTAGGCACCAATGCCTCAAGGCAATACATGATCTTTTGAGGAGTTGATCTGGGTCAGGTGCTAGTGTCTTTATCATGAGTATATCAAAGGAAGATCCAAGGTCTGTAACTATTGACTAACATGATCTACTTTGTTGTCCCTTCAAACGTCAAAAATTGAATAAAATTTGGAACAAATCAACAACTCTTCACATGGTTTCCTCATATGATACCAAAGGAATTTGTAGACTGGTAGACTAATGCATTTCCTAGAGCCCGTGTAGTTTACAAACATTAAACACTGATCTCTGAAGTCTCTAACTCTCTTATTATTAAGATCATAATCTTTGGAATTGTTCTGAGATGAAGGCAATATGATCAACACCTATTAGCAAAAACAAAAATCGTTTACTTCTCCAAGATTAGCCTTATCATATGAGATGTCTCCTTAAGTGAGAAACAGGGATAATAATCATCTTGAGCCCATAGGTTTATTGGCAGTGCTAGAAAGCAAAGGGTTTGGCATAGTTCAAGGAATAGCACAGCCTATATTGGCTGTTGTAATCAGCTGTGTCAGAATGAGATCATGTGTCTAGAATATCTTGCAACGTTTTTATCCCAGTCTTCAAAAAAGGATGGTTCTCTCTCAAGATTTTCTCTGAGTTAAGTGATTATCGCTACAAATATTTCTCTGTTACCCAACACAGTTACAAAATGACACATTCTAATTGATTAAATTACAGCATTTACTTTACTAAGAGCTATACATTGTTATGCACATATCACATAATTCTGCTGAACATAATTATGATTTTATATAATACCCTTCTGTGCTTCAAGGACAGCATTTTGAATAACATGTATGTGCTTATGTTAATATACTTAAAGATAATTAATTGTATTTTACTTAATAAAATGCCTAATAAATGATTTATTAAAAATAAGGCAGTCAAGATAGGATTTTAGAACTAAAACAATACAGATATTTTAAATCCAACTTCAGAATATATTAAGGTAGAACTGACTACTTATACATTTATTTCTTCATTTATTAATTTATTGCATATATTTATCCCATTTGCAAGTAATTTGTGAGCTAACTTATGGCATTTATAGTTAATGACTGAGGACTACTGTCCAAATTTGAACACACAGTATTATCAAATTTAAATTTTCTCATCTGTTTCCTAGAGGTTGGCATTAATAACACTTTTCATGATTTACTGAATAAGTTTCATGAATTCATAAATTTATTTATATGTTGCATTTGTTTTCTATTGCTACATAAAATCATCACACATAGGGGCATCTGACACTTCAATAGGTAAAATATTCAGGCATGGCTCTGTTCAAGGCTTCATGTAACAGAAATGTCCAAATGCTGAAATTTGGCAGGAAAACATGGAAGAGATTGTTGGTTACTTGGCCAAGTTGCTGTGTCCAAATTGCTTTGCACAGATGAGCGGGAGCACACCCAGTGCTTCATGAGCTTAAGATATGTTGAATGTGCCCTTCCCTTTTGGTTTTTTAACTCTAGATCTTTGCACATTTCTGTATAATATTTTACTTTTTCTTCTGTAGTTGCCTTTTGAAATCTCCTGTTCATATCTTTGACTTCATTATTTTGTCCATTTATTTCAGCTACTCTATAATTAAGAGCACGTTTCAGAGTTCCTTCTAAGATCCACTTTGACTTTCTTTCCGTTCTGGTCTTTTTAGTGAACTTCAGCTAGCTTTTTGAATGGTACTCTTGATGTTCTCCTACAGCTCATTAGGTCTCCTGTCTTTAGTACACGATGTGAAAAGTCCATTCTTTAGATATTGTCAAAGTCCATGTGAGATAGACCCAAGGTCATATTTTGACTCTATGAAATTGTTTTAATTTATTCAGCTTTACCTTCAACTTACATATGAGCAATTGATCTGTTCTACAGTCATTTTCTGACCTGGTTTTAGCTACTGATATTGAGTTTCTCCATCTTCTATTCCAACAGATATAATCAGTTTAATTATTATGTATTCTGTCTGGAGAAACTCTTGTGTATAGTCACCTTTTTTTGTGCTGGGGGAAAAAAAGGGTATTTGCTATGAATAAGTCATTGCTCTTGCAAAATTCCACCATGAAATCTTAGCTTCCTTTCTATCATCAAGACTGTGTTTTCTAAGTACTTTTCCTTCTCCTTTGTTTCAAAATTTTGCATTCCAATCACAAATAATTATCTTAGTAATTGTAGTAAAATTTTAGAACATCTCAGAAATAGATTTGACACTCATGAAACTAATATTGCGATTTGAATATGTTTGATGAATTTCTCATTCAAGATGAATAGAATTTTTCAATTTCTATAGCACTAGGATTTGTGGTTCATTCAAAAGCTCCATTAATAGTTTTATTGATTTGATTTTCTTTAAGGCTTATGGATAATAACTCTGTCACAGACAACACTGTACTTTAACACTGATTTTGAAATGTTCTTTTGAAAACAAATGCAACACTATTCCTCTTGATTGTGTCATTTCTGCATAACAAACCACGTGAGTTCCTGATTCAAAATGAACAATACCAATCTATTTCTGTTCATTGATGCCTAGGATGTCTATCATTATATGTCCCATTGCATTTTAGAAGACTTCCAATTTTCCTAGATGCATACTTCACCCCTTTCAAGTTCCAATCAGTAGCAGATTTAGTGCAGCGACTTCTCCTTATATTGTGTAGTTCCCCATCAGCAAATGCAGATGCTGAAGACTCCCCTCCCACAGGTTTTGCTCTCCTAACGTCCCCATGGCTGATTGTACTCTGAGGAAGCAGCTGCTCCTCAGTCACATTTCAAGTGTCCTCCTTCCCAAAGGACCCATCCTCCAGCACTATATCTGACAATATTCTGCCTCCATTCACTGGGCCTTTACTCTCTGATAATCTTTCAAAGTTGTGCATGTTTTCAGTGGCCACGTTATCCAAAATCACCAACCAATTCCTTGTGTTGTCTGCTCTTGGTTTGGAAGTTCCACTTACTGTTTACTTTCAGTGACCCTTCTGGTCTTTGACATAGATTCCAACATTACAGCAACATACAAGTCAGTGCAGTATAACACACGGGCAGACAAGTGGTTGGGAGATGGATTACTATTTGCTAATTAATGTATGCATCACAAAGGGGGGGGGGGCGCTGAGTCCTGGTGGCATAGTGGTTGAGTGCAGGACTGCGACCCATTGGCTTGGCGGTTCAAATCCAGCAGCGGCTCTCCAGGAGCAAGGCTGGGTAGCTCCCATGACCACCAGAGGGCAGTGATGACTTCCCAAATTAATATATCCATCTATTTTCTTCATGTACTCGGTGTTTACGTTTGTGCCACGTTCTGTGTTTTTTCTTTTCTCTTCACTCTTTGAGCTAGTACTTACTCAGCTGAGCCCCTTTGGGCGATGCGCTCCTAAAGCAGTACCTTAGGTGCTAAATAGCCAAACAGCCAGAAACAAAGGTAGAGCTAAGTTTTTGTCCCAATAAGGAAAGCAAAGGCATATATTATATAATTTAGGGAATGCACAAAGGATTTCTTAGATGGTGAAATTGCACCTGACAAATCATTTTTATTAAAGTCTGATGTACACAGAAACTATTTAAATGGTGAATTGCGGTATGAGGACAGAAGCAGGGTTAGTGGTAAGTGGTTCATGTTTGGTGATGTTTCTAGAGAGGCATTTGTTTTGCCTTTTAGTTATAGAATATATATCAAAATTTGTATGGGGATGGAAAATAATGGTGCACTAAAGCGATATCCCTATTGTTGCTATTAAGCACCATTAAGTTCATTCCTACTTACCATGACTCCATGTACGATAAGCAAAAAGACTGCTCAGGCCTTTGCCAGCATCACATCTTGTTATGTTTAAGCCCAGGCATTGGGTCAATCCATTTCATTGAGGGTATTTCCCTACATCTTACCAAGCAATATGTCCATCTCCAAGGACTAGTCTCACCTGAAAATATGTCTAATCTATGGTAGTTGAAGTTTCACTATCCTTGTGTACGAGAGGCAAGCTGGTTGAATTTATATATATGTATATATATACACACATATATAAATCATTTTATTGGGGTTCATACAACTCCCATCACAATCAATACATATGTCAATTGTATGCATACCACATTTGCACACCTTTTGCCATCATCACCCCCAAAACATCCTCCCTCCACTTAGGTCCCCAGTACCAGCTCCACATATTTCCCTTTCCTCCCCTCCCCTCCCCCAAGAACACGTAATAATTTACAAATTATTACTTTTTCATATTGTACTCTGTCCGATGTGTCTCCATCTACTTCTCAGCTGTACATGCTCCAGCGAGGTCACATGTAGATCCCTGAAATTGGTTCCCCCTTTCCACTCCTCCCTCCCGTATCACTATTCCCACTGCTGGTTGAATTTTTAAGGTACATTTGTTCATTCTTTAAACAGCCCACAGTATATTCTGTGTTATTCACTTTAATTCAGAGGTATTTGTTGACTCTTCTACGGTCTCATCTATGGACTGTCTAGCTTTCAGATGTTTATGAGGTGTTTGAAAATATGATGAGATGTAGTTCAGTTTTTGAAATGACATCTTACCTTTCCTTGTAGTAGACTTGCCCAATGTGATACTTAGTTGCTAGATATCTTGACTGCTGCACTCAGGTGTGTTGATTCTGAGTTCAAGTCAAATGAATTCCATGACAGCTTCATATTTTGTGCCCTCCCCCTTATTCATGCTGGTGCTTAGTAATATTGGTGTAAAGGTTGTAATTTTATATACATTGCTGTGTAATTCCTTTTCATCAGGAATGGTTTCTGATACCCTTCACTTTCAGCAAACAAAATTATCTTCTGCAGGTCACAGAGGATTAAATAGGCTTTCTCTAATTTTGAATCTGTGACTTGCTTATAATCCTAATTGAATAAGCATGAAGAAAAGATATAATATGTGCATGCACATTTCCTGATTTTAAGTTGTACATGAACCCCTTGTCCAATTACACTGATTGTCTCTTGTTCTATGTGCAGATTAAGCATGTGCACAGGTAGATGTTATAGACTTCCTATTTTTCAAAATGTTATTAATAATCTCTTGTGATAAACACCAAGGAGTGCCTTTTCATACTCCATAAAACATTCTTTTAGCCAAACAGGAGACTGTGTGCACTCTACATAATTTTAACTATATACTCTGATCATTCATCCTTAACTCATCCATTATGAACCAGGTTAAATTCTATAGGGCAAATTCATGTTTCTTCTTTTAAGTTATTGAGATCTGAATACCCTTTTCCCCCTTCCTTTGTGTTTGTCATCAAAAATGCAAAGCTACTTCTGCTATAAACAGCAAACCCTGGAAATTGCCAGCTGGGTGCTCTACTTCTCAGCCATTACAATGAGGAGAGGCTGGTGAAGACCAGCTCATAGTGATGCTGAGAATTAATTAGAGGAGCAAACCAAGACGCACATTTCCTGAGACAGAGACGCAAGCCATTGCATACATGCACGTGCACATGTGTGAATACCCACTACATACACACACTCAAAGAAAGGGAGGGAAAAAACTCATTGGGTAAGATATAGTTGACAAAACGTCTCTACTTTCTTCAAGTCTTTCAGTGTCTAAAGATGGCAGGATTTCAGACATGCTCGGTTGGCATTTCCCCAGGTTAATGAAATCATTCTGAGAATATCCATGTCATCACATAGTGATAAAAGTCGAATGTAGGCCTAGGGATAAGGAAGCTGACCCCATCAAGGGACCAGGGGCTGCATGGTGACTTGTTGCAAGGAAGTCGCTAGCAGCTTCACAGGCCTGCAGGCAGTGTGAGTAGGGACTCCAGCAGCCGGCTTCAGTTCCTGGCACATCCATGACACTCTCATATGAGTCCACGACATTTTACAGACATTGCATCTGTGCTAACATATAGTCACTCGAACACTGCCAAAATGCATTTAAATTTTTTACTCTCCCGGTATGAAATCTAAGTTCCTTAGCATCGCGTCCTCAGTGACGAAAATTCCTCTTTATAGTTATACTCATGTGCAGACATTTTCAAGCTATTCAGAAATATCAGTGAGCCTTGTTTAATTGGCCTAGCAAATCTAGGTGGAAAGGAATCATGGATCTAATTTAATGATAGAACTTAAAGCAGCTTTCTGGTTTACACTATTAATATCTAGCAGTGCTGCTAGGTGCCTGCGAGTGGCATGCAGCTCAATGTGGTAGGAATGCAAGAGTGCATGGGTCAGGGAAATGAGCTCCGCACGCAGTCAGGTCGGGGTTCAAATCCTAATTCAGGCCTTTATGGAAGGTAATTTAAACAGGTTATTTAACAGGCTCCCCAAGCATATATTTTGGTATAGGATATTGTCCAGTGAATTCTGGCTTATACAATCCATGTGGTAGTGCAGGATTTCCTCGTCAGGTTTCTCATACTGCACATATGATGGGTTCAGGCTGTTAGATCTTCCTCCTTGTGGCGCAGCTGCTGGGTTCACACTGTTGATGTTTGAATTAGCAGCTGAGCACCTTAACCAGTGTGCCACAAGGACTGCTCTTCTCAATCATGACTTCAAACGAAAACTACTGCCATTAAGTTGGTTCCAACTCGTGGAGACTCACCCATAGGGTTCCCAGCACTGTAACTCCTTAGGGGAGAAGATGACCTCCTTCTTTGGGGGGAGAGGTTCCTGGCTTTAAGCGTCTGACCTTGCTTCCCCTGTAAGACCAACCAGGCCCCTTCTTCGTGTGCAACTAAAGATAAATTTATTATTTAGATGAAAAGGTTCTTGCTAAGAATTAATTCCCTGGGAGGGAGAAACAGTCTGTCCTTAACTCCTAAGCAAAATAAAAAAGAAGGGAAGAAAGAAATGCCAATTGGAATCTAGTCAGTGCTTTGGGGATATCTCCAAAAGCTGCACACTATTTTTCATAACACTGTAAAACTCCATCACTCACTGCTGTGGAGTCCATTTGGATGCAGGGAGCACATTTCTGCTCAGGAAAACCCGAGGTCAACATGAAAATGAATTGACTTGACAGTGCCGAGTCATTTTTGTTTGCTTGTTTCTTAGGAACTAATGAGAGGAGGAAAGCACATAAAGTAATTGGTACTTAAGAAATGTTCATAAAAGTTATGTGTTATTATAAATTCTTAAGATAAAGCATTCCTACACAGTATAATTTAGTGCTGTGTGGATCTGAATGGAATTTTTATTTAATCATTGTCTACAAATTAAAAACAAAATGTAAAAATGAAGCTGAGCCTTTCTCTTTCGGGTGTTATATTTTACTTTATAATTAAAGCATTACTCAAGACTAATTATATCCTTGATTTTAACTCTCGTTTTGTTGATGATGAAAGATGGAAGAATTTCTGAGTGGTGAGGATAAATGGTTTATTAGTTGGCAGAAGAAAGGAATAATAAGAAAGTCATTTATAGTCATCAACTAACAATTGCACTATTCAGAGTCAGACATGAAAGTCAGGGAGTAATTTTTGAGATCTAATAACTAATGTAGAATAATCTGAATTGTTATCGCAATTTTTTAGATCAAATAGATACAGGAGAAGCATATGAATTTTTATTAACACCCTGATTCTTATCACAACTCGTTGTGTCCAATATCTAAAATTGCCTCTCCTTTCTGACTTACTGAATATCTATACTTTTCATTATTTATATGGCATGGTTCTTTTGTAAAACCTAAAATGTGTTGTCACCCTCAGGGTTTTGCAAAGTAAGATCATTTACAGCAATATAGAAGCAAGGTAATGTCAAAACCATAGTTTGCACAACAATGTAGATGTTAACATTATGCCAAATATACCAGTCACTGAAAGCCCTACTTTTAAATCAGCCTGCTTAGGCTTTTGGATTCTTCTGTCTATGTGAATATATTTGTGGTTTCTGCCAAGAACGCTTTGCGAGGTTGAACACAGATGCCATAACATCGACTGAAAACACTGTTCTGAGAGGGGGAAGGGATTGAATTGGGAGATGGGAAATTATATTCTGAAATTCTGCCTGTAATGCAGTGGGGCTTATTGTCTATTGAAACTTTCATTTGAAAGCAAAGTTAGTATGTTAGTCATTTAGTAGCTGCAACTACTGAATATGTGAGTTCACAGTATAGTCACCTTTATTGTGCTTTTAATTCCTTTTGTTTGACATACATTTTCGACTAGAGATACTAACAAGGCTTTTTATTCCATAAACAGCTATCAAAGGAACATTAGAAAAAGAGAACTGCTCACTTTAGAATTTTCACTCCCCAATCATGTGACTGCAGATGAGGATCTTTGAATAAGAGCTTCTTTTTGGAAATGATCTCTGAGGTTGTCTCCTCTCACACCTTTCTCCACTGAAAGAATCTGATTCAGATAATAACAAAAGAAAATCATTTTCAATTACTGAATCGATAAAAATCACATCCTCCTCAACTCAAAAATGTCCTCGAACCAGTTATGAAGCTTAAGTTTATTCAAGAGCAAGTGGGCATCATCCATTTCTAGGAGAGCTCCATCAGGATAAAATAAGGTTGAATCAACATACACATGTATTGTGCTGAAAATAAGATGCGAACGGTTTCCTACACATCTCCAGAAGATGTGGTGAGCTGTTTCAATGATTCATTGCAGGGTGGAAACAACATGAGTACGTTTGAGTTTCCACAACTGCATTTTATTTGTTCTTGATTCTGAACAAGATCTGTCAGCATGTGCTATGGTGGAGACTGGTGTGCTGCTGCAATTCTGAAGGCTAGGCTCCTAGTATTTCAAGTACCAGCAGGGTCGATCAAACTGACCAGGTTATAGCATAGTTTCCAGATCATGAACAGACTATGAAAAATAAACGGGTTCTCCACTTCAGAGAATTAGCCACAGAAAACCCTATGAATAACATTAAAATATTGTCAGTTTCTGAAAACTCAAAGAATAGATTCAAGATATTGTCAGATATAGTGCCCGTAGATGAGACTCATAAGTTGGAAAGCACACAAAATATGACTGAGGAAGACGAGAGAAGAACTAGTTATCAAAGTTGCCCACTGAATGAGGTGGAGTAAGCCCAGAGAAGTACACTGTAGAAACATTCATTTGCTCATGGGGCACCTCTCAAAGTGAGAAGACATGCTTTCAAACATCAATTCATAATTGTAATTTGGAATATTCAAAATAGGTATCTAGGAAAATTATAAGTTGTTAACAATGAAATGTAATGCATATGGATTAAGATTCTACTCATTAGTGGGCTGGAAAGACTGGTATCAGGAAACCAGGCTTTACTATGGCTGGTAAGACAAAATCAAGAAAAGTGATTGCATTTATCATCACAAAAAGGGGATTGCATTTATCATTGCAAAGGGCATCTCAAGAATTATCTTGAAGTGAAATGCTGGCAGTGATAGGAAAGTGTCTATCCACATAGAAAGAAATAAAATAAATACAATTACAATTCAAATTTATTCACCAAGCACTAAAGCAAGTGCTGCAGAAATTGAAAATTTTTGTCCATGTCATAAGTCTGAAAAAGATCAAGCATGATATAGAGATTCATTGATAATTATTGGGTGGTGGAAAGCAAAATTTTAGATTAGTGTTAGATTCCTTGAACACCAATGGCAGAACATTTTATGAGCTGTGGGAGGACACCAAGGACATCATCCATGAAGAAAGCAAGAGGCCATGAAAAAGAAAGGAAAGATCAGAATGGATATCAGAAGAGACTCTGAGCGTGCTCTTAATCTGGCTTGGCCAGAGGATGTATGCCGACAAGATCTGTATACACAGGGGATCTGGGACAGATGATCCCTTCAGGGTAAGTGATGGAGTGGCATCATCAGGAGAGTGGAGGGACAGTAGGGTAGAAAGAGGGACCAGTTGCAAAGGTCTACCCTTAACCTCCTCCATGGGGGAAAGACAACAGAAAAGTGGGGGAAGGGAGAAGTCAGATAGCATAAGACATGACAAGATAGCTGAGCCCTTATGGCCTATTGGTTGTATGTGGGACTGTGGCCTACAGGGTTGACCATTCAAATCCAGTAGCAGCTCTCCAGGAGCAAGGCTGGGTTTCTGACTCCCACCAGGGCAATGATGCCACATACACACAAAAAGATATGACACACAAAAATATATGACAAGATAATAATTTATAAATTATCAAAAGTTCATGGTGGGGGGAGCAAGGAAGGGGGGGAATGAGGAGCTGATACCAAGAGCTCAAGTAGAATGCAGTTGGCTTGAGAATGTTGATGGCAACAAATATATAAATGTACTTGACACAATATGTGTGTATATGTTTATGAGCCCACAATAAAATGATTTTTTTTTAAAAAGTAGAGTAGCTAAGACAAATGGAAGAAATGAAGTCACAAAAATAGCCATAAAAATTCAAAAGCCAACTTGATAAAGTAAAGCAAAATGTTAAAATGAAATAAACAAAGGCTTAGAATTAGAAAAACGACAAGGAAAGCTATGCTCTGCATATCTCAAACTCAGGCCCTAACGAAAAATTCAAGCTTTAAGTTGCAATATTGAAAGATTCTACAGACACACTATCGAATGATATAGGAAGCACCAAAAGAAAATGGAAGGAATACATAGTATTACAGCACCAAAAAGAGTTCATCAGCATTCAACCATTTCCAGAGGTACCACATAAGCAAAGACCAATGCTACCAATGAAAAATGTCCACGCTATGAAGCTACAATGAAAGTATAATCCCAAAACAAGACTTCGGGTTTTGATGGCATATTAAATGAGATTTTTCAACAAGTTGATGAATACTAGAAGCAGTCATTTATGTTAAGAAATTTGGAAGACAGACAACCGACTGAATGGAATTTAATCTCCTACTGCCAATGTTTCAATACTGATTCGTAAAGACCTTATAGAATGAAGGAAAACTTCTCTGTGAGTTTCTGAGGCTGTAACACTTTACATGAGTAGAAAACGCCATCTTTCTCCCACAGAGATTCTGGTGGTTTTATACTGAGCTAGCGGCTCAAAACATAATGACTATGTCACCAAGACTCCAACTGACTTGAGGAGAGCCATATTTGTACCCATTCCAAAGAAAGGTTATCCCACCCAATGCCCAAATTTAGAACCATATCAAAGATATCATATGGAAGGTAAATTTCATAGACATCTAGCAGCAGTAATACAGAGACTGCATGTACAATCTGGACAGGAAAATCATATGCAACTATGTAGAGGGAGCTCCCAGAGAGAACTGTTCCCCCAGGTTCAGAAGTGGACTGGGAACAAGGGGTATGGTTGCTGTCAGAAGGATCTTAGGTGAAAACAATGAATACAAAAAAAAAGATGTCATCCTTTGTTATATTGACTTTTCCAAGGCATTTAGCTATGTGTATCATAACACACTATGGATATACTTAAGAGGAATGAGAATTCCTGAACATTTTACTTCACTATATCCATACAAAATCTGTATGTGGATCAAAAGGCAGTGTGGGAACAGAACAAGGAAATACTCCATAGTTTAAAATCAGGAAAGTTGTAATTTGGGATTGCGTCCTTTCACCAAACTATTCAATTTGTAAGCTAAGTCAATAGTTAGATAACCTGGATTATATGAAGGAGAATGTGGTATCAGATTCAGAGGAAGGCTTAATAACAACCTGTGGTAAGCAGATGATACAACATTGCTTGCTGGAAGTGAGTAGGATTTAAAGCACTAGCTGTTGAAAATCATGGATTTCTGCCTTCCAAATGGATTACAACTCATTGTAAAAGAAAACAAAATTCTCAAAACCAGTCATTAATATTAGAAAAGGGGAATAGATTGAAGTTGTTAAAGATTCTGTCTTCCTTGGATTTACAATCAATGCTCAAATGATTCATTGCATAAGTAAATCTGCTGCACAAAACTCTTTAAAACAAAAAGAAAAGAGGTTATTTGGAAGACCAAAGTGTGCCTAACCCCAGTGATGGTATTTTCTTTTGCCTCATAAGCATGCAAAATTTAGACATTGAATAAGGAATAGCAAAGAAAAACCAATGCATTTGAACTATGGTGTTGGGTACTGTCAAAAGAATAAATAGATGGGTCTTGAAAGAAGTACAGTCAGGCTGTGCTTTATGCACAAGGATAGTTAGACTGCAACTCACATGCTTTAGACAGATTATCTTAAGATATCAGTTCCTGAACAAGCGCATCATGCTGAGTGAAAGGAAGGGTCACTGAAATAGAGGGATCGCTCCACAAGGTAAATTGTGGGTGCAACCTAGGAGCTCAAATGTCAGAACAAGAGGACCAGCAGGGTTTAATCAGTTACACATAGGATCATGATGAGTTGGAACCACCCGGATACCAGTTAACAACAGCAACAACATCAATTTCATCTGTTCACCATTCTGTTGGTCAGAAGTTAAGTGATAGTCGAATGTGTGGATCCTCTGTTCCACGTGGTATCAGTTAGGGCACTCTGAGGACTGAATGTTCCTAAATGGCTTCATTTACATATCTGGCAAATGGTCCCAGATATTGCTTGTGATTTAAATCTAGTGGAAATTTTTCACCTGGACATCTTCATGTGGATCCTAGGCTTTTTCAAATACTGATGGATGGGGTCAAAGAAGAAATGCTTTATGGAGGAAGTAAACTCTTTTCAAGGCTAACCTTGAATCACATGGCTTCTTTTGAGTACATTCCCTCAGAGCCAGTCAGATTCCAGATCAGTTGAAAAGGAAAGGAAATAAGGTCCATCTTTGAAAGGAAGAAGTGGCAAAAGATGCTAGGTGCTCTACCCGCCCCCCCCCCCACCCAACAAAAAAACATAAAAATTTCTATGGGCTGAGCCCCGATGGCATAGTGGTTGTGTGCGGGACAGAGGCCCACTGGGACGGAGGTTCAATTCCAGCAATGGGGCTGGGCCTCCTACTCCCACCACCGGAGAACAGTGATGCCCCAAAAAAACAAAAAACAAACAAACAAACAAAAATTTCTATGAGATACTGTAGTTGCTAAGGTGCTTTGAGTTGGTTCAGACTCTGAACAGTATTATGGACAACAGAATGAAGCACGGCCGGGTCTAATGTCATCCTCGGAATGTCTGTTGTTTGAGTCTATTGCGGAAATCCCTGTGTCAGGAAATCACATGGAGGTTTGCCCTGTTTTTCCCACTCTACCAAATATGTGGTTCTTCTCCAGGGACTAGTAACGACTCAGACCCAAATGCAGGAGATGAATTTTCCCATTCCTGACTTCCAAGGAGCTTCCTGGCTATACTTCTGGCAAGATTTCTGTTTGTATTCAAAACCCCTACACCGTAAGTGAAAGTCACAGATTCTTCTTTGCTCTTTCTTATCCATTGTTCAGATTTCACACACACTTGAAGGAATTGAAAATACCATCGCTTAGGTCACTTTTTTTTATCACCGTATGAGAGGCTGTTACTGAGCTTTTCCTAATCCTGAAATTGTATTCTTCATCATAGTCCATTTTCTAGGATGCGTTTATCAGAGCACAAGCTGTAAATATGTTGGAGACTACAACCATGAAACATATCTGAGGTACTAGACAGTACATATTTGTCTCTCTATTCTGATTGCTGACTTCTATATAAGCAAGCAACAATCTGAAGTGCTCCAAAGCCTGTGATACTATTATGTAAGGATGCTCTGGAAATGCATGCAGTATGTATTATTTTTTCTATTTTATAAAGGTCCTATTCCCCAAAGGAAAATGAATTTGTTCAAAAATATCCTTTAACTCTTCACACTGCCTGTGTGATTTCTTTATTTTTCTTCATGAAGAGCTTGTATATATTAGACTAACAATGCTGTCTTTGCCCCTTTTCCATTATGCTGAGGTGAAACACAGTAGAGACTGTTTAAAAAACAACAACCTGGATACTGTGGTGAATTATCTGGCTAAATATATAGCACTGTGACTAAAACGGTGGTGGTGGGGGGAAGCACTCTGATCATCTTTGGCAATTTAGTACCGGTATTTGAATCTTGGTATAATAAGATAAGTGCGAATATTTTAGCTTGTATCAATTTGACAGGCCAAGATGCTGGTTAAGATTCTTTGTGTGAAAAAGAAAAAAGATTCTCAGGGTTGATGCTGCTATTAAGCCCAAATAGCATGACTAAACCTAGCAGAATTTGACACACACTTTTAAGATTCCTAACTCTCCTCCATTTCTCCCCCCTAAAATATGTGCATTCCATCTGTCTTATTTTAAGACCAAAGGCATCACTGAAAGTTTATGAAATCTCTTTTACTGTTCTTCTTTAGCTGGTGGGGAAATAGGTGGTGTTAAGTGATTGGGTCACATTTGACAGTTGGAGATTAAATTTAGTTGAAGCTTTGATCTCGTATCTTCAAAAAGTGATTCCAATGTTTGTTAATGTGTTTGTCCTTCTTGCATTTAACTTCATGGTGATTACATGCAGTTGACTAAATTCCCAACATTAAAAAAAAAAAAACTTTACCTCTAATTAGTTGACAGTGCCAAGTTCAAATGACATCAATGACAAATCTTGTAGCACTATTCCATAAGCTAAGAAAAGGGAGCTCTTGGCCTTGCTAAGGGATCACTAGGGCATGAAACATTGAACTGTTGTTTTATCATTGCTTGTGAGTAATTTTGTGGCTGCTCTTTTGAAAATGTTCAGCCCCGGTATAAGTAGGTAATAAGAAGCAAGTGCATATGGTGGAAAATTCATATATAACCCCATGCCATTTAAAGACATACCCCTCAGGGCAATTTGGTGGCAGAAGTGTCATTTTCCAAGGTGAGAGATTTGGGTTGATTCCTAGCCAATGCATTTTATGCACATCCACCAGCTCTCTATCACTGAAACCTATCCATTGCTGGAATGTCCAATATCCCTTCAGAACCTTCACATTCACAGAGACCAGCAAGAAAAGACAGATGAACTGCTTGTGAAAACAAGCTATTGAATACCCTGTGGACCACAGCAACCCAGCCTATAAGATAACAAGGAAGTGGCAGAGGAAAGCACAGAATTTTCGTCCACTTTGCTTGATGTCATCGTGATCAAGGCTGAGTGAATGGTAATTAGTAAGAATAATTAAATAAATTGTTTTCAATATAAAGCCAATATAGCCAGATCTATACATTTTTAAAGAAGAGCCCCAAATACAGATTTTTACAAACCCTCTCCACATATTTTTTTACTGTTTAAATGCAAATCTAAAGCAATGTGTGTGTCCCAATACTCAAAGAGAAGGGCAACAAGTATTTTTTTTTTAAATCCTAAAAACAAACTGAACATACATTTTCTGGAGCGCATTAGGGAATCCATATAAAATCCCCATGAAGTTTTAATTTAAGACATCTTTCTTCACATTTTTATTTCTTTTAAGTCTAGATAAGATATTAGATATATTTTCTTTATTTCATTTCATTGCTTGCTAATTTCTGAATAAAAGCACACATAAATATATAATGTGTACACTAGATAGTATAATATATAACATCCATATATAACTAACAATAAATCATTCTTATAGAATCTATGCCAAATCGTCACTACCTTAGTAGACAGGGCAGAGTTTCTCCTTTGAGTTTCTGAGACTGTCACTCTTACTGGGAAAAGAAAACCTTTTCTTTCTCCCAGAAAGCAGCTGGTGGTTTCAAATTGCTGAACTTGTGACTCATAGGTCAATTTATAATCACTATAATATGTGTCATTTCTGCTGTGTTGTAGATTTTATTGTGTGGTAGTTTTCAGAAAGGATCATAAATTATGTTATTGCTATGCATGCATCACACTGCCACTCCAATTGAAGGGTGCAGTCTGTACCTCTGTTCTTGAATCTTGTCTTGTGATATGACTTTAATTATTGAGAACTAGCACACATGAGTCAAGTTCATGCTTTTTCCAATTATGTATGAAATAGATAGGGGAGTTAAATCTCATGTCCTCTTTTCTTTAATGGTCATTTTAAACAACTTATAAAATCTCCCCAATGGCTTACTCCATCTTCGCCCTTTCCCTCAATATCTCTCTAGCCATATGCTTTCTCCCCATTCAACAATGTAAACACTTTACCCAATTATTTCTCCTTCCCACTCTTCTCCAATTCTTGGCATATGTTTTAGGCAGGGATGACTAGAGAAACAAATTCAGTAGCACTCATAATTGAAATAAGAAAGAGCTTTATATTTAAAGGTCCATAAGTCTTGTACAAGCCCATAAATTCCTCTTTGGACTTATGTAGCCAAATGTAATGATACAGAATGCAGGAGGAGCAGAGATCAGTGGGTGCAGAGTCCTGTGGTTCCAAGACTGGTGGAAATATGGAAAGGTTCCAGCAGCTTTCGGGATGGCCAAAAAGTTGAAAGGAGATGTGAGAGAGAGAGAGTGAGAGAGAGAGAGAGAGAGAGAGAGAGAGAGAGAGAGCAGTTTCCAGAGTCTCACATCACTATACCATCAAGGAGTCATCAGACTCAGACTTGATTGAAAGGGTTGACTTCACCCCTTTCCTATATCTTCAATTGACATAAAATTGTGTAATTACCATAGTACTCATCAAAATCTGGTTCTTCTAGGATGAAAACCTCTGTTGATCTTTTAAATAAGAGAAATCTCATGCAGTATTTGTTCTTTGTTTTGTTTTGTACTGACTATACTTACCACAATGACCTCCAAGTTCATCTGGTTAATCAGATGCTTTTATTTCAACTTGAATTTGCCTGAAAGTATAGGGATGTGGTCAACCTACTGTGGTAAACTGAGCTAACATGAGAAACAAATCTGAAGACACTCATATATGTGTAAGAGAGAACTTTATAGCAAACTTCAGTTGGGCATTGAGCAAACATCTCAGTCTACCCCAGATAATGGTCTATAAGTCTGATACTACTCCATAAATCCGTCTTGAGACTCACATAGTCACATGCAATGAAACAAAGTGCAGGTCGATGGGTTCAAAGTCTTGGGTGTCCAATGGCAATGGAAACAGCTCAATGATGCCATGGGTCTCACAGGCTTCTCTGGTTCTCTGACTGTGGCTCTTAAATAGGGAGGAGAAGCAGAGAGAATGTGTGGTCTGCCTCCAGGGAGAAAGACGGAATGTTCTCAGAATCCACCTGAAAAGTCCATGCCTGCAAGGTATCATCATCAAGTTACAATCTATTTGTTAAGTTAACATGACATTATGTAAACACTGGCCAGTCAATGATATCACAGCTTGAAGCCACCTCTTGGGGAGGTGATCTTCTTAGAAGGGAAACACTAGGGAATTCCTTCTTTCTCTTTGCATATTATCCCTTCTGCTTGCTGGAACTCTACCTGCATCCAATGGAGACCCCATGAATGCTGGCCAACCCACAGAACTATGAATGCCCTACCATGTTGCCATCTACTTTGAATTCATGCAATTCTTCACTCACTGGCATGCAATCTTCCTGCTTTACACTTCACCTTTCTGTGCAATCAGCCTGCAACTATGGGAGTCTGAACAGAGCTCTGGCTTGTCTTGGACTTACAGACTTAAGTTGGATCAGATTGTAATGCTTCTTGATATAAAAGATTTTTCTTTATATAAATCTCTTTCATATGTGTATATATCTATATATCTATATCTACATCTATATCATCTATCTTGATCATTTATCTATATTTGGATATGTTTCTCTAGGCAACCCAGCCTTAAACATCAACCATGTCATGAGGTATTTCATAGTCTCATCAATATTCTCTAACAATGAGTAATATTCCATTGTGTATATGTACCAAAGTTTATTTATCCATTCTGTCATCAGAGAGAATTTGGGTGGTCTTCATCTTATTGATATTGTGAATAATGCTGCAATCAACATGGTGATACATTTATATGCTCAGGTTATGCTATGCCTTTTATTACTTTAGATTATATACCATATAGTGCAATTATGGGGTCATATGGTGCCTTTGTACCCAATTGTTTGAGCAAGTTCCATATTGCTTTCTTTACAGTCTCAAGAACAGTGTGAAATTCCCAGTCTCTCTACACTCTCTTAAAAAAATTGTGGTATACGGACCTATTTAACTTTCCTCTCCATGCTGAGGGGAGATAGCTCTTGGAGAGCTAGGGATCATAGACAATTCTTCATCTGTTCCATGGCTACCTATCTATCATCTTTGGAAAACTCTCTGTTGATACCCTCCTATTATTTTCAAATTAGATTATTCAGCTTTTAGTTAAGCAGATGTTTTAAAGTGCTGTGTACTAGGGATTGGTCCATTTTCTGCTCCATGTAAGCTTCTGCTATCAGATGAATAAGCCATGTCTGGTCTGCTGGGGGAAAAACACACAAAAATATGTGAAAGAGGCATTAAGCTATAGGAAATGTGCTTTCAGAGGTCCCAGTCATCTGTGAATGGAACAAACTCTTGACATAAAAGTTGCCTAGCTGATCCATAAGATAAAGTGACAAAACAGGAATTTGTTTTGGTAAGCTGCATTCAGATCAATACACACATAAATAAATACAATTGAATATTTGAAGACAGTTTATGTCATATCATGGTTGTGTGACTCTGGACAAGTTATTTGAATTTCCTCAAGTCCGAATATCCCCAGTAAAATGCTGCTAACATATAGGAGTTAAACTATACTTCTTTCTTTCTGTCATCCTTTCACCCTCTTTTGTATAAAATATTTGATGATTATCTGCCTTTTATCTATTATATACACTTATCATCTTTCTATCATTTATCTTTATCATTTCAAACAGTTATTGGTGCTGAACACCCTAGAATGAATTCAACAAATGTCAATGCTTATTCAGTATAAATTGTAAGGTGCAACTGAGAAATGGTTTGAGTTCTTAATCAAAAGGAGAGATGTTCATGGCAATCCAGAAGCACTTCAGGACAAAACAGTTTTCCAATATAATTCTGACCCTATGAAGGAGAGTGAAACTCTGACACATGTAGGGACATGTGTCAGACCAGACTGACTAGAGAAACAAATCCAGAGTCATATGTGTATATGTGTGTATAACACTTTACATCAAGAAGTAATAATAAATCAGTCCAGATCAAGTCCACAAGTTCAATATTGACCCCTAAATCTGACATTAGCCCAGGAATTCCTGTTCAGATTCACACAGTGCATGAAATGATGCCGAACACAGGAAGATCATAGCCAGTGGGCGGAAAGTCCTATAGATACAAGACCAGTGGATGCACCTCTAAGACTCTGGCTGCCATACATGTGGCTTCATGTGGCCTGTCAACAAGAATGTGCAGCAGAGCAATGATGGGGTCCTCCTCTGAAGAGAAAAAGAGGACATTCCCAGAATTTTACTGGTGGGTGTTACCTTGTGACATGATTGACAGGCTAGACATTCTATTTATCAAACTGACATGAAATTATGTCATTACCACAGAACACTCTAAGTTTTAAATGGTTCAAAAACAATAGCACTTTCTTGGACCCCAAATCCACTGTCATGGAGTGAGTTCTGATTTATAATGAACCTATCTAGTAGAGTATCAGTATCACAGGACATTAATATTTTATAAATGCAGACTGCCTCATCTTGTTTCATGGAACAGTGGTAGATTTTAAACACTGACTCCTCTGATCACTACCTAATGCATAACCTACTTTAACACTCCAAACCTCTTTTTGTGTTCTTTTTTCTTTAGTATAAATATAGTCAACATTATATGAGAATTTTTTCTTGAAGTATTTTCATAAATTAGGCTTTTTACTTAACATAATAATCAATTTATATGCATGACATTCTATCAGCCAACTAAGAAATATGAAACAGAATGTCTATAGAGTTATAGTATTTGGTTAAATAAACAAAGCTAATAATAATAAACACATGAGGAATCAACAAGTATGTTCATCTCAGTACTTTAAAATATATGCCTACATTTATTTTTAATACTTTTTTCATTTGAATAAAATATGTGTGAAAAAAGGAAATAATATTTCAAACAAAGTATGAACACTATGGGCACGTTTGTCTTCCAGTCTCTCTTCCGTGATGACAAGATTTGACAAGTTTAACTTTACTTTAATCTCTCTTTGTACAAATTGGCAATTCCACCTTTATATCTTTTCTCCTCTGCATTAACAAGGCCAAATGACATATGAACTGATACAGATTTCATGAAAACTATGAGAGGGTTTTGTAGTTTTATCCATGATACCAGTTGATGGATTCAGGGACCCCCATTTTCTTAAGTAAAACAACTTATACATACTTTTTGGCTAATAGCCACACAGTTATAGCATAAAAGTCTTGGATTTGAATGTTATGATTTTTAGAAATTGTTTTTAATATCAATGTCTTAATCTACTCAACTGTGTAATCTCACAGACACATTTTACTGAAACAAAACTGGGAAAGACAAGTGTAGAACTAAGAATTAGATGATAATCAGAATCATGATATCTTGCTTTAATACTTTTTGAAACAATTTTTTCTCTATCTTTGAGTTACATTAATGATCAAATTAAGCATATATTGGATAACTTTAGGAGAATGGTAGCAACATCACTAGAATTTTGGAAAAGCAGATAATGTTTTGTTTCCATCTTAAGCTGACCCAGAGTTGTACATCAAAACTCTGCTGCTCTTTCTATCATTCAGCCATTATGGATCTGACTCTGCCTTACAACCTCAGCTTCCATTTTACCTCCCTCCTGTCTTGGCCCACATTAGTGACTTCACTACCTTAATTCCTATTATCTTTGTCCTTCTTGTCTGCTTTCCAGTTTCTGTCAAGTTACTTGCAAACTATAAAAAGAGTTCAACTTGTCTTACTATATATCTCCTCTTTCATGGTTAAAACAAACAAACAAAACAGAAACAGCAACATAAAATAGAACTTAAATAACTCTTTAAGTGTCTCTAATTCCACACATAAGTACAAAGCCAAACTCACTGCTATTTCTCTTCATGTGTTTAATTGTTTCCAGTATCTTTACATACATATTTTTTCACTTGAAGTCTAAATAAGGGTATTTTAAAATTAGGCTCTTACTGGCTTTCAATGTATCAATGCATTTTTGCTGTGTAATATTCTAGTGTGTGATTTATTATTTTTTTAATTAAAGTGTTTTCAGGTGGTAAATAACCTTTTTTTCCTTTTCTTCATTCTCTCTCCCAAGTACATGTGGGAGTTACTATTATCGCCAGCATCTGTTCTTCCAAACCTAAAATTCAAACTACAAACTTACTTAAAAAAATACTTGTACACCAAAACACAGCTGTCTGATGGTTTCTTTTGATCTTAGTGTAAAAGCAGCTACATGTCACTTTCTTGATTTGAGGTTTTCGAAGTGAAAAAAGTAACAGGGCCTGGACTTCTTGCCATCATCCTTTTTGTCTTTCCTCCTTGTGGTGCAGCATGTGTGGGAGTTGTGGGCATAAGACATTCTTTCATGCATTGATGATTATGTTGCATTTCAGTGGAAAAATAATTCGGGCAAACTGACACCTCCATTCATTTTGGGGGGTAACTTGTTAAAGACACCAAATACTGAACCTATTTAAAATTTCCATTTCTTTGCTATGCTATTTGAGGAAGAAAGAAGCCCTATGTGCATTTTAATGATAAAATTATTTTTCAGGCTCATTGTAGAAAAGGTAAATAGCTTATCTTTCTGAACTCATCAGCTAGTACCATAAATAGATCTTTAAATCCTGTTAAGTTTTTTAATGATATCTGTATATGCAATTTGCCCTTGCTAAAACAGAACAGACAAAGCTATCATTGCCAAACTCTAGGAAGAGAAGTTACTCGGTAACCTGACAGACCTTACCATCACAGTGTAGAGTCAAGAAGTCAAACATGCCTTTGGTGTTCACAGTTTAAAAGGTCATTTTCTTCCTTTATGCTTTTTTGCCTCAAGACAAAAAAAAACAATTTAAAGGACTAAAACGGGGGTGTACTGATAAATTTGGCTTTGGATCATTTTTTGAGACAAGTATGTTGATTAATTTTAAAACATTTCTTAGCTTTAACAGAAAATTAAATCATGACAGACCACACACGTTTCAAAAAAATAGTTGAATGAATTGCAAAACAGATTTTATGAATTAATAGAGCTGTCTAGATTTTTTTGTACTGTAGCTTTTGTCCTGTTAAATAGGATTTATCTATTGTCCATGGGTGCATTTGTTATATTTTGGATGGCATTCAGTACTATTTTGGTTATGCAGTTTTCCAAATCATGAATGATGGGGGAAAATTGTCTACTCCCTTTGCATAAAAGTACACTTTGTTCTTTTCTAAAATTGGCACATAGATTTTAAAAATATGTATCAATTTTGCTAATAATATTGACTTATATTTCCAAATGGCAATTCTGTAATTCACAAATTTCTAACTGCAGCATGGTTGCCAATACAATCTTATCTGGTTAAGTTTTCTCCTGCTATTAAAGACTTGAGACCTAAGTTGTGTTTGCCCCCAGCCATGCTGTTTTTATCATATGAAAGCTAGACGAGGAATAAGAAAGATCATAAAAGAATGAATGGATTTGACTCATGGTGCTGGTGACGAATATTGAAAGTGAAAGAATTTGAACTGTCAGAAAAACAAAAGAAGGAGAGTCAGAATGCTCCTTAAAAGCAAATATGGCATGTAATTTAGACATGTCATCAGGAATGATTGCTTTGTAAAGGACATCATGTTTCCTTAAGAAGAAGGTTAGAGAAACAGAAGAATATACTCAACAAGATGGACTGACAAGTAAGCACAACAATGAGCAACAATACAGCAACCATTGTGAGGGAGGGGCAGGACTTGGTAGTTGCTCATACTTTTTAATATGAGGCCACTATGGGTTTAAATCAATTTGACAGCTCGTACCACCTGCAGGTGCGATGCCAGCTAAACATTTTATATACAGTTCATAAAGCTATATATAAACTTTATAGTTATGCACAATTCCATATAATATCTGCCAATATACTTCAGTAAATTTTTGATCTGAGGCTACGAAAGATAACTCTCTCTTCTCTCTCTCTCTCTCCCCCACTCTCTCTTGCTTTCTCTTTCTCTTTCTCCTTCTCTCTCATTGTACTGAGAAGTCCAGACCCTATGTGTCAGTCTGCATTGACTGGAGAAACAAACTCATATACACTCATATGTGGATAAGAAAGAGCCTTTTATAAAGAGGAAAGGTATATATAAGATATATATATATATATATATATATATATATACTCCAGCTCAGTCCAGCTCAAGTTCATAAGCCTAATGTTAGCCCATATGTCTAATACTAGTCTGCAAATTCTTCTTCAGACTCATGCAACACATGCAATGACACAGAATTCAGGAAGATCACAGGCCAGTGAGTGGAAAGTCTTATGGGTCCAGTGATGGTGAGAACCATCTTAGTGATGGTAGGCATCTTGGTGTGGCTCTTTCAGCTCCAAGGCTCTGGCTCTATTAGCATTGCTCCATGTGTCTTATCAACAGGGACTGAATTTATCTGGTCTCCAGTGAAATGCTTATCTCCGTTGCCCATCCAAATGTGGTCATTACGCTGCAACCTGATTGACAGGCTCAACTCTGCCATTTCACAAGTGGGCACGAGATTATGTAACTGCCACATCCTATATTCACTATTAGTATATGTATATATTATATATCTGAAGGTAAGTCATAAAGCATTCCTATTGTTTATGTCATCTAACCAAGGTTGCCTTATTCCAAACAAAATGTGTCTAACTATGTCTCTGTGATGAGTGGATGGCTGTAGACAAGTTCACTTAGTAATACATTTGTCATATATATATATATATATATATATATATATATAATCAGATAATATATAAATATATGGCCTGAGCTCCAGTGGCGTAGTGGTTGAGTGTGGAACTGCGGCCCACAGGGCTGGTGGTTCAAATCCAGCAGCAGCTCTCCAGGAGCAAGGCTGGGCCTCCCACTGCCACCAGAGGGCAGTGATGCCCCCCACAAATATATATATATATATATATATATATACTTATATATGTATAAGTATCAGATGATCACAGGGGATAAAAAGGACGAAGTTTTCGAAAACTTGAAAATACCTTCTGGTGAACTGTGGAAATATGGCCAAGAGATACAAACACAGGAAGGCCTCTTCAGCCATTACTGGATGGTTCCACTAGAAGGATATGTTTCCTAGAAGCAAGAAAATCAACCTAAAAGCTACTGATACCAAAGTTTCTTAAAGGTGAGGACTAGAAGTGCCTGCTGACAGACTACCCTCTACAACTGCCCCACAGCAGAGCCACTTCAGGGAGCCCCACTCCTCCTTGGTAGTTCATGTTTTGGGGAGCCTGAGGTACACGGCCAGCAAGTCCTCTTTCCTTGATGGTTTTGGGGGTCCATGGATGGACAACAGATCAAGTATACATCATGGTGCTAACATTCTCAGAACCCCAGCTATTGTTTTCAGACTTTTTTTCTTTTCTTCCCCTTTTCTATTTTGTTTTCTGGTGCGCATTTCCCCCCACTTGCCAGATTCTTCAATATTGTTTGCAATATACAAACTATAATGATTTCAAAGGACACAGAATGTCTACCCATACAATGGTGTTAAGTTTTACTTTATTTTCTTTGTTTCATGTACTTTTGTTCTATTATAATAATTTTACTTTGTTTTCTAGGTTCTCCTGTTTCCTCTTCTTGTCCAAATCCAAATTCTTGAGCACAAGTCTTCCTACTAGGTAAAAAAGTTATATCTGTAGATTTGGAAACACTGACTACAGAAGAGCTTTTTTGAAAATCTTGTTTGCTTTTTCTCAAAAGATTTAGTTTCATCCTGCCTGATTAACACTGCCATACCAACAGTTCTTCCACATCAGTATCTAACCTACACCCTGGACTTTTATGTTTCCTTTATCTCTCCTCTTCTGTGCACACCCACACATTTTTCCCCTTTTCAACTTCTCTTTATTTTTTTAATCTTCTTCCACTTATTAGAATAAAATAGTGAGGTAACAGAAGTAGGCACCATAGTAAAATATCTGAAAAGTAGAATGAAAGAAGAGGAAAACTGCATGAGGAAGTTAAAGACAATGACATTGAATCCAATTGATAAAAGAGACAATCAACAAAAATAGTAAAAGAATCCGGGGAAAACCTGAGAATGTAATGAGACAACATCAAAATAAATGACATATCTCATTAGCATTCCAGAACCAAGAGAAACAACTATATATTCATAGAAAATAATATGAGAAATCATGAGAGAAATTCCCCCCAACACCACAAAGTAGTA